>NSJW01000344.1:0-479827 GCA_019955255.1 Castanospermum australe
GAGCTGACTTGAAGATGTGCTAGAAGCAGGAGATGGAGGTTCCACAGCTTGTGGTTCTGTTGCAGCAGCTGGTTGGCGATTACCAGATGCAGGTTGACGGACCCTCGCACCTGGTCGTTGCTGTGATTTTAAGAGAATTTTTTTTTTATATAAGAATCAGCACGATGAAGAGTGAGATGGAAGTAAGATAAAGCCCCCAAAGATAGCATGTCATGCAGCAAAGAACAAAATATCCATCTTAATGAACAATCAAATAATAATCTACGATTTGAAGTTCATTCATGAATAACATCTATAAATGTTTAACAACATACAAACATCGAATGGAATAGTTGTATCTTCAATAGTATCTTGTAAAAAGAAATATTATTTATCTAAATTTTTTCCCTTTTTCTCTAGAAAAAATGAGAGTCATTCCAGGCACAAATTACTTACCATGTGCAAAATATATCTCCTTCCTAGATTAATTATTTAATGCCAACGTATGCATTTATACGTTGTTTATGAATTGAAATTGGTGCTGACATGCACATCTACAGAACTTATACATCATAAAAAGAAAACATACATTGGCATTAAACAACAGAAGATAGAAGGGTAAGCAGCACATACAAGTCCAAATACAAGTAAGTTGATCATGGAAATTCTATATTTTTTTGCTTCATTGAAATTCCATCATAGTTAAGTCACACCTCAAACATAATAGCAGACAAACCAACGCATACTTTTAATCAACTACCTGAGATGGGCGAGTCAATGGTGTTGATTGTGCAGAAACATACTGCAAAATGTCATAGATTCTAGTCTGGCCATAACTAGCAGCCCTTTGCCAATACAAAATTGCAATATCTCCTGCCCTTGTCCTTAGTTCCAACAAGTTGCGATCAATTTCTGTCTCATGTTTCGCAACATATGGTCTAAAGAAGGAGTCATACACATATGTTGTTCCCTAACACAGTATATTAAAATTTTACAATCATGTTGAAGAGAAGTAAATAATAAAGCAACATCAGATTCTACCACAGTAAATAATTTTGTACCTTTGTTTTAGGGTACCACAGAAATATAAAGAATGCCAACTTGGCTTCACTGTACATTGGGACCCTTCAAGAAGAAGAACATAAGAGGAAAATAAGAAAGCATAATAAACCTTATTTGAATAAGAAAATTGGATATAGCATTCTCTGCACACAGCCAAGACAGAATCCTCTACCATGATATAAAAGTATCACCAATTCTCTCGCATACTGTCAAAACAGCCACCAAAATCCTGCAACACAGGGAAAAAGAAAGTTGGCATTGCCGCATTGTTATTTAATTATTTATCAATAGAAGTTATCAGGTTAAGTTGAGCACAGATGATCAATCTGTAATATACCAATACTGGCACCAAAAGCGAAGTTGTTCAATTTCCGGCTTATTCATTTCAACTGTTTATACATTAATAGCTGGATAGGCATAGCCAAAACATCCTGCCAGTACAACAAAGGAAAATAAAACTATTAAATTTCAATATTACAATGCAAACCTTTATTAAGATAAGATAGAAATTAAGACAGCATAAAACATACACAAGCGCCCTGGTAAGAAAGGATCCTATCATTTTGTATCTGTCAAGAAAGAAAAATAACCAGTTAAGCCCAAACAGGATAGGAGAGCTTCCAAGCAACTGAACTGATGAATAATGATAGGTAGCTAGAATTTATGCATTGCAAATTAAAACACTTTGATATGAGAAACATGCAGAAGAAAATTGATTTGAACAGATGGTGGACCTTGGTAAGGCTTACGCAGAAAATCATGTTTTCCATCCACTTTCAAGAAGAGAAAAAAAAACAAGAGCGGGATAAATTTCAGTGACGATAATTCTTATCAATGTAGATACAGATACGATGAACATGAATAACGATGGAAAGCCATCTTCTTTTCTTCAAACAAATTGAACAAAATCAAACGATCCTTTCTTTATTCATCAAAATTCTAACTCTGACACTCTCTGTTCTCGCGCGTCTGCATCTTTATGCAGCAATACTTCGCATTTTTCTTTTCTGGTCTACAGTCAGTACAGTTACTTGAGTTAAGAGATATGAAAATTATGAGCAATTTCAATTATTAAAACGAGAGTTTAGTTTTGATTCATTCGCATATATCATTCAATATCATGGCTATTTAAAAAAAATAAATTGTTTAATAATATTATAATATATAATTAAATAATAATATAAATTTATATTAACAGTTAACTAAAATTCAAATCATAAAACTTATTCAAAGAGCTTATTGATATTTAGTCAATATAAAAAGGTATATAAATATATAAATCTGAACCTGGACTTATGATCATGCTCCTGTGCATCAGTAAAACAATATTAAATATTGAGCAAAGTAAGATTATAAAGATAATTTTTAATTTTTTGAAGTCTTATGTCATTAGCAATATTGGTACGTAGTCGTTCATCCCATCTTTTTGTTATTTATCAATCAAACCTTTAAATTGCATATATCACCAGTTTTCTCTCATTCATGGCATTATTACTTTCTGCAAAATAGACGGTTTTATCTTTGTTGTCAGAGTATGTCTTTTTTTTCTTATATAAACAGTTAAACACTCCATGCGGCTTGGGTTCTCTTTTAGGGTTTCTACCAAAAAGGTGCAGAGGATATATATCTCATATAATAGTGAATAATTCCCCTTTGTGACAGACAGTGAATGCTTTACATTCCTCGTGGTAATGAATGATCTGGAGTTCCATTTCGAGTGCGACTCTGGCAAGATCATTGGCGATTGCATCTTCGAGTGTGCGCCAAACCCTTCGAAGATTAGGTATTAATTGCTAGCTACTTAGCTAGGTAGGGTAAGATGTTGATAAATGACAGTCTTATCAAAGTCAATCTTCAAGGGTGCAAGATTATGAATTTTTATTAGTTATGTAAAAAATATTACAACCTAAATAAAGAATGAGGTGCAAGATCACTTGAATTTGTTTGGTTACAGTGTGTTTGGAAACTGAGGGTCAGTGGAATGGAGGGTATTCCTCTCTTTGTTTTGATGAATTAAAAAAAGAAAACTGGTGAAATGAAGTGGCAAGGTGGATTGTATAAGTTTTTTGTCACTTTTTTTTAAATATATAAATTTAGTTTATATGAAATTCTACAAAGAAAATGTATGTGTCTGAAAAATTAGAAAAAAAAAAGGCACATATGTTCCTGATAAAAATTTAAAGAATAAAATCATATTTTAGTGACTAACATTTGACTCCATTATCAATTTCGTCTTTGATGTTTTAATTTTTTTTTTACTTTAGTTTTTAATATTCGTAAACTTATTTTAATTTAATATTTTAATTTGTGTATTGGTCATTCATTAAACAAAAATAATGATATGTTATTATTAAGAGTGATATGATATTATTATCTTAATTATGGTGTAGCATTTAGACAGTGACTAATTGAATTATTTTATTTAAAAACAATGATGTTTTGTTAATTAATTTAAATGTCTGGGATCAAATTATGAATTAACTCAAATGTCAAGGACTAAATTATGAATATATATTTTAAATGTTAAAACTATTTTCAAGTGCTAAGTTAGAAGATAATAATATCACATCATTCTTAACGATGATGTATCATCATTTATGTTTAGTTAATAATGGATACATAGACCAATCAAAAAAAATAATTGATACATAGGGACTAAATGAAAGAGAATTTGCAAATATTATAAAATTAAAATGAAAAAATTAAAATGTCAAAGGTAAAATTGAAAATGAATTCAAATGTTAAGAACTAAAATAGGATTTTAGTCAAATTCAAAATAAGAGAAGTTACAACATCATTTGTCTAAAACAACATAAGATATGAAATGCTCACATCATAATTTTAAACCATTTTGCTTCATATGTTTCCGTTCCAATCTATTTTATTATTAACCATTTCATCCCACTACATGTTAAACATATAAACATAATCTAAATATTACACTTGGACGATTATTGTTTGGTATTTTCACTACTTTGTGCTTCTGTTTGCACTTTTCAGTGCCGGGGTGTTGACCCTTTTTCTTTTTTCATTGTCGCGACTCTGGATGTTGTTGATGATTATCTTTTTTTCTTCTCTCGTGTTAGAAAAAACAAATGATGGTCTGTTTTGGCGCATAGTAAGGTTGCTGCTGTGCTGTCGACCCGATAATTGAGTATTTTAGTTATGGAAAAAGAGCTTCTATATTTACGGAAATAAAGTTGTGTACAAATAATTGGATTTGGATTATTTTTTTCGTTTTTGAAGAGTAATAGATAACCGCGTCGTAAGAGAGAAAGATATAAAATTATTTAAAATAAAATTAATAAATTTCATAATTAATTATGTTATTTTTTAGATATAAAATTTATGTTTATTTATCTCGTTCTAAATTTCATCTAATCCTTTTCAAAATTGACAGTAATAAGAGTCTCGTGAGCTTGACTAGCATTTTTTCTTAGCGTTAGAAAAAAATAAAAGATGGCTTTATCCGTTCTGTTTTGAACTCCCTTTTGGGTCCATCTCCATCCCAAGATTTCGATTACAAAGGGGTTTGAAAATTTCGAATTATTTTCAATATTTGTGCATATGTAAGGGGGCAATTAAATTCCAAAACGTTGTGTTAAATTGTCAAGTGACATTTCGTCAATAAAATATAATTTTATTTCTTTAAAAATATATTATTTATTAATTTTATTTTTTATAAATTAATTTTATTAATTTAATATTTTAAATTTTAAATTCATAATAATTTGATCATTTTAAAAAATAAAAATAAAAAATAAAAAATAAAATTTATAAATAATTTAAAATTTAAAAGATTAAATTAATAAAAATAATTTTTAAAAAATAAAATTAATAAACAATATATTTTTTAAAGTTAAAAATAAATTTTATTAAAAAAAAACTATCAAGTGACAACGCCAGCACTTAGGGAGAGCTCGCTCCCCGCTTTCGAACAAAAACAACCTGTCGTTTACTCCCATTTGTCTGCAACTAAAGGGGACCACGCCAACCCTCCCCCACGCTCCTACCACGCGCGTGTTCCCCCGTGCAAAATATCTAAGCTCCCAGCGTGACGTGTACCAAAGCGAAGCCACGCGGGCCCCACCCCCATGACCCCGATGCAAAAATCACAACCCTCCCCGATGGTCGCCACGTAGCAGCCTCAGTTACTGTGCGTGATCCTTTATATATTACGGTGGTGCTCCCTCATTCTGAGGAAAAAGCGAACGTCCCCTTCTCTCTCTCACTCACTGTCACTGACAGAGAAAGGCTCAGAGATTCACGCTCACACCCCTGACGAATACAAAACTTCCCCCTCTCTCTGAGTGTTTCTCCGTCGCTTCAGCTTCTTCTTCTTCTGCTTCTTCTCGTTCTTGATGGGATGGAGCAGAACAACGTCATTGCACCTTTCGTTATAAAGACTTACCAGATGGTCAACGATCCCACCACCGATGCGCTCATCACATGGGGCCCAGCCAACAACAGCTTCATCGTCCTCGACCCTCTCGATTTCTCACAGAGGATCTTGCCTGCGTTTTTCAAGCACAACAACTTCTCCAGCTTCGTTCGCCAGCTCAACACCTATGTTAGTGACTGTAACTCTAAATACTATGATTACTATATGCATCTTCAATTTCAATTCAATTCACGCAAAACCCAGTTCTCAGAATCAGATTTTTCGTATTGCGTTTTCTTCATTTTTTATAATTTGAACGAATTCGGATTTGGTTGTTAATTTGTGTGTGTGTGATGGCGTGATTTGTGAAATGATGGATTAGGGGTTCAGAAAGGTGGATCCAGATCGATGGGAGTTTGCGAATGAGTGGTTCCTTAGTGGGCAGAAGCACTTGTTGAAGAACATCGTGAGAAGGAAGCATGGTAGGAATTCTTCTTCTTCTTTTTGTTGCTCGAATTCGTTGTTTCATCATCAGGGGAAGCTCGAGGACTTGGACGAAGAGGCCATGGTGATGGAGATTGCGAAGTTGAAGGAGGAGCAGAAGGCGTTGGAGGAAGAGCTTCGAGGGATGAACAAGAGGTTGGAGACCACGGAGAGAAGACCCCAGCAAATGATGGCTTTTCTGTGCAAAGTTGTGGAGGACCCTGATGTTCTGTCGCGAATATTGCTCGACAGGGAGCGGAAGCAGTTGGGGGAGAAGAAGCGGCGGTTGATATCGGCGGCAGAGGCTGGGGCGACGTCGTCGTCGTCTTCGTCGGGTATGGCAGTGACGAATTCGGTGAAGACGGAGTTTGAGGAAGACGAAGCAACTGTGGGCAATCTTATATCGTCGTCGCCGGAGAACGGTTTCGAAATTGATAATTTTTGTCAGGCGTCGCCGCAGGAGGCGATCACCGGCACCGATACGATGCCGGTGTGGTGGGGCCAGAGGCAAGTGATTATGCGTAGGCCTCGGATTGCTCAACAGGCTTACAATTGCGCCGCTGCTCCGACGCCGCTGACGGCGGTTATGGATAAGGGGATGGGGGTGTCGCAGCCGCAGCCGCAGCCGCCGCCGCCGCTGGCAGGAGGCTATTTGGGCGGGCAAGTGAGCTATTTAACTGAAATGGCGGCGGAGAGCAGTCCACGGCCACCTTATCCATTTTCGCTGTTGGAAGGTGGCTTTTAACTTTTAAGAGATGTTTCGCTTCCACAAGATTTGTCCTGGTTGGATTTTATCTTCTGTATTATATTCTATTTTTCTCTAATTTTTTTCTTTATAATTTATGCGGCTCTTATTTTTCTTTCATAATTCTGCGTAAAGAAAAAAAAACAAAACGATTTAATTCACTGGGTGTTTAGTTATATTCAACTTTTGTTCGTTATTTATTTAAAAAAAATATTAGGATATTTGTAATATATCTTTTGTTTCGAATATAACCAAAAGAAAAGAGAAAACCAATTTATAGCAGAATGAGCAATTTTTTGTATATACCTTTGTACGTGTTAGTCCTTTGTAACATGTCAAAGTAATTTTCTTTCGCATATATAAACGGTTGAAACTAGGTAAAGTAAATGAAAAGTAAAACTACACTTGAGATGTGTGCATAAGTTCATTACGAATGGAAGTTATAAAAGTTTCTAATATGTGTTTATTTCATTGATGAAAGTATGTTTTGCTTTCATTAATATGTATGCATGTTCATATGATTAAACAAAAAAGTCTGCTTATTTCTCTAATTTAATCATGTGTGTTTTTAATATAATAATATAATAACGCTATAAAAGTTTAATCATATGATTAGAGACTTCTTTCCACATTATTAATTAAAATGTGCGAAACTTTTTTTCTTTCAAAATGACTTTTTATTATTTAAATAAAGGATATTTATCCTAAAAAATTAAATTATATATGCCTAATTTTAAATTTAGAGAGATTATCGGGGGGTCAAATTTAAAATCTGATAATTATTTTATCAAGATTTATTTTACTTTATCATGTGAATCATCTTAAACAAAACTTATAAATGTGTGAATTAGTTAATGTAATATTTGATATTTCCGTGTAATATTCTACACTGAATATTGAACAAGCTTTTTATTTAATATTTGAACTGATCTGACTAATAAAGTTTTGCACTGTCATTTCAAGAGAACGTGATCAAATCTTATCTTCATGGTCTAGCAATCAAAGTTTGAAAGAAATTAGTCAGTTAAATGTCCTCTCGGATTATTGGCCAAAATCAATAAAGAAAAATAATGAATGTTGTATTTGTTATTTTTTGAAAGAGAAACTCTTATGTGTTTAACTATCATATTATTTCAATAAAAATATAATAACAAAATAATATAAGCTGTTAAATTAAATTTATAATATTATATAATAAAATTTAAATAAAATCTATTAGAATATCTAAAAATTTCTTTTTGAGAAGTGAATACTTAAAAACCATAATGAACCTCTTCGAAGAAAAGAGTGTACTTTGTTTGGTGATTGGAAAGTCAAAAGTTCATTTGTAACTATAAAGAGTAAGTTTAAAGAAATGATTTGTTATTTGGCAAAATTTACTTTGATCCTTTATTCATTGTGATTTTTTTTCAATTTTAAATTAAAATAATTTTTTTATTACTTTTATGTTGTAATAAAAATTAGTTAAAGAAATTTTAATATTTTTAATTTTGATATTTTTTTATAACATTTATTTTATCTATTTTTACTAAACCTTAATTTATATCTTTTTATTAATTATATATTTAAAAATAATTTTTAATTAATATTATTTAAATAAATATTTATTTTATTAAAATTAATTTTTAATAAAAAAATTTTAAACATAAATTACTTTATTTTAAACTTATTTTTAATTAAAATTAAATTTATAAAATTAAATAATCTGAACTTAAAATTATAAAATCTAATTTAAATACACCAAAAGCAACATAAAATTAAATTATGTGGTGCAAAGAGAACACAATTGAAGGCAAAAGTGATATGCAGCAATCTTCAACACTCTGGGGTGTGACTCCGTCTCCATACATATACGATGTGTGTGCTGCTGCCGATAATCTACAGTGATTGAAAAGATCCATTTGGCATCAACGCACCCACGTGACTCTCTACGACCTTTTGGGTCACTCAAAGGTAGCCTCACCTTGTCACCTCACGCTATCCAATAGTATTTCAATATTTATTTATTTTCATATTACTAATACATTTTGTTATTTTAAATATTTAAATATTTATTTTAAAATTGATAATTAATATACGTTTAACATTTTTTTAAGTAAAATCACTATTGTATTGCTGCTACTATAACATGTATCTTCCGCATTATTAACTACAACAAAAGACATGGTAGGCCATGCCCTCTTTTCTAAGGATGCCCGACCTCAAATATACTTCGCAACCTTGCTTGCGCTGTTTCTCATCACCTTCATGCACTAACCTATCATCCAATCAAAAAGTAAAATGTTGGGAGTACTGAATATCGGCAAAGATTTAGTGGCTTGGAAAAAAAATGAGAATACAAAAATTAGAAAAAAAATATTACTTTTTTTAGAATTAACACTACTCTTTAAAAAAAAAAAAAAACACTATGATACATGATAGGAAAACAGCCAACTGTACTAACCCCAACAAGAAGCAAAATATTGTTTAGAAAAGGTATTTTTTAAAGGTGGGTGTTAATGGTGATAGTTACACTAATCAATATTTTAAAAAAGGTTATTTTTTAAATATTTATTAATTGTTAGTTTTTTTAATAAATATTTAAAGTGTATCAAGTAAAATTAATAACTGATAACTTATCAAAATATTAATGATAAAAAATATAAATATTTGAGAAACTATTAATTTAAGAGGAATTAGTCTCATATTCATATTTTTAAGTAATATTTTAATTATTTATAACTTATAAATACTTAACAATTTATTAAAATAGTTAAAAAAATCAAAATATCATAAGAAAGATTCTTGTGTAGATTGAGCTCATTTATAATTCACTCGTCATTATTTTCAATATAAAATAGTTGCTTGGTACAATAATTTATATTAATATTTGATATTGAATTTATATTTTTTAATAATTTTGTTAAAGATATAAAAATATAAATAATTTTAATTTAAAATAATAAATTTCATAATTTATTATGATAAGTTATTGCATGATAAATATTGTATTTATTTTTTTAATTAAATCAGTCATTCATTATTCTATTGTTTGGATGGAAAAAAAGAAAATGAAAATGAAAAAAAACTTTTAAAATTTAAAATTTTCTCTTGTTTAGATCAAGAAAAAATACAGAGACAAAAAATTATAGAAATAAAAAATTTAAAATTTTTTCTTCTAAATTTGCCTCCATTTCAAAATTTAAAATTTTATGTTATTTCTTATTTTATTTCCTTTCATCCAAACAAAGGGCATGCAACGAGAGGATCAAATCTTTGATATCAAATAATGATATATTAAACCAACGCGGGGTTGGTCAAATTGGTAATTGGATTTGATCCCATTGAAGAAGACAAAGGCTCGATCCTCAACGAATAGATTCTATTTGGGAGGTTACAAAAACTCATAAAGCGAATAATACACGCATTCTAAGTAGTTAGATTTCAAATTAGTCGCATGAGTAGTTTCAAAATAACACTCTATGGAGATATTGAGAGTCTCACTCGCAAGCAAAGCTCCTAATTAAGGTAGTTGAAAATAAATAATAATATATTAATTTTTCATTAATTTAATATACACAGCTTGTTACCCTACAAAGAAATTTTCCAATTTTAATACACTGGATATGTTGGAGTGGCAACACTGCAGGCATCCCATTCCTGTGTTGCTATTGGCCATCGGTTGTTGGGCCGGGCTGGCGTGGTAGCTGACGATTGATGGACGCGAGAAATTGATCACGTGGGACCTACGACCCAACTTGGTAACTCCGACACGCGTCACGAAATAAGAACGTCCTCGCGAGAGCGCGGGACCCACCACCCCCTGACAATAATGGAAAGGTTCGCATGTGTGGGACAAAGCGGTGGGTCTTTTCGCTTAGCCCTTTTTTTTAAGGTGGGGACCCCTTCCTCTCCTCGTGCATCCACGTGGGGGCCACCTCAACTGATGAGACACATGTCCCAGACCCACACAACTTAACCCGTTCACATGATGAGTGAGCAGCAATATGGTGCTGCTCTGTCACACACTTTTGTGGTGGACGTTGAAACCCATCATCCCACCACCACGTGTAATAATTACAGCTCATCAAACCATTTTATATTTGCCACTCCTCTGGTCCTGAGGCTGTAATAAAATACAAATAATGGATATTGTTCTCAAGTATAAACGTTAAAAAAATACAGATGTTAACATTTATAATATATATATAATATATATATATATATATATATATATATATATAAATTATAAATAATCTTATCATTTTTTAAATAATACTTTATCATAACAAAAAGACAGTACCACTTTAAATGGAAGCCCCAATCAAGAAAAAGTGATTATTTTTACTTATATAATTCATTATTATTTTTATTTATTCAAAATTCATATATATATATATATATATATATATATGTATATGTATATAAAGTTATTCATAAACACATTTATTTAATAGGATTGAATTAAATATTTATTTTAAGTTTTGATAAATCTTTTTTAATATAAATAAGAAGTATTTGTATAAAATTTAATTTATTTAAATTATTTTATAAATTTAATTTTTTTCTTATCAAAAATAATAATAATATAATCATCTTAATAAAATATAATTTTTAAAAATTAAATTATAATTTTTAAATTTAAATATAATTTTAAATTAAAGATTTAGTCATAAATAAATTTACTTTTTTATTTTTATCAACATATAAAAATATGAACGAGAATAAAAATGATAGTTGAAAATAAAACACTTTTAAGCTAATCATTCAATTAATAAATTTATCAAAATTAATATTATTCTAAAATTAGGTGCAACATTTTTATTAAACATAAAAGAGTTGTATACAAAATAAAAAATGGAAAAGTATTTACTCTAAAAAATAATGGTAGAAACCTTCAATGATAGACCCACTTGCCGTCGACATTTCTAAGATACGCGTCATATACTTTTTCCAAGTACAGTTCCAACAATTAAAAAATATTCCTACTTTCTATACTTTTTTTTTTACAAAAAAAAAATTGTGTGGAGGATGAGGCGTGTGCGTGTGCGTGTGCGGGTGAATCTGCTCTAATTTGAGTGAACATAACAATGTGACACTTGTCGCTTGGTCAATTGTTAAGACGAGGAAGGTCATTGTCTCATGGGATAAAAAATTTGTGCTACGGGTTTAGGCTAAATTGTCGTTTGTGGTACATTACTATATTAATAAAAAGTTGCGACTGTAAATCACCCGCGTTACTAGAAAAATAAAATAATATAGGACTATTCAATTTTGTGATTTTGCAATTATGAATATGTCCGTTGAGTGTGATGTGATGTGATGTGCTTATCATCAAACAAAGGTTAAAACTTAATTAATGGAAGTCGATTGAGATAGTAAGCGAGTATTTTTAAGTTATAGATTTTAAAAAAAGTTATTAATTTTTATCTAAAACTCTGTTCAAATGGGAATTCAAAAAATGGTTATTGACAGAAATCCACCGATTTTCACTATGATACCTATAAAAAAAAAAGCTTGAGTATGGTAATTGAAAAGCATACATTTTAGGCGATAAAAGTAATACCAAGTTGAGCATTATTTTAAATTTATTATTGTTAAAGTTCTATTTGATAGATGATTTATAAATATTATTATAAAATATTTGATGTTATTAATACATTTGCGTTGATATAAGAATGGAATTGTGCAATAGAAGTGCACCGGTTGTATGATCCATCACAAGAAATGAGTGGGATGAACTTCAAGATTTTTTTTATGATGAAAAGTTTAGGATAAAAGAAAACTTTTTTCATTTTAAGTTCATGACAAATTATTAATCTCAGCAATAATTTAAAGTAAAATTACAGACAACTTATCGGCCAAGAATTCTTGAATTTGAATTTAAATCATATAATTATCATGAATAAAAAATTCATCTGATGAGGTAACTTGTTGGCGTGGGATGAACTTCAATAGCAACATAGTTAGCTTTGCAAAATTTGGAGACTGAGAATTGATTGGTTGTGATGGAAGGAACACAGAAAGGTATCATGTAGTCTGAGAGGTTGGTGTGAGGGTGGAAATGTGCGATATTCCAGCACGTGTAATACCCAAACCTGATACATCTACAGCCAATAGTGTGGCTACATCAGGACCTTCATATAATCATATTCAGCATATATAGTAATAGGTTATTATGAATGTAGAAGCTATTGCAATAATAATGTTATAGTCGCAATTATGATTAGTGATTACAATTTAAAATGGTGGGTAATACTTTGGCTATGTGGCCTTGAAGATCACAAAAATTGGCTGCGAGATGGAGGATGATCACCGCAAGATTGAATAGAGTAGCGAGCATTCCCGGGGTTAGACTAGTTCTTGCAGTTTTGCTGTGGGCCACGACTGCATTGGAGCTGATTATTAATGGGCTATGGGAATAAAGGTGTTAGTCCTGCATTCTTCACGTACGCTCGAGGTATTCCTCACAGGGAACAGGAGAGTTCTTCAAGCAAGAAGGGTGTTTCACCAGCACAAATGGAATCGGTGATCTCCTTAAATGAAGTCAGATATCCCATACCATACCATTCAGGTCGTGTACATATAGTGAGGTCCTCATTGGAAATAGTGCAATGAATGATGCTTAATTCACCAGCCATATCCTTGATGGGCAGAAGATTTTCAGTCACTGATTTGGACCCACCAGAATGAAGTTGAATTGAAGATGCTTCTCGAGACGTGGTTCTGAATTCGAGTGGAGTGAACATAATACGAGTTAATGAGGTTAGAGCAGTGAATGCTTCTGGGGGCAACTGTTGACCAGAATTTTTACATCTCTATCTCTTCATCTCTGAGCAGAATTTTGATTAAGTTTACTTGTCTTTTTTTTTTGTGTGGGGGTAATGCGAATATAACTTGTCTAGTTTTGTCTAAAATCTGCCTCACATCGAGAACATTGTAGGCTAGTTAGTAGGCCCTATCCTACAAGCCCAAATACCAAGTATTGGCTATGGTCGTGTTATTTATTGACACATTTAGAAGACATTGGGTGGCAAGGGCTCCAAGTCATGCCTTGAATCTTCAGCTGCTTTTTTGTTTTAGTTTAGACCTATATATAATTAAAAAAAATATACATTCCTTTGGTAAAATATGTTGATAACATGTCTTTATAGTCTTATACTAAGCTTTACAAAAAACTATATCACAATAATGAAATATTTTTTATTCTGAATAAATTATTTTTTCAAATATGTATTAACCTTTTTGGAGAAATTTGGAAAGCAGATCTTTACATTAAATATACAAAAATATCACTTTCAGTAAAATATATTTTGTAAGATTTGTAAACATACAAGTTAAAGAATATGTTTTCATGATAAGAGAGTGAAATTTTTAAATAGAATATTTATAATAAGACATTTTTAACTACGTAAAAATGAAAAGAAAAAGATTATATAGATTTCTTAAATTTTGGGTCATTTATAAATAGCTCATGAGCTTTAAAGTCATCATAATTAATACTTAAATTATAATAATTATATAAGTATATAGACTTCCTAAACTTTTGGTCATTTGTAAATAACTCTTGAGTTTTAAAGTCATCATAATTAATACTTAAATTATAACAATTACACAAATAAACTTTTTTATCAACCTTCCATTCATTTTAAATCATTTTTTTTATTTTGAAATGAATGAAAAATGGATGGAAGGGTTAATTTGTATAATTATTATAGTTTAAGTATTAATTAGGATGATTTTAAAGTTTAGGGAGTTATTTATAAATGACTCAAAATTTAAGGAGTCTATATGCTTTTTTTTTCCAAAAATTAAAAGGTAAAAAAAGGTCATTGGAAGTTAACCTTTATTAATGGAATGGAGAGAGGCATGAAGTGACGATTCCATATATTTGGATGGCATGAGCATCATTTTTAGTTTATAGAATGGGCACTTCCTATCTAAAATTGCTATGCCAAAGATGAAAGAGTAGGGATCAATTTACTTACTGTTTTTTTTCTGAGAAGAAAAACAAAATTTTCTTGATCAATGAATTGTTGTTATTCAATTTGCTAAGTTGCACTATAGCTTCCTTGTAGAATGCAATCGTGGAGTTCTTGATTTCCATCTGACATTTGAAAGGTTCCCTAGATTGAGTCCCTTCATAGATCCTGGCTTGGTTTGCAGCATTAGATCAATAATGAACAGTGAGTATTCTACGGAAAAACACCCATATATCATATAACTAATTAATGATTAATGACCAAGAAAAGAGGGATCTGGATCTCTTACTTGGTTGGAACAAGGTGCTGTTGTTTCTATCTCAGTCTATTAGTTAGCGTGTGATCTCCACTATGACTAACAAAAAGGAAGGAATTGCTGTTCTTCAATGTTACAGAATGATTGAGGTTGTAAATCTTTAATAGAAAAAGTAGCTTGGAGGCACGCAATATAAATATTTAAATGTCTCACTAACAAATCAAGCATAATTATCTTGATCATTTTATATTTTTCATTAATTAAGGAACATTTATTTTAAATTCTTTCGGTGTATGAAAGTATAATTGTTTGAGAAAAAGGACCATGGCCTTTTCTTTCGTGTCTCATACTTGAGAATCACAAAGCAGAATAATATGGGGAAGTTTTCTTATGTTCTTATTAGAGTATTGCAACCAAAACATAAAGAATGTCATAGTGATAATGCAACTAAAATATATGCTATTAAAAAGTAAATTTAAAAAATCATTTGAACATAATGCATTATGGAAAATGATATTTTTACACTTTTTTGTTTACACTTTTTCTTTATACTTTCTTGTTATGGGAAAAAGAAAGAAAAAAAAGAAAGAGAAAGAAAGATAAAAAGTAAACTTCTCTCTCTCTTTTTTTTTTTCCCCTATAAAAAGAAGGTACAAGAAAAAGATATAAATAAAAAGGAGTATGAATGACATTCTTGATGGGTCTAGCTCCAAAACTAGAGTGGTCGGAAAATGTGGCCTGCTTTGGAGACCTGATTTGGGCTCACTCAAATTTTATTTCTTTTCCCTTACTTTTTTCTTTTTAATCTAATTCCAATGGAGGAAATTCCCACTATCATTCTTTCTTTTTAGAACTCCTTATTATTTAACTAGAGGTGCATCATCTGATCTATTTGTTTTTGTAAATAGTGCATATTTGTTAACCCTTTATTATTATTATTATTAATTAGGGACTTTTCATCCTCCATCATAATCTCCTAGTAGAGATACCGTGTGTCCCACCACCACACACACACAAAAACACGGACAAATAAAACTAATTTTATTTGAATTAAATTTAATTTGATTAAAACTTAATTCTCATGTTTGAAACTTATTATAAAATTAAATCAATTTTTATTTTATCTTTTCAAATAAAAAATTTCATTTATAAATCAAATCAATTTTCAAAATTCATAATTCTAAACATACTTCAAAAAAATTTATTTTACATGGGGACTTAAATTCATTGTACCTTCAATATTAGTTCCAAGTTCCTAACCCTTTTTTTTTTATAAAAAAAAATAATTTTACATATTGCTTTAAATGATTCTTAAGAGATTTTGAAATAAAAATTTTGCACGCCACTTGACATATATATACTTGTAGCATGTCATCCAATTCTATATTATAATAATTTATACTATCAAGCATGAAATTTAATTAGATTTTCTTAATTAATATTCTGAATATTTTTGTTTGTCAAGTTGGTGAAAGAAAATAAGATATTCCGCACTCTACTTAAAATTTCTATGTAGTATTTCATCCAATTAATTAAGATGCGTTTTTAGCCCAATACCTACTAATTAATATCTATGTATTTCGCAGCATGCGTTTTCTTTTGGTCTTTACTGTACAAGTGTTTGATTGATATCATCAACGGCTTCCATGGTGAGAACATGTTAAAGATGTCACCATTGACGTAGATTACACGTCCAATATATATATATATATATATATATATATATATATATATATATATATATATATATATATATATATATATATATATTTATATAACCCAGCCTATATATATATATATATATATATATATATATTTATATAACCCAGCCAGAAAGAAAAGAAACATTCCCACAAGTGTCTAATCACGCTTTCAATACACAAGTGCTTAAAGATTACACGGATTATTCTCAGTGGTTCCTATAAAGGGTAAAACATGGTGGAATATATGGTGCCCACTGAGATTCCCTTGTCACATAGTGGATGTATGCAATTCATGACCCGGTTTGAATTGTAAGCAACAACTAGATTTATTAATTCAAAAGCATGTTTAGGCTTAGAAAGGGAGACAAAGATAGACTCACATACTCATTATTTTTGAGCTCTCTCTAATTAATTTTTCTTTCTCCAACCAATGATGTGATTAACTTTCAATTTGGAAATGTGAAGTATTTGGTACACTGCATTAACCAATTTGTGATTCTGTGAAGTGCTCTTGTTGAATAATTGCCACAAAGACGACTTCTGGTGGGCTTCGTCTAGTGTTGTTCTCTCATATATATGTTCTCAAGCATCGTAGAAAGTAGCCTCAGCAAGTACTTGGACAAACAAATGCATTATTTCAATAGGTTGATGATACTAATTAATCGCTTCCATGAAGGTCATCCACTACGTTTCAGGACAATATTAGGGTTGGTACATGACAAATTGATTGAAGGAAACTGACTCACCATAGATGATTGTAGAAGTTACATTTCTTTAATTTGCCATTTTGGCTGGCTCTAATAGATACAGTGCTAATAATCACTATGCTGAAGGATCAAAAGTAGACCAAACTTTTTCTGCTCTTTCTTTTTTTGGATTTTATTTGAAGCTAATCACAAGCTGATTATTATAATATCTGGCTTGCTATTCGGTTGTTTGATAAATCACACAAAAGCATTACGACAGTAGTGCAAGCCACATTGGCCTCATATAATCCAAAGATCAATGATTTGCAGATGAAACAAATGCATGCTTTAACGACATTGCTTTCCGCAGTTGCATAAACAATTTCTTCGGCCCATATAGCCTCGCCACAAAAATGTTCCTGCAAATTACTTGAAATCGTTACTTACTTATCTAAAGTCGCTCCTTTTTGAAGGAGAAGGATATTGGCTGTTAAACAGAGAATCTATGCTCATATGGAATGATTTTGCAGAGAAAATTAAAGTTCAAGAACTAGCGAGTGACATTGAAAAAACTTAGTACAACTAGTGCTAATCTATTCTCCATTCCTCCTGATATAATAAAAAGAAATGTGACTTGGTTACAAGGAAGGGTAAGACTAGTAAAATTGTTTTAGATTCGAGCCTCATATATTCACTACCTGAGATCAGTACTTGGGAGTGTAATGGGCTATTAGCTATTTCCAAAACTTAATTATGCTAGACTGCACAATAAGAAATTTTTGATCTGGCAGTCATAAATGTAGTAATAGTAATACACATAACTTCTGGTGTTCAGAATATACCAATGCGTTTTTGAGTTCTGTTAAATTTTTAAGTGTTTACTAACCTTTATTATGCTTTAATCCAAAGTTCCAAACCATCATCGAATTTTATTTTAACTCATAATTAAGTGAGTTGGAGACAGAATAGCATATATGTTCTTCTCTGAAGAATAATTGCATTGCGCGTGTAGCATTTTTGACATTCTTGAGGACGAGTAAACAAGTATATTTGATATTTCTCCACGTATATATATATGCCACTGGGAGAATTATTCGACAATGAGTTTGTTCAGTTATTATACTACAATTGGATTCCTTTTTTTCAAAGCGATTTCCTGAACACTGAACTCAGATCTATTCTCTACAATAAGATTTTGAATTTTCCACTACAAATTTATTTATAAACAGACAGTGGAGGATCCATAAATGACTACAAGAAGATGTTCATAACGATTTTAAATTGTTTGACAAAGTGAGATGTGAGACGCGCTCCTAAAGATCAACAATATAACAATAATTAATATTATATAATATAATTATTCTTGTGGCAGCTGATCTCTCATTAAGGTTGCTACTGAATTAATGCAAAGTGATATCTTTTACAAAATATTATGAAACAAAAGAACCTTCTGACTAGGAGTTAGCTAGCACATTAAGTACTTGTAAAGGCTAGGGATGCTAGTCTTTCTTCATGGGGATTATTGTTCTATATATGTTCCAGTGCGACGTGCCATGTGGGTCATGCTAGTATTATATATGGGCAAAGTAAGCAAAAAATACTTATATTTAGTAACTAGTGACAATTAAATAAGCCCCAAATGCTGCAAAGGGAAATCTCTGGCACACCAAATGCCTTATTTATCTTTTACCTGAGAAAAAAAAAGGGTTCTTGCTGCCTTTTAAACCCTCAGGTATAGGTGCATAGCCTTTTTCATTTGTGTGGCATTATAAGATGAAGTTGGCTCAGACGAGTTTATAACTCTGCCTTCCAATTCAAATCCATATATACTAATCAGTTGAAAGTAACAAAATACTGATTCTCTGATTATATAACCTTAAGTATATTGTTTAGATGTGCTTGTTAATTATATAATATTCTCCTTTAACCTAAAGCGAGACCTTTTGCTGTCTTGCATTGACTGAAAGGAAATTCACTGATTACTTTAACTAATAGTCTGCTTTAGGCCGGAGTTTCATTTTTTTGAAATTTTATTATGGCCATTAGATCATCAAGTTGATACACCACTGACTTAACTTTGTTGCGTTTCTATTTATATGTTACACCACACTGAAAAAGCGAAAAGGAGCACAATATTTATTGAATCGCTGTAATTAGCTTGCAATCACGTCACTGAAATGTGGCCATAATCTTATGAATGTCAGTGTTATCAATTGACTTCTCTTTTTTTTTGTTCTTTAGAAAAGAAACTTGCAAGATTCTGTGTGAAGTAAACTATTAATAATGAGATAAATTAGTTGGTAATGAATAAGATCTTCTAATTAGTTCGTGTTTGTTTATTTTCTAATAACCGTTGCTTTTTTCAGTTCCATTGTATAACCCCTCTCTCTTCTTGGTACTTGCACAGAGCCAAGCTACCAGGTCTTTCTTTAAAAACTTTGGTGAAGAAGATGCTTAACGAATGTGCATATGGTAGAATGAAAACGCAAAATCGTCTTTTGGGATTGCATTACATAGAAGATGGCATCATGCTGTCGAAAAGGATTCCTAATGTGGCTCTGTAGAAAAGGACTAGGCTCGGTCTAAGGCTCACAATAAGGACCCAGGCTTGCTCTCTACATAGAACACTTTGTCAGACTCAAACGTGATGATGGCCACCAACAATGGCCTAAAATCTTCCTCATTATAACCTGTTGCATAAGTATTAATTACTTATATGACAATTCATGGTACTCTCTAAGTCTCTAACACACTCATAAGTTGACCATGTAACATACCTTGTGAAACATCCAATCAAAAGCTTCTGATTTTCAATGGAAAATAGGCAGCCAACAAGCCCTCTTGCCTTAAAGTTGGAGTGCAGAGAGAAACATGTATCTTTGAGGGGCCAGGGTTAGATACTAATGCCAATGTGGGGTGTTTTTTGTTTTACACTGAGGAATATGTCAAGGAATCAATTTGAAGTTTATTATAAGGTGGAGGTTTAGGAAAGAATTATATAATTACGTTATATATGTTTAACTCAAGGTGAAGTTATTTTAAAAGTGAAAAAAGTGGAAGCTCACTCAAATGTGTTGTGAAATCATAATTTCAAGAATTGAGACGATAAAAACTCAAAGAAACTGATATAATATATATTAAGAAATCAATTATATGTCCTAAAAATTTAAGTTATTAATTTATATTTTCAACAATATATATATATATATATATATATATATATATATATATATGAACTAAGTACACGTGGATTGCTGGTTGAATTTAACAAATAAAAAATTCAAAATAAAAATAAATTATATAATTTCCAAATGTTTTTTTTATATACCGTAAGAAAGATGACAGCACACAAAAGCGAAGAAAAAGAAGAACAAACACATTAATAATATATAACGCCTTTGAACAGGAAAATGAAAATAAAAATGTAAAATCTTCAACTAAAAGAAAAGAAAATGCAAGAAGTTGGCACCATATATGCCCAGCCTTTTCAAAGGTCATAATTTTTTTAAATACAAAGGACCATCTAAGACTTGAGTACAAGGGCGGGGAATATCTACAATTAAAATTGAGAAACAATATATATATATATATATATATATATATATAAACAATCTAAATAAGGTAATCATCAAAGGGCTTTTGTGTGCACGCGTCAAAAGGGAGTTCATGAAAGAAAGAACCTTGGAAAACCAAGATACCTAGATATATGTTTGGTGTTATGTCTAAATATAAAAATACAGACAATAAGATGATATATTAAAGATTCTCCAAAGAAATGGGGGCATTTGGATGGTTCCATTGATAACCTAGTGCGATGATGAAGCAATAGGGGGAGTTGGGACTTGGAATAGCGTAGTTCGAGTCACATTTAAAATCCCACTAAGAAACGGTAAATGACTAGGAAATTCTACTTTGATGCAATTTTTGTTTTGTTTTGTTTTGTTTTGTTTTTTGCAGTAGAAAAGGTGAAAACCCTTTTGCAATTACTTGAGAGATAAGTTTACAAGTACAGAAATTTAGGAGAACGATCCAACGGTTTCATCACCCATATCGTCTCTTATCTACAAAGATATTCTCCTTTCACAATAAGCCGATTACCGTTTATGGTAATTTGACAATACAATTGACCGTCCTCATGTTTCATGTGTTAAAAATCCTACATATCTAGGTCACATTTTCTTACAGAACATAAAGGAATCTAAGTATCACATAAAGCACATTCTCCCCATCATTAAGCATTTACGGATCCACTTGCAACGTAATATCTCAATATTTGCCGTACTTCTCAGAGGAAATTCAATGAACAGTGTAAACTAGCTAGTATCTGCCATTGCTGGGGATAAAAGTAAAACACCTATACCAGGAGCTGCACCAACGTAAATGCTAAGCTATAAGTATAGGCCCTAAAATGGGTTTTACTACTCACAATTTTCAAGGAATTATGTACGCCAAGTAATAAACAAAACGCAAGATGAATGAGTGCGATATATATTGTATGATAATCCAATTACATTATTATCTAAAATTGCGTGTAAAACATAACATGTTAATTTCCAAAAGCATTTGTTTACTTGCTTTTAGAAGCATCATCTACAAAGTCGAAGCAATTTTTCAAAAAAGCAATTTTTACAGAAGTTATTAAACCATGTGGGCCTAATTAAATTTAAATAAAAGCAGCTCATGGTAAACTACACTAGCTAGCTAGTAATTAATTTTGAAAAGCTGTGTGAGCTGCCTTTTCTGATCAAGGTTTATGTGACTGCTATTTCCTGCGTACATTTATCCCATCTAGTCTTACTTTCTCTGGTGTTCTCAATGAACATCATGAGTTGAAGCAGTAAAAGCCTTCAAATCAAGCAGTCTATAACTGTTTATGGACCCAGCTGCGTAAACATCCCCAAAAATCAAACCAGGAATTGACTGACCTTCTAAATGTCATGCCCACTTTATATGTGTGTCTAGTTGAAAGTACTATTCAACTATCAATACCATCAATAGGATTTCTGAGTAGCTACTTGTCCTAATATATCTAGAATGTTTGCTTTCTCGCAATGTGTGTTTATGAGTGTGTTTTTTTTGTGTGGATGAAAGGTTGTTGGTTAATGTTAGTTATTACTAACATAGAGGTGTCCCACATAACCAAACCCCTTTAACACATTCATGAGCACTGACCAATTCATATATATATACATATATGTATGTATACATATTGAACCCACTCCAGTACAAATCCCTTGTGAATAACATCTCTCTATTCCTCAACTTTCTCGCTGTCTGTAGGTATAGTTTTGTTTAGATCCTGTCACTCCTGTCACTCTCTTGCTTCCCGCTTTCTCCTCCATTGAACAAAACCAAGGTTCAAACTCGCTCAGTTTATTTCAGCAAATCAGACCTTTAGAATACCATATTTCCAAAAACCAGATATCCAAATATTATATATATATATCTGATTTCTTCTCAAGATCGAATCATCCTTTGTCTCGTCAGCTCAATTCTTACTTGAGGAGGGGGAGAGGTAGTAAATTAAATTGAGTTTCATCTTAACTGCAAACATATCTTTTCTTTCATGGTTTCACTATGGCATGACTTCTGCAGCTCCTGCAGCATAGCAGGCTTCAAATTCTTGAAATAGTTTTGTGCCCCGCTCCCCTTCTGGCTGTTTATGGACTACTTGAAGGAGCTAGAAGGAAAAAGTGTCCATGATTATCACCAGGTAATAAAGATGGATAAAATGGCAAGGCGTATATGGGTTCCGGGACCAGTCATAGTGGGTGCTGGTCCCTCCGGGCTAGCTGTAGCAGCTTGCCTTAAACAGAAAGGTATTCCAAGCCTGGTCCTTGAGAGGGCTCATTGCTTGGCTTCAATGTGGCAGCTCAGGACTTATGACCGCCTCCGCCTTCATCTTCCAAAGCAATTCTGTCAGCTCCCTCTCATGCCATTTCCCAAAAACTTCCCCTCCTATCCTACCAAACAACAATTTTTGGCCTACTTGAAGGCCTATGCTGATCATTTTGATATAAAACCGGCTTTCAGCAAGACAGTGGTCAGTGCCGAATTCGATCATAGATGTGGGTACTGGAGGGTCAAGACTGAAGAACTGAAAAAGGAGGGGATAGAATATGTTTGTCAATGGCTGATAGCAGCTACCGGAGAGAATGCTGAGGAGATAGTGCCTCAAATTGAGGGGATGGATGAATTTGAAGGGCCTATTGTACACACTAGCTCTTATAAGAGCGGCACTATGTTTTGTGGGAAGAATATTTTGGTGGTTGGATGTGGGAATTCAGGCATGGAGGTTTGTTTGGATCTCTGCAACCATAATGCTCGCCCATCCCTAGTGGTTAGAGATACGGTGAGTATACTTGAACTCAGGATCTGAATCATACCAAACATCTTCCATCACATACTTTATAGTAATATAATTGGTATGAATAAGATTATACTGGGTTTTGCTCTTAATTACTTTCGGTTAAAACTAATTCTCTTGAAACCCAGTTTAAAGATGTTCCAAATATACTTAGTTTGAGGTGCAATTTAGAAAAAAGTACATACAAATACTAATATAAATGTGTTCCAATCCGAATCTACAGAGTGCTTTGAGAGTCAATCTGATACGGCAATTGATTTAAGTCTTTAAGACCCACATGATTTTGACATATATAGCTGGAAACTGCAGAGTGCGAACACAGTCTGCTAATATATTATACTATATTTGTTATAACAAGAACTCTCGAAGAGTTTGTGTCATTGTTCACACAGTTCATTGGAATCCGTTTGCATGCGCAAACAAGGTCAGCAGCCCAAAATCTTAGAATAATATGACATTCGAGAGATCAATCTTTTTCTCTGCACAGAACCATTGTCAGTATATATTTAAAGAAATATCTGGAAGCATGAAAAGATGATTGTCATTAGTCTTATGTCTACAATTTCCTAAAAAAGTTCTTAAGCTCCTTTTATTTTTTGCACTTTTTTATTTAAATATGTATCCTTTTTTTTTCATTGCTGCAGGTGCATATCTTGCCTCAGCAGATGTTTGGGAAATCAACTTTTGGTATATCTATGTGCTTGCTCAATTGGTTCCCCATACGATTTGTGGATAAATTTTTACTTCTAATGTCACATCTCATGCTTGGGGACACAGCTCAATTTGGACTTAATCGTCCCAAACTTGGCCCTCTACAGCTCAAGAACTTGTACGGCAAGACACCAGTTTTGGATGTTGGGACGCTTGCTCAGATCAAAAGTGGCAAAATTAAGGTTAGATTCTCTCCACCCCCAATCAAATCCAAAAGAGTTTTCATCAGTATCCGGCAACAACATAAAATACTTTTGTCCTCAAGGGTAAAGATTTAAAAGAAATATTACATTTTTTGCTGTTTGCATTGTCTCGCAACATTATCTTGTCTAATGTATATAGGTTTGCCGGGGGAATTAAACGACTGGCAACAGCATGCAGTGGAGGTTTGTTATGGAAAAGTAGAGAATTTTGATGCTATCATTCAGCAAACTGGTTTACAAAAGCAATGTACCCTCTTGGTTAAAGGCTGCTTTTCCTTTAATTCTTTGTGCTAACTTTTGGCATATTAGAGTTTTTTGGGCACTTACCTTCTCATCATTGATAATCGTTATTGGAAATATAATTATAATATATTGATTGGGGCTTTGAAATTTATCATCATCAGGGCACTGAATTGTTTTTCTGAGAAAAGATGGGTTGCCTCGGGAAGCCATTCCCAATGGATGAAGGTGAAGAATGGACTGTACGCGTGGTTTCACTAAACGTGCCTGCTTGGTGCATCTATTGATTCAAAGAGGATTGCAGAAGATATTGGAGATAGCTGGAAAGCTGTAGAAGCCAGCATGTGATTGGAGTTCACTTGGCTCCAGTTTGCATGATGGTGAGAAAGGTATTAAATGGTTTTAGGATTTAGAAAAAAGAAAAAGGATGGCCTTCTTCATATGGTGCCTTTGACACAATGCTTTGTACCGAAACAGTTCCTCTCCCATTTTTGAGCACACAGCAGCCTCCAAAAGAAGGAAAGGAGTTTAAGAAAGAAAAGATAAAAAAGAAGGAAGGAAAGAAAGCATAAATAGAATTGTGTGATTTCCTATATATCTATTCACAAAAAACTAGGGATTGGGTTGGTGACCAAACTTGGAGGAACTGTAGATATTTTTTCCTTGGTTGGTTGAAATTAATTAGTGGTGTATTGTCATGTTATAGATTTGCATATCTTTGTACATTGCCATAATCTACCTAGCTACTAGCTAGTGAATTTTTTGAGAGAGGGGGCTGCTATAGTTTCAATATTTGTTTTTACTAGGCTGTGCTGGATTGACGTCTATAAACAATTTTATTCCATGCGAGATGAGGCGTTATAGAATTATGTTTGTAATGTTTCCATCAATTTGACCTTGTTCTGTAAATTATTGATCAGAGATAATTTCACGCTTTCTGATATATGTATCTAGTAATTAATTGCAGCAGGGGGACCATTGAGAAATCTTATTCTGATGGAAAGGCATTGGAAAAAATCATTCAAAAAAGAGAAAAAATCCAACAAGGAATGCAAAAGAAAAAGTCCATTAGACTTATGAAAAGGACCCAATTCCATTGAGATGAAAGTGGCCCTCTGGTTATCTATAACAAATTATGCAGGCTTACTTTTTTCAATATTTTACATATTAAATGAACCACTTTAATTTCGTTTATCTTCATTGCCTCCTGCCAGGCCTTTCCATCGTCATCAGGAATTCGGACCACCTTAATTTGGCCTTCTTCAAAGTTCCACAAATTGTTTCATTGATCTCTGCCAGTGCTAACACTTGGATGGGCTTAACAGGTCGATCTAATAAATGAATGACAGTTAGCGGTTTGGAAAAATCGAAAGTCCGGTACATGCACATGTATCTGTATACTTTTTAATTTTAATTAATTCAAAGATGAAGGAAATATAATTCGAAGAAGACAGTTGGAATTAAAAGTTGTTAGTGAGAATTTTAAAAAGTATAAATCAAAGTTTTCCACTACAATTGCTGGAATGACATGATTTAAGAATTATATGTGAGCTCATTACTCTCCTTGCTCAAATGTGGAATCTTTTTTCTAGATACAAAGAAAAAATCAGAAAAAGAGAAAAAGACTACCTTTCCTGATAAATATAGAGCACATATTATATATTCTATTTTGCATTTATTTTTAAATCCATTACTAATTAGTTTACTTTTTTAAGGCGATTCGCTTCTTGACATTATACATTTATTAATATAACCTCTCTTCGTGTTTACTTTTTCGAGAATTTGAGAATAGTGTGTATATTCTAATAGTTATATATAAATCAGCAATTTCATAGTGAGGAAGAAAATTAATAACAGATAGTGTTTCTAATTATAAATCGGGACTACCTGCACTTCTGTATCATGCAAAACTTGAATAAGAGACGTTTGAATATGCCATATTTCCAAATCATTACGTGAGATTTTCGATATTTTTTACGCTTATTTTTTTTTTTATTATAATTGCATCAAATTGAAACATGAAGAATGCAGGGATAGGTGAGTTAAAATTAATTCAAATATTAGATTTCCTATATATTGATACTAATTTTTTTATATGTTTTGAATAATTTTTTATTATTATACTAAACATGTAAATTTTGAATTTTCGTTTATCAAATATATTAGGGTATTTGACATCGACACGAAAAAGATTATACACTAAACACTACTTTTTAGATGATTAAGAAAAGGATCCAAATTACAAAATTCACACTTATTAACAATATATATACCACATGACTTTAAATTAATTTATTGATTAGACAAAAAAAATGCCTATAAATCCATGCTTTTCCACGTTACAGATAAGAATGAGTGCCTTGTACTAGATATATCGCTAAAAAAGATATAAACCTCAATTGAATTGGGTTTTCATTGAAAATGACAAATATAGTTATAAGGGAGGGAGTCAGTTAGGGTTTTAAGATACGTTGTTGGTGTGTTTTATTCCGACAAAAATGAGTTGGTGAGGCCATACGAATGGAATCTTGAGCTTCTGAAAGAAGACGAATATGCAGCACTGACACTGAGCACCCCTTCCCAAGTCCCAACCTTGCAGTGCACTCTGCACACACACATTCACTCACACACACACAGACTATCAGCATCAAGGGTTTTCTTTTCTAGAGGTACAACGCAAGAGAGGACCACCAAAAGGGTGCCCTACTAATTATTGCCTGACCCATGAAATTTCATAATTTCATCCTTAACATCCTTTAATTCCTGGCCATCTTCATCTTCTTTTGACCCTTACCTATCATCTCAATATCATCAACAAAAAAGAAATAAATATAACATAAAGATTAATTATATATATATATATATATATATATATATATATATTAAGAAAAGATCCAACATTTAAGCAAAGATTCCTCAAGATAATGCAACCACTTCTTCTCTTTTTGGATTTGAGCACGTTTCACCTTCCCCCACTAACGTGTTTTTTTTTTAATTTATAAAATTTAATTATATCTTCCCTATGTTGTATTTCTTTCTCTTACTAATCTACCAATACGCACTCAAAATTTACTTGATTAATTTGATTTATACCTAAAAAAATTTGTTTGACAATCATACAAAGCAATGAAATAGAGTTTTCTCTTTGCTAGTAGATAATATATACATTACAATTTTAAACGTCATTACATATTTACAAGCTTCCCCCTATGTAAACTATAATATTTAATATTTGAAATTTATGACTTGTTAATTTATCTTAATCAAATGACAGGATCGTTAAAATCAGGTTTCAGCTAAAATAAATAGGTCCTAAATTGATCTGTTTGGCTAATTTCAGCATACAAGGCAGCTGTGTTGATTCTGTCAAGTGTCATTTTATTGCTTGTCCTTCCATCAAATGTGATTAATTCTAGCGATAGGACTCAATGATGTTTTTAAAAAATTCTTTACAATTAATACTATAAAATCATTCTCAATAAGTGAAATCATTAATTTTTTTAAAGACATATTTATAACTGTATTTTTAAAAATTTTATAATACTCAAAAACCTCAAAATTTGAAAATTACAATTTAATTCAAAGGAGTATAATGTCCTGTTAAAATATCTAAAATAATGTTGAACAATACTAAAAGTTATGATCATAAAATATAATGACAAGGGCAGTCACCTGAAAAAAAAAATGTAAATATTTCCATTATAGAGTAACTTTTATTCTGTTTCTAGGTTGAAGCACAAATTTATTTTAGCGTATAATTTTATTGTATTCATTTATTAATGTATTATTGGCATTATAATTAAAATTACCATATTTATAATGTGTTTAGTTAGATTAAGATACTCGAGAACAGATATATCTAATTTTTACGGCAGCTTGATTGCATTTGGTGCATTAAAGTGACAGTCAACTTCAAATTAATGCCTTGAAATTTCTTAAAATCAAAGAAAGGGATATATGTATATAATCTGAAGTAGAAATAACGAAATATACAGCTAATTAAGAAGATCATATCGAATTTGATTTGTTCTGACCTAATCTATCTATTCCAAGAACTATGATAGTAACAATGATAATATAGTGATTGTGATGAAGATGGGACGGTGGAAGCACAAGGACTGGAGAATGAGACACCCATTACACTCAACTCGAGGATGATTATGTTATGTGCTAAGCACTTTTAGGTCAAAATAACTTTTAAAGATTGATGTTGAAAGTTCATTCTTTCAAAGAAAATAAGCATACATACAAGAAACATTGGAGTGTATTTAATTTTATCTCTATATGAAATAAATTGAGGACTTAGGCTTTGTGCTTCAAACTTAAAAGATGCATCTTGCATCTATTCTCGAATTTGTTTGAAAATGATATGAAGTTAATTTTTTTAACTTTTATCTTCATAGAGCAAACAAATATTACAGTAAAAGGATCATCATTTCAGGGTTAGGGATATATATGGTGGGGACAAAAGTTTGTGGTTAACTGCTACATTTGAGCCCTCAACTGTGCATTAGAAATACTGCATGGTCCAGATCGCACGTGACTTCACAGGAAATTAACCCGGGTTCAGCTTTCCTGTTGTGCAGTGCAGGTATACACATGGTGCATTAGTGCATATGCTCATCATTCTGGACCATACATATAGTATAGGCATATTTACTGCCTTTAATATACGTGGTCCAAAAAATATTTATTGTAATAACCGTATGGTTCGGTATTCCATGTCTTTCTGCAGGACCATTTGCCATTAGTTTTAGATGAAGGAACTGCATGACCACTGAGGGTGACTTTTGGGTTATTAGACTCCTACTATAACTATTTTGCCTAACTAATTCATGGAGGAAGATAAACTCTTGATGAAGCTTAAAGTGCTTATCTCAACTCAAGTCAGTGTATTCTTTGATAGAACCATAAAATAATCCCCTTATTACCGATAGAATGTTCATTGCTAATATGTGAGATATCTTGCTTACGATCTTATTAAATTAGAATTAAGTTTGGTTAGCCTTCTTGCAGGTGGTCTTATTAAATTATAATTAAGTTTGGTTCATTGCCCAAATTTTCTTTCAGGTGAAAATTTCTTTCAGATTCTTTTTCTAAAATAGAAGCTGAGAATTAACTTGAAAATTTTGCAATAAAGGAACTCCAGCTGATTAAAAATGTGAACAATGCAGGAATAAATGTAAATCTATGTAAAAGTGGTGATTCTGTGTAAAAATATGATTACTTTTCTTTTATGATAAAGATTTCATGAAGAGTTATTTCTTTTATATATAGTTTCTCAATATATGAATTTTGATATCCCTATCATTTAGCTTTAATTCTAACACAAAGTATAAAAATAAAATTTAAGCTTAAAGTTTGGACAAAGTAAAGTCTCACCACTACACTCAAGAATGGTAAAATGATGCTCCGTATATATAGTGAAAGCCAATAATCTTGAACGACAAAAAAAAACGCTAATCTTCATATTTTGCGTTGAAATCTAATTTAACTATATATAAAGAGAGAGACTAGAGTTGAAACCCAGAATACAAATTGAAGTCCGATACCAACTCATGATGAGAAGCTTTGGGACGTAATCTCACTTTCATGGATGTGACAAACAATGATTGCTTCATTTAGGATAGAGGTCTGGCGGCTTAAGTAACTCGACACGACCATTAATTATAATTTTCTAGCAGCTATAACTAGACCCTAACACGGTGTTCTGCCCCCAAATTTAGGAGATGATTTGCTTTGACACATAGCCGAAGAAAAGAATTACAATAAATTAAGAAATATTCTAGATCTGCAATCTTCTAATAATCCTGTATTAAATATTTCTTTGATTACTAAGACATTTAATGCTTGATATATACTTTGTTGATTATGTATTAAGAGGTTTGTTAAACTAAAGAATTTAGCATTAATGGAGCGATAATGATGCGGTCCAAAACACAAAAAGAGATATTCGCCGAATCGATGCACACAGAAAAATAGTAAAATAGGCGCCAGCTAGCACAATGGGGGCGAAGGTTGGCATGGAAATGGATCTTTATCTGTGCTCAACTTTATTACGTAGATGAAAAGGGCAAGACATGCAGGCTGGTGTGCGTGCGAGCGTGAGCATGACGAGTCGTCAGAAGCATTAGTGAAGGGAAGGAAAGAGAGCAGAAGAGGACTATATACCTATATGGTATGCAAAGTGCAGCTGGTTTTTTGCAGGGAGAGAGAGAGAGAGAGAGAGAGAGACTTGCAGATAGTCAGACATAAGAAAAGAATTTCTAGATGGGTACTTCTCATCTTTGTACACTTATTGTATTAGGGGGGCTTTCTCCTCAACAGGCCAGGGTTGGTTTCCATGGACCACCACTTTCAACTTGTCTTGTTCAATCATTTACACCAATCCTCACTCCACGTGTTCTGGGATTCCAAAGCAAAGAAGTTGCACTTGATTTCCACTTTGGTGAAATTCCTCTTTCTCCTCGGCCACCGTGGGGGAACCTTAATTCAATTAATTTCTTATTTTTTCACTCGCCCGTAAACACAAAGGGGCAGATTCAAAGAGCGAGTTTAATTTAAATAGCACCAACAAATCAAACCTGCTACTGCAGAGTGGAGACAAATTATAGCATGCATATGCTAAACTAAATTTGATCGTTGCTACGAAATTTCAACAAATGGGTTTCACTTTCACAACAGTCAACACGATCTTGCACTAAGTAAGTAGGTAGGATTTGTGGTTTTTATTTTCATGTTGTGATCAAATCATTATACGTAACCTATATATATTTCTAGCCAGATGTGAAGTTATCGAGTGGAGTGGACCATCATCAGTCATTAATATCTATTAGTCAACAATACTATGTATCTTTCACACTGGAGTCTTAAATTTCTCATCAGTTGGTCTTGGTGCTTGTGTACGAAGAGCTAGCTAGCTAGGGGAACTTTTCAATGGATGGAAATGGAGGTGACAATTTATCATGCAAGCTCCATTAATGCTTTAAAAGTTTGAAGTTAAAGAGCTGTGCTGGGTGGTAGCAATGAGGTCAATTTGGCAATGATGGTAATTAGAACATATCTACTATATAGCTAGCTAGAATAATATTCCTGGAATCAATGCCTATTCATTCACCTCTAGCTCTTCCATTTTACCAGAACAGAGCAATTTGAGAAAGACAGTAGGGAAAGAGTAGCCTCCTCATTTCCCCACTGTTTGCCTGAAGGGGGGAGACTCCCAACTTAGAAGGGGGGGTTGTCACTTTCCCTAGTGACATTGACCCCATGTTCTTGGAATATCAATGGATACCGGAGGAATCTGTCTCTGCCTTGAGGATGAGGCCAGGTGCACACACATCAGAACAATATCCTGGAACATCATTGGCATGGATCTGTCACTAGGATTCTTAACTTACTTGGCTTTCAATTATTGGATCACTATGTGGGAGATGAAATGGGAGCCACCACCATGGTTGGTGGAGAACCTTTGATTCTGTACTTGTTAGTCATTCATCCTCAAATTCTTGGACGTTTCTTCCAACTCGCAAGTGTTTGCATTCTTTTCCTTTCATTCATATAGCAATTCCACCATGTGACCGCAGTATCCAAGAACATGCATTGCTTCTTACTATATCTGTTAAGAGCATGGACCAAATGGAAAATGAGCTGCCAGTGCATAACAAATCAAAACCACTTCCCCAATTTAAGAGGGAGAGTAGGCTTTCATCAATGGATCTCTAATAAAAGAAAAATGGGCTTCAAGCTGTGTGTATTTGTGGGTCGTGGCCCATCATATAGGCATTCGCCAATAACAGATCTGTCAGTGGTATATGCATGTAGGCCTCATGGGCCTGAAAATCAGACAGTGAGGCATAGCTGATGGGGCTCTACTTATCTTCGGGTTAGCACAAAGTGTATTGGGCCTCATTAAGTATGGAAATGAAAAAATGCCTTTATTAACCTCGCATTGAACCCATTTTAGGTCCCATTGGATTGGCACACAGTAAGAACAATCCTCGGAGCAGTGTGAAGTGGCCCATATATAATGCCACATTATTGGATATTTAAAATTAAATATTACAATTTAGAAAGACATTGATGGAGCAAGTTTTATACTATACTCCCTGCTTAATTGGCTTCCATAAATTTGTGAAAAAAATAAAGAACTTACACTTGATGACTAATTTAGCATATTTATTACAGTTAGAGACAAAATAATTACTCAATCAGTTTTTTATTTCATTTTTTATATTAAATAACCACACTAAGTAATTATTTAATGATTAATTATAAGAATTTAATTTTAATTTATTTTTAATGTAACATTTTTTTACATTATCTTTCACTCATATATTCAGACATCATTATATTTGTGTCTGATTATAATTTTCTGCAAGGACTTGAATTGGAGAGTTAGTGTTTACAAAAAGAAGAAAGAATTGGAGAGATATAGTAGCATCTGTACCTGCATCGGGATAAATCGTTTCTTGTTGAGATCTGTGGTTATACGATAGCGAAAGAAAAGGCCTATTAGCCTTTCTCCAGTACCTTCCATTCCTGCAGATTAAGCTAGTAAAAGTCCTCAATATTTCATCTTTATATCTCAGGAAGCACCATCCACCAAACTATCTTGAAAAGTATCTACTTCTTAAAGAAACAAAGCAATTTCCGGAAAAAAGCATTCTGAGCTCTACCTGTCTAAGTGCATGTATGCCAAAATAATCCCTTGATCAATGAAATAATTGAACAAAATAAATATAAATTATTTAGACACAACAAGCAGCTATTATCATCCATATGAACATAATAAGGTCAATAAACAATGAGAATCCACTCAAGAAAACGTGAAATGATCAGAGAGGAAGAAAGTTGAGAAAAGAAAAAAAACAAATGCAAGCCTAAGACCTCACTGATATCTCAACTTCAGCCTCGAGTTAACACTGCGAGGTGTAGCACTAGCACTAGCAGGCCGCGCTGGACCAAAGAACTCTGTGTACATTTCCATGAAGAATTTATCCACAATTTCAAGATATGCCGGGCAAGTGAGTCGAGAATAGTAATGAAGAACCTCTTCAATGTCCAGTAGATAATCCACATTGCCCATGTCCAACATCTCCAATTCCCTCAGCTTTTGTTCCACCAGACAATTTCTATTTTCTCTCTTACCCATAGAAATGAATGAGGAATCTTGCTGTCTTCCCCTTTGATGGGTTAAGCTCCTTTTATTGTTTTGGTTTGCACGTTCTTCTCTTCTCTCCATCTGATTCTTCTTCTGAGCAGGGCTTGCGTTGGACAAGCTCATGAAGCTTCCATTATAGACCTCTTTCTCTTGCTTTGTTGGAGATGACAACGCAGCTTTCTTCTTGCTTCTTCTCCTCGCTTTCTCTTTTTCTGAATCCCACTGGTCAGTGAAGTCAGCGTAGAACTTCTCCAAGTCCTTATAACTGGGGTTGCTGTTCATGTCATTGACACTAGGTGCAGCCACGGAATAAGAGAAGTGATTATGGGGAGGTGATTTGGGAAGCCTTTCGTAGCCTGGAGAGAAGAAAGACTTGAAGTTCTGCAGAGTCTTTTGGAAGAACTTCTTGGTGCTGGAAATGGAGCTTCTTAGCAGCATTGGTGATGGCAATGCTAGTATTAATTCCTGTATAATTATAAATGAGTTTCTGGTGGGTACCTTTTTCGCTGAGAAGGGACACAGGATAGTATCTACCTGTGTGAATGTGTCTGTTTTTAGGTTGTAGTTGGTGATGATCTCAGTGAAGATTTCTTTATACAGGTGATAGAAGCAGAGGAGCCATTAAAGATTCTTCAGCTTTTCTTTTTGAATGATCAATGGCATTAGCTTTTCTGTCATCAGCTTCCCTTGCTTTATTGTTCTCTTTTGTCTTCACACGCTCCTTTGTTGTCCTTCTATTCTTTCTGCTTCCTAACGAGACCCCACATCCTCCAAACTTAGCTTCTCTCTCAGATCACAATGTGGGAGACTGTGACTCTTATATTTATTATAATTAAGTTTTGTAAGTTTCGTTGCTTTTACTTTTGATGGTGGAGTTGGTGTGTAGCCTCTTTGGGAAAATGAAAGGAGCGGGTGGTTGTTGAATTGAGCCTTTCTTGAACAATTCTGTTTCTATATTTTATGGCAGCTTTTCTCCTAATCAACTAATCAGTAATCACTAATCACAGTGCTGATTGGCTTAATTTACCATGCTTCATGTACGATTTAAAATTACTTGTGCAAGGTTTAATTAACTAGCATTTACTTTAACAAGTTGAATGCTGCAGAAGTTTGAATACAAGAGAAAGGCTTAAATAATAGAAAGGCTTTTAATAGAATTCTGTAACTTATTAACACGTGACTGTGCAATGACCTCACATGTGAAGCACATATCCCATGTATTTCTCCACAAATCAAATCAAAAGAAGCCTGATTCCAATTAATCTTGTAGATCCTATATGATGAAAACAAAATTACATTAAATTAAGCCAATTTTAATGAGGAAGTCATGGATTTCTTTCTCCAATCATTCCCCAATACCTTTTCGTCTATATATCTCCCAAAAAAATAATAATAATAATAAACGTTTGTTTGGCTGTGTTGATAAATCTCAACTTTTTGAAAAAAACACTTTCTGCTGGAAGCTTTGAAGCCTGCTTGCTGCTTCACCCCAAAAGGCGAAATGGTATGAGCGCTTTGACTCATGTCCAGAAACCACTTTTTTGCTAACGCAGATAGAGTTCTTCACTTCATTGCTCGTAAGAAACACTCCTCTCATATGAAAGTATATGTATAATCACCCTTTTATTAGGCATTAATGTTATGTACCTAAATGAAGCTTGAGAAGCTAGGAAACACACAGGCATGTTCTTTGGAAGTTCAATTTTGTTGTTTAGCATCTTTTTGTTAGCTTCTTGTCATGGTTTTTGATAAACACCATTGACAATAAGGGCATTCTCCTTGTTTAATTTTCAGTCATAGATATCTACTCGCGTTGTCTTACATATTTGGTCAATGGTCACACTACAGCTGTTTTACAGAATTTGGACCCACAAAACTTGTTGTCAAGCAATATATAATATATATCGTTTGCATTGTATTATACATATTTTCAACGCAACAATTGGCATTAGGTTTGATTTAGGTCTCAATCTGGATTTTCTTATCCTTATCCTTGTTGGAATTTCTCTATTTGTGAGTAATTGTGAGCTTTTGGTTTTGGTTGATTTGGGATGATGATATAATTCTTATTTTGTAAATTAAGACTGATGAGCCCACTTAAGTAATCTATATGATGGGTCTTGTAGACCTAGTATTATGGATTTGTGTGATCTAGCAGCAAAGTATAGGCCTATAATCGCTAAATTAATAATAACCAGTGATGATAGAGTTGTTAAAAGTTTTATATATATTATTATTAGTTAATCTTCTCTGAGCTTGCACTGTTGTCTATAAGTGAAAGAAAATGAAAGAAAGCCCAAGAAGTCAAAAGATATGCCTTCACTTTCATTGATTTTGGTGTTATAGATTCATGTATCCACCTTCACCATATATGGACCTACTTTACCATAGTCCATAAGATTAATAGTATAGTAGTGCTATATATAAGGAAGACAGTAGAGATACACAAGCTATAATTATATCATGTTTGGTTTAATTTAATTTTTTTTAAAAAAAAAATATTTTTTTAAAAAACTTTTTTAATAAAATTTTAAAATAAATTATTTTAAATATAAAATAAATTAATCTAAATATATGGTAGTAACCAGCTAGTAGCTAGTTATCTGCGGTGCAAGATCAACTAGACAAGAGAGGGAGAGAGAGAGGAAGAGGACTGAGAAAAGAGAACAACTAGGCAGGGGCCAGGATTGAGCTGACCAAGACTAAGCAACAACAACGCCAAATGTGATAAGGATAGTTACTGAGAGCCTAGCCTACTAAGCAAGTTTGAGCAGGAATGGAAAATGGCCACGCATCTGTTGGGTTTGGAACTAGTCTGCATCCCCAGAAAACAGTCTAAACTCGTGCTTAATTCTTACGAATACTATTGATTAAACTCATGGCTGTCTACGCCTCTCTTTTTTCTTTGCACGTCTACCAAACCACAACCACTCCCCAAGCCCCTTTTTGTCTGCTACTACCTATTTTATTTTCATCTAAAGATATAGTACTAGTAATATCTATAGGTATTCACTGCCACTAAAAAAACATAACATTTATATGCGAGATCCTAACCTTAATAGAATTTAATGTGTCTACGTTTTGTCTACCCCTCCATCTGCATTCTGCAATCAAGTCTTCAAAACATGCCTTTTGTAACCCAAATATTATATTCCTCGTATTTCTAACTCTGTTCGAGTATTGCTTTTTTTCAGGATGAGTATTTGTATTCTTACTTGCTAGAAAGATAATTAATAACCTTGTAGCTAGTTTGGGTTGCGCACTAGTTATCATAAAGATACAAAAGTCACAGTCGATGATAAAGAAAGATGGCCTTCTATTCTTCCTACGTTTCTCTCTTCTCATCCTTTCGTTTATGTATCAGAGATTCAGCACCCGTGACTCAAAAGTGTTTTTGTCTTTACCCATGCACGCTAATTCCAAATTTTGTTCCTTTCTCTTTGTCATTGAAGTAACAGAACGAGCTAGCAAATATGAAATAACTCCAGTGGAGTCATTAGGGACCAAGTCCATGGGGATGGCAACTGGGTCCTGGCATTGTCACATAAAAAACAGGTTATGGCTCAGTGATTCTCGTGGAATTATGGGCCATCTGAATTGGCCTCTTAATGAGAGTCGCCTAAGAATTGCTCCGAGTCCTAGCAAGGAAGCATTCATTTTCTTATTGATTGTTGAAAGTCATTCTGAATCTGCTATTACTTCGCGTAAAGTTAACACTAACATCATTAACATTAGGGTCACAAAATATCTATGCTTTTATTCATGGACACACTCACAGAGAGAAATTCTGGTACCTCAATAAATACATTGACATTGTCCATGGAAACGGGGAAGCTCCAAATTCCAAGCAACCCTTCCTGTGAAACACACCTACTTCATCAGAGGAGCATTATTCCGGGGTATGTCTAACTTTGTATTCTATAATATAATCTATCCAATGCATGTGGTATTAATGTATCAACAACTCCAACCTTTTTCCAATAATCATCCAGTTGAAGCAAAACAATACCAAAAATACCAAAAAAAACAAAAAAACTGCATTTATGTGCCAATCTCCTCGGCAACATCACCCTTTTCTCTTTTTTCCTATATTCACTAATGTACTCGTGCGTTTTGACCAATGTTGCAATCAGATGACACATTTGTTTTGGACAGACAGGAGTAATTGTCCTTGAGCAATCACTCTCAGCGTCAGTGTGCCTCATCTTCAAACAGAGCTTGAATCTCCTCTAAGCTCTTGCCTTTGGTTTCTGGTAGAAAGAAATAACAGAAAAGCGTGCCAACCACCATTACCCCAGCAAGCAAAAAAAACATGCCCCCAAACGTTATTGCCTCTGAAATGCTAAGGAATGTCATGGACACTATCCCACTCACCAAACGATTCACTGAAATGGCCAAGCTGGAGCCTTGGGCCCGTAACCTCAGTGGGAAAATCTCTGATGAGTAGACCCAAGTTATGGGCCCCAGCCCAATAGAGAAGAAAGAAACTGTAGTGCAGACAGCAACCACGCATAAGCCAATGGCCCATCCAGGCTTGCTATCAGAGTACTCAAGAAACTTGGAGCCCAAGCCCAGCACAAACAAAGAGGCTGCCATGCCGGACGAGCCCAACAGCAACATAGGCCTCCTCCCAAATCTGTCCAAGAGCAGTGCTGACATCAAAGCAAAGCAAGTCTTGGCAATTCCCATGATAATGGTGACACCTAGAAGCTGCTTCTCACTCTGAATCCCAGCTTCCCTGAACACTTCTGGGCTGTAGTATACCACAGCATCATTCCCAGAAGCTTGCATGAAGAAGTTGACGCCAATGGCGGCGATGAGAATCCTGCAGACCGGGCGAGAGGGTGTGACAAGCAACTCCTTCCAAACCCCTTGTCCATGCCCCATGCCTGAGGAAGCAGCTTCTGATATCTCTGCAAGCCTCAGTTCAGCTTCTCCTTTGGTCTCTGATGTTCTGATCAAAACCTGCTTTGCTTCGCGAAACCGGCCCTTCAAGACCAGCCAGCGAGGAGACTCTGGCATTGCCAACACACCCAGTGCCACTGCAAGTGCTGGCATTGCTGCAAGCCCAAGCATTAGTCTCCAGTTTATGTCATTTGGCAGGCCTGATAGAGCGTAGTTGGAGATGTAACCGAGTAGAATGCCCACATTGATGAAGACTTCTGGGAGGGAAGTGAGGAAGCCTCTGGTGAGAGCAGGAGAGAGCTCAGCTACATAAACCGGGGCAATCGTGAGAGAGTATCCAACACCAATGCCAGCAACTACACGCCCAGCCATGAGGAATGGGAATGAAGGGGCTAGGCCCATCAGCAGAGCACCCATCAGAAATGTTGCTGCAGCAAGAACTATGGTGTACCTCCTTCCAATCCAATCAGAAGTCTTTCCAGAGGCAAGAGATCCAATTAAAGAACACACATTCAGGCACCCAACCAGGATTTCTACTTGGATTGGTGTGATTTTGAGATTTTCCGTTATGAAAATCACAGCACCACTCATGACCCCAATGTCTGCACACAGCAATTTTTCCCATGAAAATAACTGCTATGAAACTTTGCATAAATAGTCATATAACTTTCCATCAATTCAAATCCGATTAAATTTTTCATTTTTTTTTTTCAATTTTAGGTGGGTTTTGGATGCAGGGGATATTGACATATTGGGGGATTTGATCCGGGAACTTGTGGTAATGGATGCAAATCTATCAGGTACTAAACTTCGAACTGGTTCTAGTGAAACTCACCATAGCCCAAGAGAATAGAGTTTGTGGAAGCCAAAATAGCACCGGCAAGTGCATATTTGTTGAGATGAGCCTTGCTTTGGTATGAAACACAATCCTCTGATACATGATGCTTGTGGGAGCTAGCTTCAGCAGCCTCCGCGGCCCGAGTCCCTTCCTTTTCCACATTATTCTGATCAGCTTTCGCAGCAGAAGAATCCGACCCAGGAAGCGGGTAGTAATAATGGTGCTTGCTCGGTTCTAGACCAGAATTGTCTTGCATCTCTGGAAAAAGAAATGCAGAATCAGTATGAAAGCCTTCACAAAATTGGACACCACCGCCTCAAATCCAAGTTATCCATACATATAATAATAACCAAATGCATCATAAAAGCCAAATAGCAGCTTCTCCTTAACTTACTTGTTTCCTTATAACTTGTCCAAATCAAGGCTTATTATATTTGTAATGTTTAATCGTTCAAATCTTTTTCCCCAAGAATAGAAAATTGGGAAATGGGTCCAGACTTGCCCATTGCATGGCTTGTGATTGTAGTTACCATTACATAAAATAATAGCCATCAGGATGATCATAGCATTACAGCACTTTCTGGTCCAAATCTTTTGGATCCACATAAAAAATATCTGTCGTGCAATGGTAATAATATATGACACAGCAAATATAATACAGTATATAAATATAAGAATAAATTATTGGTTATCAAAAAGTTTACTTAACATTAATTTAATTTTTTATAAATGTGTGATATTAAATTAATTCTAAAAAAATTAAAATAATATTATTTTTAAAGAATTATTTTAATATTATTTTAAATATTTAAAAAATTAATCTAATGTTATATATTTTAAAAAAATTATTTTAATATCATTTTAAAATTTTAAATAACTAAATTAATGCTACATTTTTTAAAGGATGAAAATAAAATCAAATGAATGAATGATAGCTTAGTCTAAATATAAGCATAATGAAGGACGACAATGCACAAAAAGATCTGGATTCACGAGTTTCACATGGTTGTTGCTGAGAAGTAGCCATCATATCAGCCAGGTGATAGGGACCCATCAGAAGTTTACCACTCCCATATTTATGGCTTTCCTTTGTCTCCATATGTGTTTTTATTTTTTATTTTTTATTTTTTTGACGTGAATGTGTTTTTACGTTAGACTATATGTTATTTATATATATATATTTAAAAAAAAACTAAACTAGTTACAATCATATCAATAATGTACGCAGTTTGTGAAAAAATAAATCTATAAATAATATTAATGAATCATCAACATTCAAATGTGAGCTGTCTAACAAGGTCTACACAAAGGTGCGAATCTATCTGAACCTTAAATCATTCAATTCAAAGATATCCAGTTCCGATATTTTTCTTCTTTTTTTTTTCTCTCCAAACTTGCACCTTGGCGATTTGGCTACTTATTACACAATCAATCTGAGCACAATATTTCATAATTGTTGAAAGTTTCATACCAAAAAATGTAAATAGAATCCTCAGATAAATAAATATGAATCAAATACAATCATATCAGCAGCTGGGATATGTTGTGTAAGTAATATTATTCTTTTATATCCTTTTATAAAATAAAAAAAAACTCTTTTATATACCCCGACAATAGGAACTTGAGAAACTGAAGACAAACATCAGTGTGAACACAAATCTTAGAAAGGATATTCCTCTTATATTATATTAATTCAACAAAAGGAAGTTCTGTCAACGAAGTAACTACAAAATCCAGCTGCAAGCGATAGCTGTTCTAGTGAATCCTTTTAACAAGTATAAAATATATTGTATTAATTTGTAATTTGCACATTTTTTTATCAACACTATTTTGACACTGACATATATGATAATATATTAATATTTATGTCATACTAAATTCATTTGAATTTTTTATAGTCTCAAAATTTACACATTTACGTGGTGTTCTACAAGTGCCGTAGCAAAAAACAAAAATAAAAAATTCAACTTCTTAACGTGAGTAAATTGAACACTAGGTTCTACTTCTGAACACTTTTTGTAATTTTTTATTTTTGAATATTGTTTCATTCGTGGCACACCCAGCACATGCGTGAAGGCCGAGGGCTAAGGGTGTCCCACCCACTTCTTCTGGTCAATTCCGCAAGTTTTGTTTCTTTCTCAAATCCCTTCTAATGTTTGAAAGGGAGAAAAAGAACAAATTACCCTCTTCGTCTTAGCCTTGCTAAGATGGAATAACTTCTCATCTACTACTGCTTAAAGGACAAACAACTTATCATAAAATAATTTTAATGATAAGACGACATGTAAGAAATAGTATTAACAATTATACGATGAATAGAATATCATGTTCATATCTGACCCGTGGATGACATAATTTTAATATCCAAATATCCTTAGTACAAGAGAAGCCTAGTATTTCCTTATGGCTCACTTCTCTCTTAATTCAATAATTAATAAAGTAACTAGAGAGTGACTGCTGTCAGCTTCTGGTGAAGATAGAGAGAACATAATCAAACTATTTTAACTTAAAGGTCTTTTCAATATGAGCTTATTAGGTTAGCTCACATTTCAGTATCCACATTAATCTGATTAGATTTTTTAAACTCATATAAGATGGATCATTAAGTTAATAGACTTTATACATCTTATAAGACATCAAATCGTTCACCTATTTTTATAAATCAAAATAATAATTTATTTTAACTCATAAGATAATTAGATTATTTTAACCAGACATACTAACAACTCACAAAATTTGTGTAATATTATATTAAAATTATTGTCCATAAATTCAAATTTTAATCTAATAAATCTCGACACTCGTCATTATTATTTTTGTAAGCATTAAAAAAAATTATCATTGGTCTTCCCAAGAATTATACTAATACCAAAATCATAGACAAGCCACTAAACTAAGATTAAGGTTAAAATTTCTCCTTCTGCTTTCTATTTTGTCAACAAGGTCAGGAGATTAATTATTATAGCCAAGCAGCATGGAAAAATGAAACAGTTAAGGTTTAAATTCTATCACTCCAACTCCAAAAGTTGCAGCAACCCACGAGCAGCCTAGCATACATCTAATATTCTACTGCTACTTCTGCTTTTCCCACCTCATCTCTTAGCCATCTAAGATTTCACCGTTGAACTGGGACCAGCTAACTTCGAAAGGACAAAAGCAGTTATTATAATAGGTGAGGTTCTTAAATATTCAAGATTTAATACATGTAACAAACTAAACTTTCACATGTTTTAATCATAACAAAAAAAAAAGATACGAATTTTTATTTCTTTAGTTTTTTTAGCAACATGAGCTTGCTGTTGACCCCATTAAATAGAGCAATTCAAGAACTTGTAGTGACAATATAATCAATAATCCTATTGTAATTTGTAATCATACGAAGAAGAGCAAGCTAAAATGCGCGTGAGCCTGAGCCAAGAAAGAGAATGACAGAAAAAGAAGCTATTATTTATGGTTTGGGTTTGGGTTTCACTATTGAACATAATGATGAACCTAAAAGGAGTTACCCAAGAAGCAGCAGCCTCAACCTGTCCAATTATTACTCTTCCCAACTACTTGTTTATATTCTTACTTAAACCAGATACATGAATATAAATGATTCGAACACCGTATATTCTCCCTCCCGCCATAGAAAACAGATATGAAACACTTTGCCTGAACGAAGGGTGAAGTTCATGTTACACTAATTAATCAGCCGAAAGGAAAGCTGGGTGTGGACCATTCAATTATAGACAGCATGATTCATATAGCACGTAGTCCCCACCACCACAGAAAAGATGTCAAACACAAAGCCATAAAAAAGAATGAAGTTGACGCTTCATATTAAGTTCAAATCAATTACTCTTGCCAGCCACAACCAGATAGGGAAGCGGGTTAATTAACATGCAGCTCTAGATAGAGAGAGAATCATAATAAAAGACCAATCTTAGTGCTTATTTCTCCCCGAAAACTAAATAGCCACAAATGTGATTTTATGTAATTTTTTAAAAATTTCAAATAACACATTGTATTGATCTTCCAAGTTAATTCCCCTTTCTTTTATTTTTGAGAAATATACATAAATCTTTGAGTTATAAATAATCACCTTGAATTTTTAGACTTGTCAATTAAACCTTTAAAAATTATTACAATAGATACCTTTTTTCATCTATTTGATAAACCAAATAAAAAATATAAATTCCCCACAAAAGGAACTATAAAAGAAAATAAAAAAAGTACAGTGAGTAAAGAGCTGCCAGTTGGTCAGTCTTTTATGAGTTGGACCCAAATTTCTATAACCTATCTTTTTATTTTTATTTTTTATTTTTATTTTTTGGGTCGGGGGGAGGATGTTTGGGGGAAGGAGACGGGGTGGAATTCATTTCCTTCGGGAATCGATTTTAGATGAAGTTATAATAAGACTTAAAGCTTTACTATAAGACTACTGGCCTGCACTTCTATACCCTATCTCTTTATCAAGTCACTTCTATACACTCTGATTCAATTCAACAAAAAGAATGATCCGAATGGGCAAAGCCCAATTTAAACTTATTAAACTTTTCCCATGTGTTTGGGCTTGAGTTTTCCAATTTTCAACAGATCCATTACTTTGTCGGACTGGCCCATTACAGAGTTCAAAGGACATTAAATTCTTCTGTGCACTGAGTTTTACTTGCAAATCCAAGTTCAAACTGTTAAAAAACTTTATGAAAAGAGTAGCTTCAATACTTAGAGTAAAAATTAATTTTACACTTAAAAGAAAATGTGAGATTCTCAATATGAATAAAAAATATTATGTCGTTTGATAATATTAGGGCATGAGGAGGGTGTTTAGGTAAAAATGAGATTAAATTACTAAATTTAGTTCTTTTACTGACTTTATGTTAGTTTTTAAAAAATATTAATCTCATTATTATTACCAATAAATTATCTTGTCATTTAAGTTTATCACTATTCAGAAATTAATATAATTTTTAAAAATTTTAAAGATTAGGGACTATAAATAAGATTTCTCAAGAATATAAAACCAGTTTTTCAGTACCAATTTAATCTAAAGATAACTCATTTTAAAATATAGATACATACAAATTCGACCGTCTATCACCAAAAAGCATTCGGTGCCCTATGCACTGGGCTCTCCCATTCTCCAAACTCTTGAGGTTTCTGCAGCTGAAACAACATGGTACAACTTCCATTGTCCAGAATTTGATAACAAAAGAAGTGATGTTTTCTTTCATTTTTGCAGTTTTCCCGGCAACCAAACAGAAGTATGAAGTGTTCTTTCTTCTTTTCTTGGTTAACTGATTGAAACAGGTGAAAGGAACAGGAAGCTTCGGGAAGAGAAGGAACAAGACCCACACTCTCTGCGTTCGCTGTGGCCGTCGCAGCTTTCACCTTCAGAAGAGTCAGTGCGCTTCTTGTGGCTTCCCTTCGAGTCTCATCAGAAAATGTAAACACATATATCTCTGTTATCTCTCTGTCTTTATTATTATTATTATTATTGTTATTATTCTGCATTTTCTTCAACTTTGATTTTCACTGTGTTTTTTTGTATTGGAATTGCAGACAACTGGAGTGTGAAGGCCATTCGGAGAAAGACCACCGGAACAGTTAGAATGAGGTATCTTCGCTATGTTGCGGTCAGGTTCAAGACTAAATTCAGAGAAGGTATCCATGCCATTTGTTCAATTCAAATTCATACACCCTTATAAAGTAGAAATTTTTGTTTATGATATCTTGGTTTTGGTTGCAAAGAGAAATTTGCACGCTAATTATATATATCTATTCAATAATCAAATTTTGTTGTATAACTCTTGAAGATATCATTCACGCTCATTTATTTTCAGATCTACTAATACACAAGTGTGTACTTCTACAACTGGGTCATAGTAGATTTGATATCAGCTTGTTGCAATCTGATTTTAATTGTTCATGTTTTTTGAATCCACTCTAACCAGGCACTCAGGCAGCTCCAAGGAGCATCTACATCGTCTTGGATTGGTAGCTTGGTAACCTTGTTGGTTTAGTGAACTCAGGTTGTGGACTGTAAATGTTTCTGGTAATCATGAAGCAGAGGGGTCATGAATGACTTACGACTATGTACTAAATTACTAATGTTTGTGCTTATCTTCAAAAGCTTGCTCGGATCGTATGCCAAATGTAAATGTTGAAGAATCTGGCTCTAGCCTGTGCTGCAGTAACAAATATATTTCATAGTGTGATTTGTTTCTTTTTTTTGTTTTTTTTTGGGTCTGCAGTGTGATTTGATTCGGCCCGTCTATTTTTGCAAGCCGGATTCAAATGTTGTTATCTCGTCATTTTTGTCAAGTTGTCAGGTCTGACAAAAGAAACTACTCTAGATGGGTCAGCCTATGTTTTTTTCATGTATTTTGACCTCGTCCGTCAATTTTGTCAGGCCGGGTCAACCTGTTAACATCCCGTTACTCTTTCTTTGTCAGGCCGGCTTGAACCAACTGAAGAACATGGTTCGAATGAATTGGCCCGACCCGTTTGATATCTCTCTTCATTGTGAACTAAGACTATTTAGATGATATATTCTATAAAAAACTTAACTTTTTTAGAGTGTGAAATTTATTTTAGAGAATAAAATAAAAAAATTTATTTTAAAGGATAAAATAAATAATATCAATCATAGATGAAAAAATTAACGATTGATATTATAATAAAATATATACATATATAATATAGACTGGTTAACACAATAGAAGTTATGGGGGTGGACTAACTAATGGATTGAATTAGGATTTGCAAATCAGGATAATACAAGGAATTATTTAAACTAGGGCCAGAGTATGGGGAGAGGCATCATTTCTTATGGATAATAGATTTCCATTTCCATGCCACATGCACCAAAAGCATTTTCTGTCTCCGTCAAAGTTTCCTACCCAAAGCTTGCTGGCCAAATCCTGCTTTTGGTTGAGTGTACCCAAAATGAGTATGTGAACTTGTTATTCGCCACAATGTGGCTGTGCACCTCCACCGGTACTAGTGCATTTTTGGATTAATCTATTTTACAAGTTTGAAAAAGCTTTTCAGCTAAAAGCTCTTATGAATTACTCTTACAGGTAAGAGTCAGGTGCAATCATGTCATAAAATCCGTTGATATCAAAAGCAAGTGCATCAAAAGTTGGCAGTTTCTGAAGCACAAAGTTTGGGCTCCGTGAATTTGGTGCTCATGCTCTTCAGGGTCGATGACAAGTCATAATACTACAAATATATTTAGCCAATAAAAAAGATGTTCAACGGCCAAAATTCATTGAATGCAAACAATCGTATCCTTTTAACACTTTGGTAAATGGAAATTATATTTGTTTATAAAACTTTTCATATTTACACTGGTGCATGGAAGATTTCTTCATCCTAGTTAGTATGAATATTGTGAGTCCAATGATCAGATCACCAGTGAATTATCAACATATTGAAGAAGTTCAGAACCAACCTGAGAGACCCAATTCACTGCAGTGCCAAAGAAGAGCTCCCAAAACCACAGATCCAATGCTAAAACAGATGAAAAGATGAGCAATGCCAATGTCTGATAGCGGTTCAATGGCCAACCTGAGGCCTTGGCCATTGTCTTCAGAAACGGAAATGAACTAGTATTTAGGTCCCTTTTCCTTATGGACCAAGCAGTTATCCACTGCACACGAGATGGGGTTAAATCAAACTCCTCCCTTAATCTCCTCCCAAGATCCGGCATGTGTCCACCCCCATAAAGTATGGCAATCCTATTGTGTCCCTCGTCAATTGCCGTTCTGAGGGCCTCTATTGCAGCTCTATTTCTCTCACCAATTATAACAGATTTCTCCTCCACATCTGCTGTCACTCGTGTGAACCTTCACAACAATATTTTATCATCAAATAGTTCAATACCAAAGTTAATAACAGTGACTCAACAAAAGAAAATTAATGAATATAATTATATATGCTGGCTTTACAATTTGAATCCCCCTTTAACTAGTAGTACCACTTGATGGTCATCCCTCCCTAGGGAGATCTCGTGACATCTAGGGACTAACTGAGTAACCTCCTTTCAAGATTAAAAATTCTTGGAGGTAATGAGGCCTGCCCCTCTGAGATCTCAGGCATGACACTGGCATCCTTACCGATAATCTTAGAGTAACCTATCCTTTTTACTATTTTTGTTCTTCAGGAAAAAAAAAATGCAGGCTCTACAAGTGCAACATTTGGGATAATCAAACAAAGCTTCATGTCCAGGACAATACTTTCAAATGACAAAGTAAAGAGGATGCCCATGATTCAAAACAAAAAAAAAAAACCTTCAACAGCAAGAGTTTGTATAAAATTTTAGGGGACCAAAATGAAAAAGACAAGGAGATGGATTAAAAGAAATAAATGACAGAAACTTACTCAGATGTTAGTCTCTTTGCAAGGAACACCTTCATGGCAGCACCAAAATCAAGCCTTGACAATGCCTCTATTTCAGGATATTCTGATGCTTGACTTCCTACATCTGCACATAGGCTCCCAATGATAAGAAGGCCAACAAGTGGCATAGGAAGTACACGCGAAGCCCATAAAAGCTTGGATCTCAATGGACCAAGATCTTCCGGATTTGAAGCAGGTAGTAATATTGCCTTTGTAGATCTGAGAGTCATATCTCTTGCAAAAGAAAAGAAGCTTTCACCTTTTTCAAGCTAAAATAAAGGAGAAAATAAAATTAGAGTTGAACAATGCACATAAACAAAGTGCAAGTGCTAAAATTTAGGTGAAGGTGATGCAAAAAAACATAGAAGTTATTCAAATAATTTGATGCTTATCAAATCCATTATTAGCTACATATGAGACAGCCTAATGACACTGAATGCAATGTATGCAATCATTGATTGGCTTGAAAGAACTGCAATTCCCCAACCCTTTTATTCAGAATAACCCTCACAATATGTGCACCACGTTGAATTTAAGCAGAAAAATTAGTAGTTTAAAACCTGAAGTAATTTGAAGGTCTCATAATCAAGATCTGCATGGTACCAATTTGCAGCCTGGAAATCTAGACAGTCTAATTGGAAATCAAGCATAAGAATTCGAGCCATCTGTCTCTGGATGCATCCCAAAATGTTAAAACCCCTGGTGCGTGAGCCTTTTAACCTTTTTGTAGCAGTAGGGTTTCTTCTATTCTCTAAACTTTCCCTGCTAGCCACCATTTCATAAAGGACACAATCATAGGATTCAAGTTCCTTCTGGAGGGTCAGAAAATACCTGCTTATATAAATTGGAATCATCATTCAAATTAATACTGCTTGGAAATAAAATGTTAAACAAATAAATAAACAAATTAAGTCATTGCAATTTAAATCACTTGTGATTATCAATAAAACCTTAAAGGGTCAAAACTAGCAATGTTCCATTTCTTTAGAAAGGCGATTCTATTAATGATTTCACAAAAGCTATGAAGTTTGACCACTAAGAATATAATCATGGTGTATATGCGTGTTGTCATTAGTATGGGATGCTGTTTGGCAATACACAAAAAGGTACACCTTATATCATCCTTAAAACATACTCTCTCTCCACTGCAATTGAATGTCACTCATGTCATACCTTTAGAACGGGACGATAAACTTTCCCAATTGCATGAGATGATCATTTTGTTCATTTATTTTATTAGGAACTAACATATTCTGGAGGAAAAAATACTTTCCAGCAACATCATTCAGCAAACCACTAACATATACCCCTCTGATCATCATCAATTATGTCAGTATGAGTTCCCATTGACAGTCCCTAAGCAAAATTTTCAATGTAATCACTAACACCAAATGTCATCGACCTTATCTAAAAGCACAAGGCATAAGGCTGCAAGCCAGTGATTTGTTAGACCTACATATATATCTAACATAGTTCTCGTAAAACTCCTAATATGCAACTTTGGTTGTGACATTATACCTCATCTCAGAACTAACGTGCCAGTGATCATAAGAAGAACTTCAGTCTCCAACACTTCCAACATCCACCCGTTCCCCTGATAGACTTCCCTTATCAGCAACAAAACCCCGTGAATTTTCCCACTTCCTTTTCTTTTGTGTTTTTTTTTTCCAAATATCATGTACATGCTAACAACTAACACCCAGCATAGTAGCTTTAGGAACTACCAAATCCAATATACGAACAGGGAAAGCAAGAAAGACATACTCTTCATCAGCGATGTGAATTGTGGAAACCAAATCAACCTACATCATCAGAAAGAACAGAACGTAATAAAACAGAAACCCATTTGAAACCCAAAAAGAAAAAAAAAATCTAACTTTAAAACGCCCACAAGGCGAACGAAGGTTGCAGTTGGCACCTGAAAAAAAGGGCGCAAAAGGGACCACGGGAACTTCTTTTGGTAGCTCACTACGGCTGTCTGCAGCTCGCCGCTCCCCCCATCGACCCCGCGCTTGAAGCGCATGAAATCCGCAATGGAATTGTTCTGCAAGAACTGCTCCGCGGACCCATCTTCTATGACTTGGCTGGAACTGGAAGATGCTCTGAAGATTGCGGCAGATGGAGGAAGACAGCTATGGAGCGAAGGGAACGGAAGAGGTCTTATAAATCCAACAAGGCTTCGTTTGGAGGAAGAACGGAACAAGGATCTGATTCTATTGGGAATGGAAGAAGAAGGGGAATCGGCGTTGGAATTCGAAAGAAATGAAGAAGAAGAAGAAGAAATTATTGAAATTGAAGTTGACACCATTCTTCTCTCTGCGGAGAGACCGTTTGGATAACCAGAAAATGGGGTTTTGTTTTCCAGTCACTCAAGACTCTCAACATTTTTTGTGTTCCGGCTATTGCAGTTAACACTGTTGTTGTGTACCAAAACCATAAGCAATATGTTGATTATGTTCTCTCTTGTTTTTTTGTGCTTTTTTTCTTGGTTGGGTTTTCTTTTGGACCAAAATCTCTTCCAGTTTCAAGCAAGTTTTTCTTGTAATTGTTTGTCATTATTGGCTTGCACGCAATGTCCCAGCTTTGGATATTTCCTAAATTTTGCTAATTGGGATAAGGAGTTGATTGTTTGATTGTGTGGTTTGTTTGATAAATATTCCTTACAGAATGTCGTCTTGTGCATAAATTTCATAATTTCTGTCAAAGCAGACATTAATAATTTAATATTACCCATAAATATAGTTTGTGCATGATGGAAAGTTAGTCTGTGCACTTAACGAGGTTCTTGTCATTTGAAGGTTAACAGATTGATTTATCTGGTCAATTTTTTATTTATAATAATTATATTATTTAAATTTAAATTTTATTATTTTTATTAATAAATAATTTATAATTTTAATCTCATTATAAATTCTTACTAAAGATTAATTGTTTGAAACATTCCCACCCTAAACTTTTAACATACTAACAAAAATTTGTCATTTAAAGAAAACAATATACACACACATAAATTTATAAGGACTCTAAAAGAATTGTGAATTTTATATACAACCTTTTTTGTGTTTGTATTTTTTCCTTGAAAAATAAAATGTCATGTGAACCACTCATATATAAAGATCCACATGAGAAGAAGTTGTAGAATATTATTTTAAAAAATTAAACTTTTTTTCAGTTAACCATTTTTTTGGTAATCTTTTTACAATAAAATTTAAGCTGCAATCCCATGCCCAATGATTGGAAGTCGTTGATTAAGGGGACAAACAAAAAAGAAGACAAGAATAACTAAATTTAATCTAATTTTTGTTTTTCTTTTTGATCAATGAACATAGCATTACCAAATGAATGAGAAAAAGATCAATAAAGGAAAGACATTCAATAATGAATCATGAATTTCCAAGTCACAAATTCCTGTAGCTGTGTATATTGTTTGACGTAAACGGTTACACCAAATGCAAAATGATCAGATTATATATATATATATATATATAAAAGCTTTTATTAAAAAATTGTAATTGTTCAGAAGATATTTTCCTGAATATTTAAACAAGATCCAATAGTCATCCAGTATTATACAAAGGTGTAAAGAATTATGGAAATAATATCATAGGGGACAACCAATTAACAAACCGTCAATAATACAATGAAACGCAGATAAAAATCAAGAGCCTATCCCATAACATCATCAACTACAATCTACGAAGTAAAGATATAAAAGTATTTTCCCGAACAAGACCCACCTATTGTGGCAAACTAAACTAACTTATGAGACAGCTCCTCATTATGAAGATGCAAACTTGCACCATCCAATGGTAAACATGGAGGTAAGCTGAAATGAATCTCTCCAAAATAGCTACCAGATTGCCAAAAGAATGATCACTGTGATAAAAGCCGAAGGCCTGCTTCTAAATCTACCAGTGTGATGGTAAGAAGTTCTTCTGTATCTATACAGTCAAAGCTGAGCCTTAGATCCAAATTTTCTCTAGCATTAACCAACATAGTATCTACCAAACCACCATTGACCTCCTTACGCTGCTTTTCTGTCGTTTCCCTTTCTATCAATGCCGCTAAAGCTTCTATACTGCAGGAGGGATGCAACTTAAATCCATATAGCAAACTATCTTCTGCTAAATTATTCATCTTGATGTGAAGAATTTCTGCTAGTTCTTCTGAATTGAAATCATTAAAATGGAAAAACTTGGTCACCCGTCTACAGAAACCTTCATTAGAAGCGATTACCCGTTTCATTGGCTCACTGTACCCAGCAAATATAACTACAATTTTCCCACTGTCCATGACAGACATAATCTCCTCTAAGGCTTCCAACCCATAGTCCTTATCATCTGCCTTTTGCATTGGTATCAGTCTATAAGCTTCATCAACAAAAAGAATTCCGCCATCAGCTTCCTTGATCTGTTTACAATGTTTGAACTCGCTTGTTAAGCAAGGTAGTCAAGACTGGTTTCTAAAAGCCAATGCAGATCTAGGAGAAGAAAGATTTTGAATCCAGTAACATACCTTCCTCCTGGTTTTTGGGCCAGTATGACCAACAAATTCACCAACTAAATCAGTCCGTTGTACTTCTGTCACTTTATCAGTAGGTAGAATTCCCACCATATGGAGTAATCTTCCAAGGATCCGTGCTACCATTGTTTTACCTATTAAATACAGAAATCAACTTCCGTCACTACAGTTAATTGCAACAAGAAAATTAAAAGATAAGACTGAAAGTGCATGATTCATAAAAAAGAAAAAGGCAACACAAGTAAAAAATCTCACTAAGGGATGATATGTGAAATTATAGTATAAACAGAATAAGAAGGCAGTCATGATTGATGTAACTGCATTTTCATAAAAACATATATCAACGTGTCATGTAATAGTGTGCACACAATCAATCTAAACCAATAAAGAGTAAAAAGTTTAGGATGTGATGCTGCATTAATTGAGGAAATGATGAGAAAAAGATGGAAAGACAAAAAATCATGGCACTAGTAATAGGGAAGTGCTAAAGTAAACAGCCAACAAGACAACTCAATGATCCATATATAAATTAACTTCAGAACTAAATGCTAGTTCTCTACACTAATTATTGAGTGGTCGTGCAAACATCTATATACGTGCTTCTAATAGAAATATGTGAATTAAATAAAAACAAAATCTATAACGATAACAAATCTTGTCGCACGGAATGGTTAATGGAAAACAAGGAAAATAAATGCAGGGTAAGACATCTTTGCAATACTGATTGAGTAGAAGCATTATATTCCAAAAACAATCTGTCACCAATAACCTGTTCCAGGATTGCCAAGAAAGGCCATATGAGGGGGTCTTCTGATGCCAACATGCAGACCAAGTGCTCTACGCCTCTCATCCAAAAGCATGCCCTTTGCCCACTTACGTAGTTTTATTTTTAGATCATTTAGACCCACAATATTTGCTAGTTCCTTTTCGAGCTCATCCATTTTAGCTTTGGTTTCACCGCATGCTTCAATAGCTCGTCTCTTCCTCTGCTCTTCAAGATGCCAGTGTAATAGTTCCCTAAGTTTCTCACTTCCAGGGCCTTGGGAAAGATGATTTAAAGGAGTCATTCCCTCCTGCAATTCATAGGTTTGAGCATCTATTATGATTTCTCAGAAAATGTTACAATAAAAGCAAAACAGGAGGTTAAATTTACTACATTGTCCTTAGCACTGCAATCAGCGTTGTACTCGAGTAATATTTTCACTGTTAAGAATTCTTCTGCTCGAAGCGAGTACCAAACAGCAAGATGTAAAGGTGTCATACCATTCTGCAAGAAAAAGGTTGGGAAAAAAACTTTCATAGGAAGCATATAAATGATTCTTGCTTGGTTTAAACTAAACTAAATGACAGATGAAGTGACAAGAAAATTCACATTTGCTCTGGCTTCAGGAAAAGCACCATGAGCAAGAAGTAACTGTGCAGCTTCACTGCACCCATTCTTAGCTGCCATGTGCAAAGGAGTTTCTCCATACTGCAATGGTAATACAAAGTAAGCTTTCCAGAATTAGGAGACAATTACTGGAAGTCTAGGTCATACAGAATTACAGATTTACATTCTAACAATAACTCCAAGAAAAAATTACCTAGTACCTACCATATTCTTGGCCTCCAACTCAACCCTATCTGGTCCTTGCCAATCAAGAAGAAATTTAACTATCTCAGCCCTATTGTGACCAGCAGAAACATGAAGTGGTGTCTGTGCCATCTGCATTGAAAACAGGTTAGTCCTTCCAAAACAAAATATAAATACAATTTTAAGAGGAATCATATGGAATCTTATAAAGTTGGAAATTAAAATGCCAGTAGCCAAGCAGTAAACTTATTAATGAAGCATACACTACCTTTCATAAACTTTATTACTAAAAAGTCCAAAGGAAGCAATTGGAGAAACAGATTATTGCATGAACTAAAACAAAGTTAAACAATGCATAAAATTGACCCAGCTTGAGTCAAAAAAATCTAAATCCAAGTAGTTGGTCATGTTAAACTCTTATCATCTCAATCTACCCGATGGGATTACATCACTATTAATCACTTTTCATCAATACTTTCTGCCCATTATTTTCCATTAATCGTGTAGCCATGTGGATTTTTTTTTGTTGGATAAATGAAGAAATTTAATTGAAGAGAGAAGAAGAGGTGTAAACAAGGAAGATAAGTTTTCTTCCTAAGCATAAGGAAAAATAAAAATAAAATATTAGTAATAAGAACTCATCAATACAATAATACACCCCAATCCCTCTACATATTTGTCACATAAACCCCAAGAAAGAACTCAACAAATGATCACCGATGAGAAGCCACAAAAATAATCATTTCCCATAAATGGCCATTGGCATAAAGCAGTACCTTCCTGACCAGTGTCCAATGTGACTAGCGTATTCAACACGACGACACCCAAGGCACCATGCTTGACTCAATCTTTCTTTTGATTCTTAATGTAGCGAGGATTTGGCTAGACTTGTAATGGAGGGAAGTACTAGGCAATTTTAAATTGTTATTATACTCTCCCCAACCCACTAAGTCTAGTCTTCTATGAGATAGTCAGGCATCACTTACATTGATAAACCTCCCATTAAACAAGGAGTCAGATTATACCCGCTTGCTAAAGTCACGATCAAAGTAGATCTAAAAGTTATGTGCGTCATTCCAAATCCTCAATTCACAAGAAAGTAAGCATCGAAAATAACATCAATCCATTCACAAAAACATAAACTTTTTCATCCAGAATGCCACAAAGATCTATCTTTCAAAGTTAAAGAAGACTGGACAACAACAAAGCTCAAAAAGACCATTTTTTGGAATTGCCCAATTGGTGAAAAGAAGAAAGACGGGATCTTACAACAGGGTTTCTCTCGTTGAGAAGAGATGGGTTATCTCGAAGTAACCTCTGGAGTCCAACACGGTCGCCGGACTGGGCGTAGGAATGGATGGCGGCTGGCTTGGCAGATCTTGGCCGTTGATCCTGAGACCTCTGCATGCTGAATTCCAGGGAAGAACGGCAGGAGAAAGGGGGAGAGAGAAAGAGTGGAGGAAGTGCTGGTTAGAATAGAGAGAAATGGAGGAAGGGAAGAGAGAGAAAGAGAGTCTTGTGATTTTTCAGCTAATATTCGCGTGAGAGTCTTTGGCGGTCAGCAATGCCCGCTTCCGACTCTTGCGCCTCAATCCCAACCAGTTTCCTTCCTCTCCTTGTTCCTTCACACTGCTTTCCCTCTTTCTCTCTTTCTTTCTGCTTTCTCCTTTTAATCTAATTTAATCTTTTATCTTTTTCACGTGTCATTGTGTTAGCATGTATTCTCACATTCTTAAAAAAAAAAATTAAATAATTTGAAAGTATTAGTTTAGGTTTTTTTAAATTTTATTCAATAATATTATAAATTCACTTTAATGACATATATTTTTACCCTCCACCATATATCATACTTTTATTGTTCTAGTATAATATTTTTATAGTATATAAAAAAAATTTTATATTTCTTACGTGTGAAATAAAGTTGTCTTATTTTGCTGTTTTTTATTGAAATTGAACTTTTAAAATTATTCATAAAACTTATTTTACTATAACTTTAACATATTTATTATTAAATCATTCTCTTACAAATAATTCATCACATGTATAATATTATTTTACGTTTACATAAATTTAATTTTTAATAATATTTTAATTATAAACTTTTGATAATATAAAATAAATAAATTCAAACACCCTTAATTTAAATAAATAAATTTAATCACTGATTGACCAATATATATCTTTTCGAAGGGTTATAATGATAATTATAAAAGATTGCTTAAAAGAGATTTTACTGACAGTGAGAATCCTAACTAAATACTATAAGCAAATGACTTCAATTTTATAATGAAATAAATTAATTATTAGCCATTTTATGATAAGTGAATTTCTAATTTAACTAATATCAACTTTAATTTTTAAGATTAGAGTGGAATAATATTAAAAGTTTGATTCTCTACAAATTTATTTATCTCTTTTTTTTTTTTACTTATGTTTACATTTTTTATGTAAAAGAAATAATGACAAAATGTTTATGTTACATTTAGGAATTTACGAGTCTATATAAAAAAATTAACACCAAAATGCATTCCTTATAATTAAAAAATAAATAAATTAGAATTATGAAACTTTAAAGTTAAATCTTTGAACTATTCTTTAAAAATAAGATTACTTCTTTTCATAAAATTTTGGTATTACTATAAATTATGTTGATTAGTGCATAAAAAACCTCTTTTCAACTTAAAATTTTCAAAAATTAATAATTTTACAATTTGAGAGTTATCAGAAAATCCGAAACAATATAATCACCTCCAAAACATAATTTTGTGATAAATTACTAATACTTAACATGCTTATTTTATTTGGTTCACCCTCTCTTTTTTTTTTTTTTTTTGTAATTGACATGCTCTTGGAGTTTTTTTTTTGTTCCATACATATGAATATAAGATACAAATATAAAAATGATGTCAAACATAATATCATTTTTTTTTACATCTATTTGTATAGAGTAAGAAAAATATTTACTTTATGAATATATGAAAATTTCTTAACCAGAAAGAAAAAGTGAGGTGGACATAAAAAACATTATTAAATATTCAAAAAGTAAGATATTTCTCTTACTTTATATCATTAAATGATAGTCATATTAATTTTATTAGTCATTATTATTAATTTAAATTAAAGTTTTTTAACGATTACAATGGCTCTTAAAACTGATATAGTTGTCATTTAATGGCACAGAGAAAGAGTAAATTTAATTATTCTAAAGTGATGAGTATTAACAATTGATGAAAAAATTAATGAAGTAAATTTTAATAACCTTATAATTTATCATATACGTGCATGTATTTTATCATAATTTTAACCGTTAATTTTTTCATCAACAAATAATAGTTTTATTTGTCATATTAGTTTTTTAGTCATTATTATTAGTTTAAATTAAAGTTTTTTAACGATTACAATAGCCTTTAAAACTGATATAGCTATCATTCAATAGCATAGAGAAAGAGTAAATTTAATTCTTTTAAAGTGATGAGTATTAGTCATCGATGAAAAAATTAATGAAGTAAATTTTAATAACCTCATAATTTATTATATATGTACATGTATTTTATTATTATTTTAACTGTTAATTTTTTCATTAATAAATAATATTTTTTATTTTACTTTTTAAAATAGATCTGTCACTTTAAAAATAGTTAAATTCACAAAACTAATATAACTATTATTCAATGAAAATTTTTTAATATACCCTTAAAATACTATACTTAAAAATTAAAATTTATTTTAAATTTTTTATATTTAATCTAATTTTTTAAATAATTATATTATTTAAATATTATAATTTTAATAAATTAATTATAATAATTTCAGAACATATAATAATTTCTTTGTTCAATTGCACATAGAAAGATATGTGTTACTCTTTGAATAGCCAAGAATTTCTCATGGACGTAGACCCACATCGCCACGTGTCCTCCAATCCCATGAAGATGAGGTTGCTGTAACGTGTGGTCGTCACACTCTACTCTCTTCCTTCTTACGTTGTAGAAATCCCACAAACTGGTGCTTCTTCCTCTGATATTTTCAACCACAAAATGCCAAAATACAATGTTTAGTTTTCACCAAAAGATAACAATAAATAGACCAATGCATCAATGAAATTGAACAGTTCCCAATCCGTTCCAACATTTCCATCATTCCATGAACTTTGCTGCTGGCTCTGCCATTCTGTAACAGCCATGGCCACAGTTGTGAAGCTCCACGTTTGCCCAGAGAGTTTCGACCACCGCAGAACGAGGTTGCTTAGGCGGGGTTTTGGCTGGTCCGGTTCATCGGGGATACTGGGTACTGGCCATAATTGTAATGGGTTCTCTGTGAAACAGTGCAGGGCGTTTAGGACTGAGGATGGGGGAGATTTGAAGGAGAAAAAGTTTCGGAATTTGAAGAAAAACGTGGTGAAATCCAAAAGGGAAAGTGGGTTTTGGAGCTCCCTCAACTCTATTATGTTGAGGACTTTCATGGTGGGTTCAAAATCAGATAATGAGTATCGGCAAGCTGTGGCGAAGGTAGAGGGGTTACTATCCTCGGTGAGTTGTCTCTGCTATTGCATCATGCTCATTGGGTTATTTTGCATTTTGAAATTTTTATTTTCATATATCACTGCAACAAAAAAAAAATGTTTATTTTTTCCTCTAGTTTAATGGAACTTGGCTTCCAAAGATTGCAGCTTTGTTATGTGATGGAGGGAATTCTATTATATAAAATAGGTTAAAATATCTTGTTTATTTTGTGATACATGACTAATTATTTATTTTAACCTATAAAATATCTTGTTGTGTATTGAGTATTGACTTTAACTATGTTTCTCTCTTGACAAAACAAGATTGCCATTCAAATCGGAAGATATATTGTGACTATGATGAGCACTGGGGTCATCCTTGCAATTGGATTTCAGATGTCAGGTTGGCTGATATGCAACTATCCGATCAGAACTTGTGTCTAGAAATCGATGTGCTCTTTTATGCATTGGTTCCCCATATGAACGTTCAATTTCCTGTAAATTTTGTGAAGGTGGAGACAGTCAGATGGATGCACTGGTATGGTACAGCTGGCTTGGAGGAATCGTCATTGGGACAATGATAGGTGCTAACATGGTGTTAGAGGAACATTGTCGTGCTGGTCCACGTAATGTTGTCATAACAGGGAGGTACTGTAACTTCGCCCTTAAATGAGCTTCATGCTCTTCTATAATTAAATCCCACAAATTTTTGGTATTTAACGAACATGTGCAATCTTATATATCTGGCTTGTTGTGGACCTGGTATAGTGGTATCTATCAATTTGTTTCAGAAGATATTATCATTACATGGACATATGGCTCTGCAAATTGGTAGTTATCTTGATGATATTAAAAAATTATGTTCTCTTATGTTTGCGTAACATTGTTTGTTGCATCTTCTAAATGTTTTGTACAGTACAAGGGGATTGGGTAAAGCCCTAGCACGTGAATTTCTTCTTTCTGGAGATCGTGTAGTTGTTACCTCTCGCAGGTGGTATTCTGGACTAAGAGAACTGTTTAGTTTTATGGAGATCAAAATAATACATTATGTGGCTTTCATCTACATATTTCTCACATCATGTCTTTGCTCCCACTCTCATATTTTGTTAAGGCAGCCCTGAGTCTGTTCAAGCAACTATCAAAGAGCTTGAGGAAAACCTAAAGGAAGGCATTGCTAATGCAGTTGGCTCATCTCTGACAAAGCTTTCTCATGCAAAAGTGGTAGGCATTGCTTGTGATGTTTGTGAGCCTCAAGATGTGCAGAGATTGGCAAACTTTGCTGTCAATGAGCTTGGTTATATTGACATTTGGGTAAGTGTTGTAGCTATTCTTGCTATGGGTTGAAGCTGATAACTATCAGTTTCTGTAACTGCAGAACTTGACTATCAATCCTAATCTCATGTTATTTATGTACATCTTGATACTGCTTTCCAAAAGTGTTTTTCTTGCCTAGAATGGAAAGATGGTGACCCATTAGGGTTAGTTCAGACACCAAATTAGAACTATTTTATTATCATTTTGTATTGACTTTACATTTTAGTATCAGTAATGGAGAAGTAAAATACTGGATACCTACATTCAATAATGTGATGATGATATTCCTTGAAAGGGAATGGTGATGCTAATTGACTCTACAAACAATTTGTTATGTCTCTAGTTACAGGCAAGTTTTCCATTCTTGATTAAGATGCCAAAACATCTGAGGATTCCTTATATCATGCAGGATGCAGTTTCTATGTTTCTACTTCTGGTCCTAATCTTTTATGTTTTAATATTCAAACTCTTCAACAGATAAACAATGCTGGTACAAATAAAGGTTTTAGACCACTGCTTCAATTTAGTGATGAAGATATTAAGCAGGTATACGTTAATGAGTTGCTCCTTTTTTATTTTCTTAAAACAAAATGTTGATAAGTTTAATAGTCATTTAGTCTGTCTGAGATGTTGTAAAAGTTCTATTTCTGAATTGTCATTTTTTAATCTTCAACCTTATCTTAAAAGTTGGCTTGTTTCTAATTGTTTGTAGATTGTCTCAACAAATTTGGTTGGATCTATTATTTGCACTCGAGAAGCCATGCGTATTATGAGAAACCAGGCCAAGGCAGGTCACATATTTAATATGGATGGAGCAGGCTCAGGAGGTTCTAGCACACCTCTGACAGCTGTGTGAGTTATTATTTTGCAAACGTTATTTACTCAAGAAAATATATGTTCTTCAAAAGTCTTGGTGATTGCTAATGATGCTTACCAGACTTCCTGTTCATTTAACATGTAGATATGGTTCTACAAAGTGCGGCCTTAGGCAACTCCAAGGATCGCTGTTGAAGGAGTGCAAGCGATCCAAAGTAGGTATCCATACAGCATCTCCAGGCATGGTTCTTACAGATCTGCTTTTAAGGTACATCTCTATTTTCTGAACTGGTTTTCTAATTTTGCCTGGGCCACTTTCCTAAGCTTGTAAATTTAGAAAGTTCCAACTTCTTAATCTCTATCGTTACCAATATATTCTGTTGGTCTTATTGTCCTGATAAACAAAAACGGTTCTTTATTTGTGTGTGACATAGCCATTCTCTCTTTCACCAACAATTAAGAACTTCCTTCGGTTTCATATCTATAACTTTCTCTGATCAAATGAGTATTGCTTCATAAATGTGCTAAAACAAAATCATGGCTTGTGCACAGTGGCTCAACTGTACAAAATAGGCAAATGTTTAACATCATCTGCGAGCTTCCTGAAACTGTTGCTAGAACATTAGTTCCACGGATGCGGGTTGTTAAGGGAACAGGCAAAGCCATCAGTTACTTGACCCCTCCCAGAATCTTACTTGCTTTGGTCACTGCATGGTTACGACGAGGCCGCTGGTTTGATGATCAGGTAACTGATTTTTTTGGTGATGAAATCATCAATCTGTTATTATCTTATTCTTACCTTTATAAACATGCATTACATGAGATTATCCAAGCAGTGCGTGAAGGATGGAAATATTTTAGTTTAGTGATTGAAAAATTTGAATAAACAACATAATTAACATAAAAAGAAATGCATGTATCAATTTTCAAATTACACCGAAGGTTGCTTGGTGCTTAACTGCCATATTGGTTATTCCTAGTGTTCTCTTTGCTGGGCTTAACTGTTTATTGTGTTATGGTCTGATAGATTGAAAAAAATTGATTATTTAGTTATTAATGAACTAAAGGTTTCTTGCATAATCCTCAGCCCGCCTACTTATCTTGTTTGGGGCCATCCGTCTTTTATGTAATAGAGACAGATACCTAAAGGCAAGAGTTATAAAAAGATTTATAAAATGATCAAGATTCTCTTCTGCACTCTTTAATTATAAATACTCCATAAAAGAAGAAGGTCTTGCAATATAATTTAAAATACATTTTCAAATGCAATTTGTCCTAAAACATGATTATCAAGTATGTTTTCCTATGTATTAGCATCATCAGCAAAATGAAAAGGATGATAATTTAAAATAGGTGAGGAACTAATAGAAAGCAAGTTGAGTCTATTTGTCCATTTGGAGACACCCCGGTGTATGACACTAAGCTACATGTTTGCGAAAGACTTTTTTTTTTTGGTCACCATTTTTGTGAAAGACTAAAGCAGCACAGGTGGAGACTATACCTGTCAAATTGGGCCCAGCCTGATTTTTTAATGCAATTTGGCTGGGCCGGCGGGCTAACCTGTTTGGCCTGTTAAATAGGCTGGGTCAAGTTTTTGTGATCCCATCTTTAGTCAGGCCAGGAGGAGATGGAGGACTTTGCATGCACATGCGTATGAATGTTTATCCTAAAATACAATATTTATTTATCTAAAATATCAATGAAATTATTAATTGCTATAATTGTGTCAAGTCAATTTAATTTGCTTGGTGTAGTAAGTTGATGCTGTGTCCTAATTTTCAATTTAAATTTTCTCTGGTCATTGAGGTGTTTAGTATAACTCTTGCTTAAACTGAATTTTCTTTTTGGATAAATCTAATTGTATATAGCTATGAAGTTGTTAAATGTTGGGCTGAAATCAAGCCGGCCCGCTGTCAGCGCAAAAGTAATCGGGCCGGCCCAATTCAGTCCGAGTTGAATGGGAGATACAAACTGAGCAAGGACTTAAAGCCATATGTGTATTTCAGGGTCGAGCATTGTATGCAGCTGAGGCAGATCGACTTCGAAACTGGGCTGAAGATCGTACCCGATTTTCTTTCGCTGATGCAATGGAAATGTACACAGAGAACACCTGGTTATCAGTCTTCTCACTTTCAGTTGTTTGTGCATTCATAATTCTTTCCAGCACAAGCAACAGTTTTCCTGGAACTTGATCTCTTGCTGCCAGTTTGAAAGTGCATTTGGTTTTAGTGGAGAGGCAATTGATGCCTGAAATCATGAAGACAACAGAAGGAATTTACACCATAAAGAAGGTGGATCTGTTTTTTTTCCACCATGTCCACCTGAACCCCTTCATACAGTATCTTAAAGTTCTTAAGTTGTCTGCAACCATGTGCTCATACATTTAGCTCTTCATGCACCAAGTCTTAGGTTTCCTGTCTGGGCTCTCTGTATAGGGTGCACTGTCTGCAATCATGCATTCTCCATTGAGATGCTTATAGTTATAGTATGTATAGTCTTCATTAAATTGTAGACTCTAGTAAAATCTCATATTTTCTGCCCAATATATTAATTTGAATATATACTTTCTTTCCTTGTGTTTCTATTAGGGAGCTTAACTCTGAAATTTATATATTAGACATTGGACAACACTTTTGGATAATGCTACATGAACATTTAAAAAGAAAAAAGAGACAGTTATTTAATTGTATGTCAATTTGTGCAGAAAAAATTTAATGCCATACAAATCTATAAATAAATTTCATTGCAAAAAAATACGTGTAAATTTTAGTATATTGCCTAAAATTAATTGGATTTAAATAAAATTATTTAATAGATATATAAATTATACTTAAAAAATTAAGGCAAACAATATGAAACTTTTAACAATCTAAATTATTTATGTAACATCGTGCGACACTTTTTGGGATCGCTTTCTGTTCTAAGATCTGAGCTATATGCTTTGGATGTTCTGCTGGTGTCAGGTAGCACGTGTAGTGTCACATGGACATGGATACTTTCGCATAATTGTTTCACACATCAAATAATTTTAATTTTGAAGCATTTGGTTCTTATCCAGAAATCGCTTATAATATTTACTAATTTGTTCCTTAACCCTCTTCTCAAATGACAATGATTAGTTATCATTATCATGAGAACTGATTGGTTTATTCCCACAATTGTTTTATGGTAGAAGTCATAACTGTATCAGTGTATCCTGCAGGTCATTAAATTTGTAATTGTTTATCAAATCAAGGGCATGTAATATACAATTGTGCAAGCACTTCATCTTGAAAGCTCACAATTATTAGGGTGATGTTATATAGACATTTTATATAAACAAAATTTTATGTTCATTTTTTTATTAGATTTATCTTTAAATTAGTTTAGTTTCGTATCACAACTTTTATATACAAATTCAAGTATAATTCAATAGTGATCTATATTTTTTTTAAAGTATTGACCATGTAAAATTACACTAGAGTTTATGAAACTTTATATCATTAAATTAAAGTGGATTATGAAACTTTATATCATTAAATTGTAGTAGAAGGATAAGGTGCAATGCACCAGAAAAGAGGACAAGGTGCACGACGATATGTTGGCGAGCATATTTGCTGTTTTAAGATTGAAAGCAAAATACGGTTTTTTTTTTTGTTGGTCCAAATTAAAAGATTTCATAAAGCATAAATGATTCAAAAATTGAATTAAAACCATCAATATAGGACACTTAAATTCAAAAGGATGCTTTGCATTGGCCCTAAATAAGTAGCTAGTTTATTTAGTAAACATATTATTAAAAAAAAATACCAGCCCAACCGCTCTAGATTATTACGTGACGTTTGATACATAAGAATGATGATTTTATTTTATGCTTATTTCATAGAATGAAAAATTCTTATATTTATTTGTAAAAAAAAATTTATTGGAATGATAATTTCATTCCATGCCCTATTCCATAAAATCAGGAATAGAGCATAAAATTTATTTCCTCTAAGAGAGATGAGATTAAGATTTCATGCTCCATGGAATGAGATAAAATTATTTATTCCTAATATACCCTTAAAATTTTTATAAAATTACACCTATTGTCTTCTTTTTTTTAGGTAATAAAATATTCTCATTTTTATATTTTAGTTTATGATATAATTTTATTGGGTCAAGTTTTATGTATAATTACCTATCAAACTTAATAGTATTTTAGTTTATTAATATATTTTTTAGTCTCGATGTAGATTGTATCTCTTTGATTTAAAAACTTATTTATATATAAAATAAATATGAAGTATTTACTTGATATTGTAACATTATTTTTTTAAAAAATAACAATATTTATTCTAATTAAATTATTAAAAAAATTAGATTAAATATTATTGTTAATGTTTAAAAGATTTTTTTAGATAAAAAAATGATTTTTCTTATCAAGAATATTTATATAATTTAAATCAATTTTTCTTTTCATTCCATAATGATTTTATATATCAAACAGTAAGTGATTTAGAAAGACATTTCATTCCAAAAAACTATCAAACTGTGAATTAATAATGATTATTCTATTACATTCTATTCTATTTCATTCTTATTCTATTTTGATAGAATGAAATCATTATTCCGTATAACAAATGTTACATTAGAAAATTAAATTTTTTTAATAAAAATTAATAATTTTTTTAACTATTCATTAAGTAAACAAATTGATAAAAATTCAAAAGTTACATAAATAAAACCTGATTTTATTTTTAAAAAAACCTAATTTTACAAGTGAAATGCATCAGCAAGATGGTTGACCCGGTCCGTTTAACTTGTATAACTTCTTAAATTTTTATACTTGAATGGTATAGTTCATAAGAAAACCTACCTCTACTTGTATTAACTTACATGTCAAATGGACCAAAGGAATTTTACAAATCATACATTGTTTTAAAAAATTATCTTCATTTATAACATTCAAACATAAATTGACACTTTTTCTTAATAATTTTAAACTTAAAAAAATAATTATAAAAATAGTTTGTGACTATAAAATTCTGCCACCTAACCGTTGTTTGCATTGCCTTGTGGGACGAATCGAAATAAGAACACACTTGAATGGGGACTTCTGAAAATTCCCGAGACAAAGAAAGATGAAGTCATGTGCGTATGTCAATGCGAATGGCTGAAACACGCAGTTGCAGACTGCGAACTGCGATGCTCAGTTCCACTGATCACGCTGTGCTCCATCGGTTGCTTTCACTCAGCCATCTCATCGCGTATCAGACACTTTGTTGGACCCTCCACTGCGGTTCTAGTTTTGTGAACTTTCAAATCATTCAATGTTAGATTTTTTTTTCAGCGTATTGGGTCCCAGTTTTTCAATGAAGTAAGAGTAACAGATTGCAGCAATCAATTAATGAGCGTTTACGTGGAAAAAAAAGAATCATCAATTTAAATTTTTATAAGGTCATATATGACACTTAATTGTACGATGAATTATAAATACATAAAAGTAATTTACTTTTTGTCTTTTTCAACAATAGTTATCCCTCTTCGCTTTGTAAACTTCATTAAAAATGAATAATTTTTAAGATAGAATATAATTTATATTCTTAAAATTTATTTTAATATTAAATTATTTTTTAAAATATTTTTTATTTTATTAAATTTTATTAAATTTTGTTTTTATTTAAAAATATTAATTTTTTAATTAAATAAAATAAATATTAATATTTAATTTCAAGTTATACTAAATTTTAAAGGATTTAGTGAAATAAAAAAAAATTTAGAGAATAATTTGATATAGAAGTAAATTTTAGATATATAAATTATATTTTATCCTATATAATCTTTTAATTAAATGATCACGTGGCATGCACGTAGGTTACGTGGTGTGCATTTAAGGGTGCCTTTATTTCATTTAATAACAAAATTAATATTTTTAAGTTAAATCAAAGTTCATAAAATTTAATAAAATGAAAAAAAAATTAAAGGGTATAATTTGATATTAGAATAAATTTTAATAGTATAAATTATATTTTACCCTAATTTTTAACTCTTTGTTCAAACTTGAGAGGTTAAAGTTGGGGGTGACATGTTAGATTTATTTAGAGGGTGGTATCCCTTAACAAAAAATTAAATAAAAAATAAGATAATTAAAAGTTTGATAATTACATTGTATATTTATTTTAAATAACAATGTACACACTTTAATTTTTTTCAGAAATAAAATAATATTTATTTTTTTCCTTAAATAACAATATTTATTGTTATTAAGTTATAAAAAAATAAATTTAAACATTACTTCAAAAATATACATTTATTTTACATATGTAATATACACATAAAAAATTTAAATTTTTTTTAAAAAAAGTGCATTCATATTATTTTAATTTTATTTTATATTAATTTTATGTATTAATTTAAAGTTATCAAATTATGTGCTGAAAATCACTTATTTATTAATAATATTATACACATCTACAGATATATCAATGTCCATTTAATAAAGAAGATACTGAAACAATCTCTATAGGATATATCAGGTGGTTAAGAATACATACTTTCAATAGTATTCATTCAATAACCAAACCTTGGCGTAGCATTGCAAATAAGTAAAGCAGCAACGTAAAAGGCAGAATCAGAATCAGAATCAAATAAAGGGATTTTTCATGTCCATAAGTGCAGCACAGAATCATCAACTCAAAGCCGAATGAGATACATGACAGATTCGTCTGCACTGTAACAAGTAAATAGTGGTAGCTGTTCCTCCATTAGCAAAACCTGGTTTTGAAACTGGCCCCAGTGATACACACACAATTTATATATACATATGCACACACACACACACACACATGCACACACACACACACACACACATATATATACATGAAGTTGGGGTTCCCAAGTACTCGTTTACTACATATTTTACAGACAGCATTGGGTTCTAACTCTGATATGTTAATGAACTGGGTGGTGGTGCTATGTTATTCCTTTCTTTTAAGAATGCTAGCTAGGGTAACGTTTAATTAGTCTGAAAATGCCCTTTTCTTCGATCTTCATTCTTCACCTTAAAGTACTCCTGAAATCTGCTTTCAAATGTGCCATGGACTAGACAATGAAGGTTGGAGTTCAAATCAGGTTTTTAAGATCTCATTGTCATTTTAATCAGTGAGATTATATAGAATCGATATTACAAAATGAGAAGTATATGATATTTTTATTTTGTAATATTTTTGCCTAGTTTTGTTATTAATAATACTGAAAACTACTGTAAATCTCGTTTCTTCACTTGACAGTAGCTTATACTTTGTTTTACTTTTTCAAAAAATAAATTATTTTTTGTTTTATTTACTACTCTTATTATTTTTAATAAAATTTAGATAAAATTTAAATCGTTAAAAAGAATATTTTCGCCACTAAAGTATTTCTCGTGTCATTGAGATTCTAATTTCGCGCTATGCTTTCATGACATAGAAAGATAGAGGCATCATATTCCCCAACCAAATTTACTTTACACAATAAATCAGGCCTAACTAAAATTAGGGAAATGCACATGGAGGAATAAAAAGTTAAAACTTCGAAGTTTTAAAAAAAATAATTTCAGTAACATATTATAATTCACGATATATCACAACAACATATTTATTATGCCGAAAAAAAAAATCTATTATAACACCATGTTTTTGTGCAACTATATAAACTCAGCATTTTTTCCTGTTTTCCCATAATATTAAGGAATATAGTAGGTAGAAATAGAGTTCAACTTTTAATTAATTGCTAAGAATAACACATTGAAAAGAAATGGGGGCAACTTAATTACATACATGAATACAATGTTGAAGAATAAGGAACAAGCTATCATCATAATAACGTGCATTAACAAGTCAAAAAAAAAACGTGTATTAAGGAAAAAAAAAAGAGACTGGGTGAGCACAAAGTAATTGGTCTCAGTCATGAATCAATTCAGACGAATGTCACGGCACAAATTAAGAGGAAGCAAATATGATCCATCACATCTTCATCTCCATCTCCATGTGATATATATGAATCTGTCCTTAGCACAAAGGAAAGTATACAAAAAAGAATGGCATGTGAATCGAATCTGACTCCATACCCACCTTAGATTGCTCTCGGTTTAAACAAATTGAGCAGCGAAAACAGACAAAAAAAACTTGGCCTATATATATATATATATATATATAAAATTTAATTTGCTCATCCCTTTTTGTTTTCTTATTGGCTGCACTTTGATTTATTTCAACAAATTAACTAATGCAAGAGCCACATGGAGAAAGGGCAGGTTACCAACCTGTGAGGCATAAAACGCCATATAATTATGTTGGGAAATAAATCCTATTCATCTATTTTAATAGATATCCGTTATAAATTTTATTACAAAAGATATAAACATATTAATTAAAATTAAATCACAAACAATATCTTACATAATTCGATAAATATGTCTAAATGAATTCTTACTCAATACACTTTTGATCGTTGCAAAAATCTTGACTTTTAAAAAGTTACTTTCTTAAAAAAAAATTTCTATAAAAGGTGCCATTAAAAAATTTCTTATATTTGTACTTCTTAAAGAAGCATCGATCACTTTTTTTTTCATATATAACAAATGTTCTATTTCTGTCAGTTATCACAAATAATTTTCTAACTAAAATGTAAATTTTATTAATTTCATATAGACAAACTAGATAATATCATCACAATTCTTTCTGCCATAGTTATCAAAGCCAAGTTTTGTAAGTTTGAACCTCTGTGACACTATGTCCATTTCTAGAAGTGGATTAATTAATTAGAAACCTGTGTTATGGCTGTCCGAGAAGCAAAACAAGAGAAGAAAATTTCCAAGTCAAACATATTCCCAATTCATTGCAAGCCTGCAACTGACGCACACATATTTGCTTTGAATATGCCTCTCCCAATCTCCACCAACTCAACGACAGACAGAGGGTATTTTTCTTTTGTTTTTGTTTTTTTATCCTTTTTGGAAGTGCTCTTTCTCCCACGAGTATTTCCACCAAGTTGCTCCATGCAATCGTTATCACACCACTACGGTCAACTTTTGTATCCTTTTAACCATCATTCACTCCATTGATTTTTTGTTGTTGTTATTTTAGAACACAAAAAAGCTTTCCCATGAGTATATAGTATATAGTATATAGTATATAGTATATCCTAATATATATATCTAATAAGCACCGTCTGATAAGCAAAATTTAACTCAATATCTGCTATAATTATAGGTAATTATTTCAACTTTCTATAATCATTATATTATATAGAACGCAATAATTAAAGTGTTGCAACTTCAAAATTCATATCACACTGCGTTATCAACTAATTTGCTGATTGCAACACCCTCCTTTATCACAACAATCATCTTATGCTTTTATTCCTTTTCCTTTTTATCTCAAACCCCAAAGGAAAAGAAAAAAAGAAAGAGAATAAGATAAAAAACTTCCAACGGTGAAGAATCAGCCAAAGAATGAAATGATGTTGTACCATAATCGTAAGTCATAAAGAATAATCGAAAGTCATAATCGTATGTTTCTATGTAACATTCAACATACACTGTCCATTTGTCCACACTCTATAATTGGTATTTAGGAATATCTAAACATGAAATGTTGTTAGCTTGGGAGCGGAAAAGGGGCCAAAAGGCACATGGAGGAAGTTCGTGGGAGACCATGAAATCCTTTTTGACCAAATGGTGCTCAATTTTTTTTTGAAATTGACCAAATAGTGCTCAGTATTTATTATAATTTTTATGTTTATGTTTATAGTCTTATATTTTTTAATTATGCTATTTAAGAAAAGTGTAATTAAAGTCATTCTTTAAAATGAAAATTTACATTTTTTATTCTCTTAATTAATAATAGAGATAAGATGTATAATTTAAAATACAAAATAACCCAAAAAAAATGAGCTTTTATTTCCATAAAAAAATAAAATTTTAATTATATTTGATATTAAAATTCAATGACAACAAGAATAAGAAAAGCAAAGAATTTTCTTTTGTAAACTACCAAAACCTCACAACACTAATTTAACGATTTAAAGAAATTTATTATATATATATATATATATATATATATATATATATATATATATATATTGAAAGAATAATAAACTTTAACATGTATAATACACGATCATGATTATTTAGGTGCTATACTACAAAAATATAAAGCAATGGACAATATTTGAAGTTGGGTTTAAATTTTACAAGTTGTTCCTTCTTGTATTTTCTGGAAGAACGTCCACGTCTTGTTGTGTTGTTAGCTATTGGTATCCAGCTGGTCTTTATCGCCCTTACTTGGAGTAACAGCTACTGTATAAAACAATTTTTTTTTTGTAATATACAAAAAACGGGTTACCTAATCTTTGACTCACTCACATTAATTACCCAATAATAACCTTCTACAAAGGGTTTGGACAACTAGCTTTCATATTCAATAAAAACAAAATTACTCATTTCTTTTAACTTTTTAGTCTTTTGAAAAATTTATACAAATTTTTTTTCGTGATAATCATTTCCCAATTGTAAAATATGGATTAAAATAAATGGAAAGGATGAGAATATACCTCAATCTCAATATGATCACATCTCAAATGTATACTTTAATTCCTAATTTGGAGTAGATGGCAATATGACGCACGTTAAAGTAATTATGTTTATATATGTTATCCATAACCAACAAAGGAAATAACTATCAAATATGATCTTCCTTAATTTTCTCAATTTTCATGATTCAAGGCCTCTAATCCCGGGGTTAATTAATGAACATGTTGATGAGTTTTTACTTCTCTTAGCTACTACTTCGGTTAATCATTTATTATTTATTCTCTTACTCGTTTTCCATGGTTTTCCATAACTTGTAAACTAGATGTTAAGGGGAAAAAAACAAGGATTTGAACGCGTTCAACCTCATTTTCTACCATTGCACATGGCGCAGAAAAACCGTGGACACCACTTTTCTCTATGTAAGCGTCAAACTAATATATTCTATTACTTTCGCTTTTGGAGTTAAGCATGTGCGTAACGGTTAATAGCCAACTAGTATTTACCTTAATTAATTTTTTAATAAAAACTATTTTCTTATGATATGTTCATGAAAAATATTTTAAGTATATCAGTACAAGACAATTTTTTTTTACATTTTATTATTAAGCACTTGTTACATCAGTTATGATAATTATTATTATTTTTGTTATTCATACATTAATAATAATTAGTATTAACATTTTAAATCTAAACATTTATGGATTTAAAGAAGATTTTTTTACACACTATGTATCTAATCTAAGAGTGTATATTTTGAATCTGAAATTTCCAGCTGCTACTGCAGGCCAGTTTGTCTTCTATTTCACGTAGGATGGGATTGAGGAGAGGAATAACAACTTGGAAGTGTTTAATACTATATTCATTTTCACTATGAAATTGACCCATTAACATAAACCTTCAAGCCATGAATTCATTTCCACCTCCTCAATTAACGCCTAGAAAATCGAATCATATATTCATAATATATAATAACACGTCATTCATTCTTATTTCTTTCTTTCTTTTCTTAACCAAATCTAAGTAGAATTTGAGTAAGGTTTAAATTTTTTTTAATGCATTAGCTAGCTAGTCTACCTTAGTATTTTTCTATTAGTTATATTCGTACTAGTGTAATTAATAATAAATGATACGAATATGATTATTTTGTACATAAACTAAAAATTTTGGTGTCCAACAAATATTTCATGTAAACAAATAACTATTTTAGACATAATTATGACAACTTTTATAAATATTTGTTTCTAAGAGAAAAAAATTCTTAAATATTCATTGATTTGTAAAAAATTAATGAAAAAAAGAGGAAGACAAAAGGAAAAAAAAAGACGACAAAGAGAAAAAAGGACGTATAAAAGTAACAAAAATCTGAGATAACATTATATTTACTCATTGTAAAAAAAGGTATTTTTATCCTTAAGAAATAATCATTCAGAATCCAGAGGACTTCAATCACGTAAAATGAAAAAGTCCTGAAACGATGTAAAAGGCAACTGTCTTACACACTTTGTTTGGAATGCCGCGATTTTTCAAAATTTGCAGTAAAGTGACGCGAGTTGCATTAGTTGAATAAAGAGAAATTTCTAGATATCTTTGAAATACGCAAATGAAATTCTTCTATTTTTTTTTTCGGTAAGTAATTTTTTCTTTAAATAGAGATGTTAAATTTAAGCAATATTACTAATTGCTAATTGTCTAATATACTAAATGAAAAAAATTGATTTCGGTGTTTCAAAAAGCTGCCATAGAAAGTTTTGATTTTGGTGCTACAAGATTTTATATCGTCAAATAAATTGTATAAAAATTATACTAAAGATACTTGCATTCGCCTTCTCAAATGGGAAGTTTTCGATGAGAGAGAAATGCTGAAATACGATATAGAAGTATAGAACATTAGAAACCTATCTAATTAAAACGTATTTCTGTCTCTTCCGATTAGATTGGGAATTAAAATGACTTGAAATTTTCTAGATCATTATATTGGTGAAGCCGGCGTAAAATTGCGAATAAATATAAAAAATAATAAGTAAAGGCACCAATATTAAAAAGAAAGAAAAAGAAGAATAAAAAAAATGCAACCGTCGCAATGGACCAATGACCAAACAGACAGAGCAGCCAAAAATTTATAAAAAAAAATAAAAAAAAATCGAAAACGAGTAATGAATAGTATTTAAGTATTTTTTAATGTTGTAATAAGTGGCGATGGCCGCGGGACACACGTGTGGGTCCCACGTAAGTATATTGTCGTCGCTGGTTGGCTGCACAGATACAAAACAGTGAACAGAGGGACAGCTTCAAACTTCAAAGGTGAGAAACCACGAACGCTTTCGCCGTTCTCATTCTCCATTACCATCACTTCCTCACTCCACGTCTCTTTCTCTCTCTTCAAAGTTTCAACTTTTTAGAGCGAGAAAGACACAGAGCTGCTTCTTCAGCAAAGATAAATCTGCATCTACTGTCTGCCATTGGGATCTTGATATTTGTTCTCAAGTTTTGTTTTTTGATCTGATATATTCGTCTTCTTAAATGTCAACCTCGCCCGGCCCCCACTTCGCCGCCCGCCACCAACGCCACTGCTCCTCCGCCGTCGACCCCCTCCGCACCGCCCCCTTCATCCCCGGCTGCGCCACCTCCTGCCACACCCTCTGCGCCACCTCTGCCACTCCCTCTGCGCCACCTCCTGCAAAACCCTCTGCACCACCACCGGCCACTCCTTCGTCACCTTCCACCGGCCACTCCCTCGGCACCCCACCGGCCACTCCCTCGTCCTCCACCGGCCACTCCCTCGTCACCTCGCCGGCCACTCCTTCTTCACCTCCACCGGCCACTCCCTCGCTTCCGGCCCCAACCACGCCAACCCCCAGCCCTCCTTCACCTTCCACGCCGTCGACGACTCCGCCATCCAGTGGCAACACTCCTCCGAGTCCAGCGACTCGGAGCTCGCCTCCTCCTCCGTCCAGCTCCGGCTCGCCTTCAACTCCGAATCGAAGCCCTCCATCCAGTTCCGCGCCGTCGCCTCCGTCGTCCTCGTCGAGTATTTCCACCGGCGTCGTAGTCGGAATCGCCGTTGGGGCTGTGGCGGTTCTTCTAGTGTTGAGCATTTTGTGCATATGTTGTAGGAAGAAGAAGAGAAGACGTGATGAGGAATACTATGTACCGCCGCCGCCACAGGGACCTAAAGGTGAGAGCTTCAACAGCAAATATTTTTTTTTGTCTGGGTTGCAACTGTGATCCAATTTCAGTGAAGTCTTACATGCTTTTACTACTTTTAGCATAATGCATCTCATCTTTTAAATGGGGTTGGGTTCATTTTTGTCTAGAATGAATTATTCTGTTTGAAGAAGGCATGAATAATTCTTAATTTTCATTTGGAAATTGGATTGATCAAGATTTGTTTTTTGGGTGGCCGTGCGCTAATGTCAAAATTTTCCGCCACAGTGAAAACGAGCTCCTTTCTTTTCTTTTTTTTTTTCTCCTTTCTGTTTTCCCCACCATCCTTATTTGACTCTCCTTGCTGGATCTGATCATACGCCATTAAGATAATATTGCAAGTTCCAGAATTCAAAATTGAATCTTTTGTTCTTTGAGATGTACCCACTGATTTTGACACTTTGATGAATTCGAAATCTCAAAATTTTAATATTGATTTATTGACTAACCTGCACTATCGTCTTAATTTTTTTTTCCTGTGAACAGTTATAAAACTATATAAAGCTTTCATCACCTTCAGGTTATCAAGTTATTCTTTTTTTTTGGGGCGGGGGTATTTTTATCAAGTTATTCTTATTTTGAAGAAATGGCTCCTTAATTTGTTTTTTTTAATGATCTTCAAATGATAATTACTCATTTGATGCTGGTTTCTTCACAATTGCCAGATGACCAATACGGTGGCCCCCCAAGTCATTGGCAACATAATGCTCCCCCTCCTTCAGATCATGTAGTCTCGATGATGCCAAAGTCATCACCTCCACCCCCTGTTGCATCACGACCACCCCAATCACCAATTTATGTTCCTCAGCCACCACCACCTTTCATGAGCAGCAGTGGTGGGTCTGGCTCAAACTATTCAGGAAGTGAAAATCCACTTCCACCTCCTTCTCCAGGCATGGCATTGGGCTTATCAAAGAGCTCATTTACTTATGAGGAGTTGTCACGGGCAACAGATGGCTTCTCTGAAGCCAACCTCCTTGGACAAGGTGGATTTGGGTATGTGCATAGAGGAATTCTTCCCAATGGTAAGGAGGTGGCAGTCAAGCAGCTAAAGGCCGGAAGCGGGCAAGGGGAGCGTGAATTTCAAGCTGAAGTAGAGATAATTAGTCGTGTTCATCACAAACATCTTGTTTCTTTGGTTGGATACTGCATGACTGGGTCCCAGAGGCTGCTTGTTTATGAATTTGTTCCCAACAATACATTGGAGTTCCATTTACATGGTACATCTGGTTTTAGCTTTCTGTTCTGGCCATTCTTTTCAGCTGAAATTGAGCAGCAACTACTGCTATATATTGTGGCATAATGCTTTTGGTACAAGGGAACTGATGGTTATTTGAATTGCAGGAAAAGGGCGACCTACCATGGATTGGCCCACAAGACTGCGCATTGCTTTAGGTGCTGCAAAAGGACTGGCGTATCTTCATGAGGATTGTATGTTCTATTCATATGATTGTGATTTCTTCAGATGTAGCTAAGTTCTATCAACTTAAATGTTCATTATAATATGTATGTCCAGGTCATCCTAAGATCATCCATCGTGATATCAAAGCTGCTAACATCCTTCTGGATTTTAATTTTGAAGCAAAGGTATGTTCTGCTATGTGTCTTCCTGGCATTCATAGTTATTAGCACTTACTGAAGTTAGCAAAACAACTGCCTGTTATCTACCTGATTTAGTCTAATTAGTATGAATAATTTTTCTTTCCCTTATACCACAAATTAAAGAGCTTCTATTATTGTTACTTTGGACACAATTTTCAATCCTTCAAAAGGTGTCTATGGTAGTGGTGGATGCACCCTTTAAAATGTTATGAAAAGTTGTGACAGGATTGTTTAACATCGATAAGAAGTTCGAATTCCAGATTAGTTTAGACTTATCAATAAGTTTATGCTTCTTAATTTACACAACAATTGTTTTCCTTTGGCAGGTTGCTGATTTTGGGCTTGCAAAGTTTACTTCTGATGTCAATACTCATGTCTCCACTCGAGTGATGGGGACTTTTGGGTAGGAACAACTTCTTTCTATCTTCTCAAGAACCTTAGAAATCACAATAAAAAGTAGTTTATTCATATCCATTTTTAATATATATATATATATAGAGAGAGAGAGAGAGTGTGTGTACATCTTCATCCTTTATGTAACTTTTTATTCCAAGCTCATGCATCAATTGCTGCTTACAGGTATCTGGCTCCAGAATATGCTTCTAGTGGAAAACTCACAGACAAATCAGATGTTTTCTCCTTTGGAGTCATGCTCCTGGAGTTAATTACTGGACAGCGGCCGGTTGATTCAAGCCATACTTACGTGGAGGATAGTTTGGTAGACTGGGTAAGTGTTATGATACTCCTCTTTTCTGGGCCTAGATCTAATTTTCAACTATAAATTCATAAACACATGTATACTCAGAAAATAGAGAGGTTTCTGTGTTTTTCTTTTATTGGGGGAGAAGAAGGTGCCATGCAGCAGCTCTTAACTGTATCCATCTTGTCATCACAGGCAAGGCCTTTGCTTACACATGCCTTGGAAGATGAAAATTATGATTCTCTGGTTGATCCAAGGCTCCAGAATGAATATGACCACAAAGAGATGGCTCGCATGGTGGCATGTGCTGCAGCTTGCATACGACATTCGGCAAAGCGTCGACCAAGGATGAGCCAGGTAAAGTAAAGAAGTTTGTTGTTATTTATCAAATATTAGTATGCCAAGCCCATACCTGATAGACTGATACATAGGGCAGTTTGTCGTCTTTTACCAATTTATGGTTTATAATTATATTTGGAATGATAAATCTTGAATTATAATCTCACAATAATTATCATTTATCACACATTTTATATAGCTTCTCATTAAGTGTCAAGGTTAGGTTGTAATCTGTTAAAGTGTTTCTTTTATAATGGAGGTGCTTGACAAAAAAACAATATTTTGATAAGACAATTATGACACAAGCTAATTTCATTATGCTGCTACTTTAAAATCTTAGCAGGATTTTAGTTCCCAAGTTTAGGCTTGAGTTCAGATCATCGCCTGCTATATGCTAGAATGTTTCGATTCATTCTCAAAATGATACACTGCAGGTTGTTCGTGCTCTGGAAGGAGATGTGTCTCTGGCAGATCTTAATGAAGGAATTAGACCTGGACACAGCACTATCTACAGTTCTCATGGAAGCTCAGATTATGACACCGCACAGTACAAGGATGACATGAAAAAGTTCAGAAAAATGGCATTTGGAACCCAGGAGTATGGCGCCAGCAGTGAGTACAGTGGACTTACAAGTGAGTATGGTTTATACCCATCTGGCTCAAGCAGTGAAGGCCAGAGCCGCCAGACCACGCGGGAAATGGAAATGAAAAAGATGAAGAACAGCCAAGGATTCAGTGGAAGCTCTTGAGCCTTGAAAATCGTTTACTTTATCCTGTATAAATCTATATCCTTGATTTTAAGCCTCTGTCACTTTGATTGCTGGACTGACATGTTTCAATTGACTTGCCAATTATTTTTTTTCCCCAGATGTTCAGCTTTTAAGTTGTATTTATCAGGGCATACAACAAAATAACACAGTTCGATTCTTTCATTTTTGTTTTATTCGGCTTAACATTGTTTTTCATTGCTCTCCATTCGTCAGCTTGCTGGTAATTGGAAGTTGTAAGTAGGTTGGTTTTGTTAGAGTGTCAATATCAAACTTTTTCTAAGGTCTTTCCTGGGTTGTGTGTGAATCTCAAAAACAAATTGTGATTTTTACCCAATTGATTTGTCTAGTAAAGAAAACAAGGGGTTGCACCTGCACTCTCTTTATGTTGCCACTTACATAATGCATGAACAAGAAGATAAGGATCTGTTATGGTTGGCCAAGTCAATATTAGTTGTCACCTTGTGTTACTTTTGGAGGTCTGCTATCAGGAGCAGACAGCAATGAGGTCCTGTAGTTTTGGGCTGTGTGTTTTTGCCTATGTGGGGTTGGCGTTATTAAATGTACAAATATTGCATCAGCTTTAAGTGTTGGCAAAGCAAGCTGCCAGAAATTCTCCCCCTAATGTTATGGGAGAAGCCTAGTATTTTGCTCATTCCTCCATGTGACCTGTAAGGTTCCTGCCAGATAATGAAAAAGATGTTCTTTTACAGAGTCACACAAAATATTTTTATCACATGCGTTTAATCATTAAAAAGAGACAACTACAAACAAACTGGTCATCATTTTTGGCACAAGTGCCTCTATCTAGTCTCTGACCCTGCAGGCTCCGAAAACCCCACACAGCTTCTGTAAAGTCAGCGTGCATATTCACAGCAAAAAATGAACCCCCCCTCCCCCCCAAAACAAAAAAAAAGTCAGAGTGCACATGGACATGGTCAACAATTCACCATGGAGCTCCATTTTGAATAAAAAAAAGTTTATATTTTATGGCATAATTACAATGATACTAAATAGCCACTTAAAGTGGCTACTCAATTCAAAATAATTATTTATTAGCCCCTAATTGAAATTATAATGCTTAAAATTTCTTTGAAAAAAAAACAAATGCAACAGCTCTTGAATGTGAATAAATCAAGGAAAAGAAAGAATACTACAGTTCAAAAGGTTGGTTTAAGAAAAGATCAAATTTTGCAGGCGGAATTCTAGTCTCTCGATATTTGACCTTTTTTGTTTTTTCCAAGTTGATTGGTACGAATTTTGCTTGAGCTCAGTAACAACTTTCGGATGTAGCAAAAATTAAACACAGATTTAATCATTAATTTAAGCAACTTGTCCCTCTGCCTAAGTGCTTCCCCTCTTACTTGAAAAATTATGAAACAAAAAAAAAGAAGGAAAAATAGAAAAAGAGAAAAAGAGAAAAACAATTGAAACAATTTTATAGGTGATATTCTGATGATTGGGCCGCACCCCACTATTCCAAAAGAAAAATGGTGGGTTCGCAGCTGTCTCATGGGGCTGGTCCTATCCAAAATTAAATCGTCAATTAAAAAACAAAGAGTTTAAAAAGAACAGAAACTTGTTTCAATTTCAATATTTTTATCTTTTTTTTTTTGTCAACTCCATATGTTTTTTCTGATCAGTGATGCTCAAGATTTTTAACTCAGGGCTTGAGTTGAGTCCATTCGTGAGCGGATAAGCTTAAGATGGGAGTCCATGGACCGGCCTAAATTCAGTCCAAAAGTAATCGGGCTAGCTTAATTTCTGCCTGGAAAAGGAAGAAGGTGGTCTTAGGTTTTTTTTTTTTTTTAATATTTCGTCGTTGCTGCATTCTTTTCCTTTTCCTTTCTGTTTTCTCTGAAAATTTTCTCTTTGTTCTTTTCTTTTCTTTTCTGGGATCGCCACAATGATTTTTGTTTTTTGTCAGTAGCTATGTTCACATTTTTGTTCTTAACTTCTTATATAATTATAATTGTACATTTTTTAATTTTGTTTTTTCAATACTAATCCATTCATAATAGAATGAATCCATCCAGGGAATTATTATCTAGTAATAAATTAAAATATGAAATATGATCAAAGATTAAGAAGATGATCAATACTTTTATCATAAAAATCAAAGAATTATGCCACACATCAAGTAAAATAAAATATTATGGGTAAAGAAATCAAATAAAATACACCCATCCCCGTCAATAACATCATTCTTTTTGTCAATAATAATGACATGATATGTTATCTTGATCCACATACACAGCAGAGAATTACGTATCATTCATATATAGGTGTTGTGTTTTTCTCATATATAATTATTTTATGAAAATATTATTTGAACAGTAAAGAAATGAAGAGAACGTTAAATCTGAAAAATCATTAAATTGTATATGAATTTGTGCAATTTTTTTTGTATGACACTGTATAAATTTTGAGATAAATTTAATTATGTAAAAATAATTATGATTTTTTGTATATGTAAAATAAAGAGTTCATTATATTTTTTTTTTTCTAAGCAATCCAAAATGTAACTATGAGTGTTTATTTGTGGTTCAGTTTAGTTTGAGAGTCAAATTTGAACCAAATTGATCTCAATTAATTTTTAAATTTTTAAGAGTAAAATTAAAAATTGACATAATTGTTCAATTCATAAATAAAATTGTATTTTGTTAAAATAAAATACATTTTTAGTATATATATTTACATTCATTTTAATTTCTTATAGTTATTTTTATACAAAAATAATATTTAATTGTTCGATTGATAAAATACATTTATGAAACACCAAATTGATGTTTTATCGGCCTGAAGAATAATCTTGCCTACAAATTAAATAATTAGATATTATTTTAAAAATTAAAATAAAAATGGGTATACATAATTAAAAATGGATAATTTTGCCGCAGATTTTAACCGAACCTTGACTACGGTCAGTGGTGAAGGCTTTGTCTCAGAAGGAGATTATGGCGCGAGGGCTAATGCTATCTTCGCCGACGCTCACTGCAACTTCTCTATTGGCTTCCTTCTCCAAAATCAAAATCCCACCAAAAAGTTGCAAACTTTCACTCGGCTTCCACCTCCTGTACCATCTCCATCATCCTCAACCTTGCTCTCTTCCTTTGGCTTGCTGCTTCTGCACGTCTTCTCCTACCCAATACCCAATCGACATGTCCAAGTACACAGAAGCATTTTCCAGGCGAATGGCCATGGCGGGTCTGAAACCCCACCACCGAATTGGTTAGTTTGTCTCACTCCTCTATCTCCCAATAAATGTTGCATTCCATTGGGTTCGTGGGAACCTGCAGAAAAATTGAATCTGTTTTGTTTCTTTCGTGAAGACGTGAATATTGCATTTGGAAGAGAGCAACAGAGGCACATTTTTGCTATTTGTGGAACTCGGAGTGTGCCCTTTTTATTATATTCGTAGCTTGTTTCAGAATTAAAAGTAATATGCTAATAGATTGGTTTTTAAACATGCTCTACCAAGAATAAAGAAAGATACTATGTGCATATTTTCCATTTTCAAGTGATGCAAAGAACCTGCATAATTTATTGATTGATTGATGTTCTCAATTGTCTTGCCTTTTTTCCTGTCAGCTTTGGGAGTCTCCGGTGGCCCTGACAGTATGGCACTCTGTGTGTTAACTGCCGGATGGAAAACTGCTGGTGTTAATGCTGTCAGCACTGAAAGCGGTGATCTCATAGATGGGCTATTGGCCATAATTGTTGATCATGGGCTACGTGCAGAGAGCAAAGAGGAGGCCAACATTGTTTGTCACCGTGTTTCTGAAATGGGTACATCCAAATTTGGCTGCTTTATCTGTACTTTAGTACTGTGAGTCGAGTTCTTAAACTTTTCCAGCTATAAACATTGCTGACACATACACTTCATACAGGAATCAGATGTGAGATTGCCCACTGTGATTGGTCAAATGGCAGGCCCAAACAGGGTCATGTGCAAGAAGCTGCTCGTGAAATGAGGTTATTGTATCTCAACATTTTATTGAGAAAATATTATAAATCTCTACTGGGAACTTCGATAAAAGTATGCGAATTTCATTTTTTGTTTTTTATTTTTTGATCTTTAGATATCAAATATTTCAAAAAGTTTGTGACCAACACCGGATTGGTGTATTGCTTATTGCACATCATGCTGATGACCAGGTTTGATTGGCAATATTTTAGTGTACTTATATCTCCAATATCCCAGTTTATTTGGGTGAATTTCATCAGTTATACACTTAGAGGCTAGTAATTCCTTAGAGGAGCTCTTGAAATAGTTCTGGCCCTTGTGGTCATAAGCGCTTTAGTAACATTTTGGCATAGATGTTCTGCATGTTGTTAAATCAATATTTTGAAGATATAATTGGATTTTCTAGTGGGAAATGGCTAAATGTGGTGTTTTAATATCATGTAAGTTGATTGCAACATTGAAGGCTTGTTCAAGATGTTAGACATGTAGTGATTGCTGAGACACAATGCAGGCCGAGTTATTTATTTTAAGGCTTTCTCGAAATAGTGGTGTGCTTGGACTTGCAGGCATGCCTTTCACCTCCCAAATTTTCCCTACACATACACATTCCTACAGTAAAGTTCCAGCAGACCATGGCATCCTTCTTGTGCGGCCTCTTCTGGAACTTACGAAGGAAGATATGTACGAGGTTGGTATGACATATGTTTATTTATGCATAGTTCATTTTTTTTTTCCTTCTTCTCCCATCTGAATGTTTACTTGATAATTTGAATTATTTATGTTTTTATCTTTACAGATTTGCCAAGGGGGTAGCAAGGATTGGGTGGAAGATCCAACAAATCAAAGCCGATTATATACACGTAATAGGATACGAATGGCACTGAATGATTTGTCATCATGTAAGTTGTGATGAGCATCATGATTTCTTTAATAGTATTTTAAGAAATTGTGCAGTTCTTCTAGCAACATTCTTTTTGGGTTGAAAACAGTCATCCTTGTTCATCTGGAATTCAATGGTTTGTTGTAAACATGTCTCTTATACAATGTAGTGCATGTGCAATTAAAAAATGATATCAATATCCAGAATAAAGGGTAGACAATGCTGGTGGATCTCTATCATTATTAGCCTCCTGCCATGTCTTTCTCACATCATATGCTGAGAAGTTGTTGAGTTTGTGCTAATATAATGAAAAAGCTTAGATAATATTAGATATAGGGTCTTGAAGATCAGGTCGTATAGTCATGACTTCTTTTATGGGCAAGCAAAGGCTCTGAGTTGTTTAAATGACTGGTTTTTTTTTTTTTTTTTAACATTTCCAGCTGCATTCAAGTCTGAACTCCAAGCAGTGATTTCTGCATGTCAAATAACACGCTCATATGTCGATCAAGTTTGCTATAGCTTGATAAGTAATTCTGTGGTTATCATGGATGTGAGTATCGCTTGACTACTTTTGTCCATTCATTGTCTAATTGATTAATATTTGAAGTTGAGTATGCAATAGCTATGCTGATGACACATGAGAAATAGTACATATATTAGAAATGTCCTTTTGTTGCTTAAGTTTTATTGTTCTATTTCCCTAGAAGCTTATATTTATCCCGCTGTTGGATCTGCATGTTGGTTTTTGTTTGCAGCATGGATATGCTGTTATTGATTTACAGATTCTTTATCCTTTGAAAACTGAGGACATATGCCTGTTGAAGTTTCTTTCCTTGGTCTTGCAGGTACTTTTGATCTTATATGTGACTATTTTTCTTTTGAACTTATACTTGTATGTGAACATTCTTGTAACAGTGGTCTAACTTCTTGTTTCAGTTCATCTCTCAGCGGCAGAGGCAAATCAGAGGTAGTGCTTTGAAATTGCTGAAGGACTACATTCGTACTTTTCCATGCAAGGTAAATATGCTTCCATCACATTGCTTTGTTCCAAATAGCTGTATACAAGTTTATCAAATATGTCTCAACTATCACTTTTAACCTATTTTTAAATATATTTTCTCCTCTTTTCTTTTTCTCCCTCCAGCCTGCAGTTGTCTACAATTTAATCAAAATTTGAATTTTATATTTGAATGTGTGCAGTCAAGGGAAAAAGTGGTGGAGATATAAGTGGAGAAAAATAAGGGAATTGGATAGAGAAAATGGGGCTTTAGTTATCTAAAGAAATGATGTTTTATTTTTATATTATATTTACTTTTATATCCATATAAATTTTATTAATTCATTCAGTAATAATTTAGATGAGATAAGGACTATTTGGAACTTTTGGGATATAAATTGAAGATGGCAAACTGCCTAGCTATCCTCTTCAGTCTTCAGTAAAAGTTGAGCTATATATATGCTATTCTCCTAACGAATTTGTTTTGAGATTTTTTAATGGTTTTGATCCTGGGTGCCAGTATTTGGAGCAGAAATGAATTGAGCTGTTTGCAAGCTACTGTGTTTAGTATATATGCAGCTGATATTGAGTATGAGTTTGGGACAAGTTCAATTTAACCTGAACCAAGCCTTTGCATGTGTACACCGATGTTTTACTGAAATTAGTTCTCATCTTAGTTTTTTTCCTTAATTTCATTGATAATTCTAAATATGATGAGTTAGAATATGGCATTCCTCTGTTGTATGGCCACAGTAGTTCGGCTGGGCAAGTCATGCCTGTGGTAATTGATGTTTTATGTGAGAGGAGGGAAAAGATACAGGTCAATTGTCAATGACAAAGCTTCAGTTCCTTGTCCAGGCTTTGAACATCTGTCATCTATGTACATGTTTGTGTCTTTTAGTTTAAAGTTGGTAAATGCAGTACCTAAAAGAGATTACCTCAGAATATATTGATTTTTACCCTTCATCTAGGCTTTTTATCAGAGGCATTAGCATTTTAGCTTTTCTTTTTATTTGATGGATTTCGACTTTATTGACTGCTTATTTTATCCCTTCTGTAGAACTCTCTTACAGTGGCAGGTTGTTACCTGTGCCCAGATCCTGGTTCTAGAGGGTCCAGAATCTTGGCTTGTTGTTCTGTTGACTTTCCTTTGCCTTTAAAAATGGAATTTTTTGAGTCATGCTCTTCCGGAGAACAGGAGCATTGTGTTGCTAATGAGTTGGCAAAAATTGTAGAGGATGAAAAATCATATGCAAATAACTTGGTTCCAGATGCATCAGATGTCCACTTTTTGGATGTGAACCCTGAGTTAGTTTTGACTGAAGCCAAAACACTAAATATAATCAGTGAGTCAACCTACAGGAGCATTCTTGTATTGCAGAAGGAAGAAACCAATCACTTCAGATCTAAAACTGAGGTCATTTCTGACTCTGCATCAAAGCATAGAGTTGAAGTTACCTCTTTTGGCAAATCACTTCAGCGAGGGCAGATATGTTACTTCATGGATAGATTCTTTCTTACATGGAAGTTGAACAATATAATTGACGGAGATGCACTTTCTGATTTAGTTAATCAAGGCATGGATTTGGGTGGGGAAGGTCAGAGCTTTTGTTGCATGTCTTGTGTAGTTGGCCATAACAAAGTACCTGAAGTGCGGCACATGGTTGATTCTGATTGGCTGTACCTTGCTGGGTTATCAAAATATCCACCTTCCAAAAATTTCCCACAAGAAGGGATTATATCAGTGAATGGAACTAACCAGATGACGGAGAAGACATCTCCATGTTTACACTATGCCAGTGTATCAGCACAAAAGGCTCTCCTGTTACTAAAATCTATCCCAGTTGCTGCAAGGAGAAGCCTACCCGTTCTGGTCAATCAACAAGGACAGTTACTAAGCATTCCAGTAAGTTGACCTCTCTTACTGTAATACTGTTACTGTGATAACAAATTTACCCTTCTTTTTTTGTTAGTTGTCTGAATTCATTTGCTAGGAAATTCAGTTACATGTGACCCTCCCTGAATATTGATAATAATTAATAAAATCAGAATTAATAAAAGCAGAAGACATCCTGCCTAATATTTAAATTCTTTCTATTTGTAATTTTTTGCTTTGTGGTAGCACCTGTCTTTTGCGACCTAACTATGTGTTACTTCACTATTTTCAGAGTGTGAATTTCAGGCATTGCCCCTGCATGATGGTGCATGTGGAATTTAAGCCAAAAATACCGCTTGGGGGAGGGCATAGCTCATTCATCTAGTAAAATGGTGATATAACACTATACATCATGATTACAAAGCTTTGGGGTTCCCACTTTGCAATGAGAGAAATTGCTGTAGCCGTCCTTGATCCCTGCAAATTTCAAGTCAACCAAAAAGGACATGTGAGAGATGATGGAACAATCTGCTTCTTACCAAACAAAGTTCCACCCCCAGACCTAGCACAAATTTCAAGTCAGAGGGATGCTAGATCTTAGGCTAATGGCCATGGAAGTATCCAAAGGGGACTTCATTAATGATAGGGTGTAGAATTTGCAGCATATTCAAATTACCTTGGGCCAAAGATTCAGAATGAGCTTCCTACAGGCTTTGTAATAGTTGGCTCAGAGTTACATTGCAAGTAACAGACAAGCTTTTAATGCTAACAGAGGCTCTCTAGGCAACCTGGTAAAGTGGGGGATGGAGATCTTGTTGGTGATTATCATGGAAGTCAGTACATGTTTAGATTAACTTATTTTGGATTTAAAATAACTTGTAATCAAAATCTTTTCAAAAGAATTTTTGACAAAAAGTGATTTTTTCTTAAAAATTAAGTTGAACTAAACATGATAAAAATTAAATTTGTAAACTATAATTCAAACACATGCTAACAGGTTCTATGACGAATGTAGCTTGGGCTTTTGTTGTAGTTGTAGAATGTCAGGCTCCTAACCCGTAACTTAACTCTATTACATGGTAGACTGAATTTCATACAGATGGAAGTGGATGCTCAAATTGTGGCAATTCTGTTCAACCCGCAAGAAAGTTCAGAGCATCTAATCTAATTCTGGTGCCAGTAATTGCTTATAGCATGAGAATGATGAGGAGGTTCAATCAGTATTGGTGATTCACGTTTCAACGGCTGCCTTGTCTGCCTTACCCAAGTTGTAGTACAGGCAAAGTTGTCTCTTCTGAAAAAAGACTATTTTATTTGATGTTCCTCCCATTGTATTTTTTCAAGTTGCTGCTGGATGGACTATGCGGTACCATAGAGCTTTTTTCTTTTCTCTTTTCGGGAAGAGCAACGTTTCAGCTTTTGATGTCAAATCAAGTTAATTATGAAGCTAATTTTCTATTATATTCTTTTTTAAGAAAAAAGAGCGTTCGCTCTACTTGATTGTGGCTGTTTTTTAGGACCTTTTCCGTCCCACATTTTGTTACGACAAAGAAATGTCAAAAACAAAAGCTGTACTTTTATCAAGTTTTATCTGTCTTAGCTCCTACTAAATCCATCCTAACTCCTAAAAATTGCACCAGTCAACGATTGGTGGGAAGATTCTTTCTTAGCTTGCTTACAAATTTGTGCAGTTCAATAATAATTTTGATAGTTTATTAGTAATGTGAAACTTCAACGTTATGATATCATGTTGCAGCTCTGTTCACTGGTGAGGGAAAACGTGACTTATCGAAGGGAGGTTTGGAAACTATATGATAATTGTCAGTAAGGCGATTGAACAATTGAAGTCATGAGGTAGTGCATGACTTGAAAGATAATTCTCCTTATCGGCAGTCCTTACATCCAGTGCAAAATGGATGTCAGTATGTTCAAAATCTTGAAATCCAAAAGCAATCAACTTGCAAGACATCGTAGGAGGTACCCCAATTTCTTCTGAAATTACAACTACTTTTGGACAAAAATTACATATCCATATGGAGTTCAGATCCAACTGTGAACCAGGTGATATTCACCGGGTTCAACTGCATTCTGGTGTACGTTTCCAAATCAGAAAAAGCAGGGTCAGTATTACTTAATTTTAAAACAACGCCTCCACCTTTTATTTAACCAATAATGAGGACCCAAGTCCCAATTAAATTTATAAGTTGTAGATGAAAAGAATTAGATATATGAAACATGATGTTTGCTACCAAAAAAAAATATGACAATATTATGATGTTGACATTTGTTAGTATCTGGCAAAAATTTACGAGAATTAATAACCTATTTAATTTATTAAAAAAATTGTGCTTCTTGTTTACTTGTCCTAATTTTTTATTTCTGGGGTTTCCACTGAGGTTAAGATTCTACATTATTTCTCGAGAAAAAATATGTGGAAAAATTTGAACTGTCCAATAGAATGCTGGCGTGGCTAAATTTTTTGCACAAATTTTCCGCTATCGATCTTTAGTTTTATATTTATATTCTCTGGCGTGGCCAAGCTAAATATTTTCCCTTTTCAGTTTTCACCCACCCAAAAAATTATAAAGTTTTTACTCTCCTAATTCTTAACTTCTTAATATTTTTTCAGTCACCTCTATTAGTATTTCTTTTCCCCTTATCTGCATGTCTTGCATGAAATTAATTTTTTTTTTCGTAATCAAAATATTTCTACAGACTTTAGAGGAAGGGAAACTGACGACTTTCCACCATCGCCATATATTTGAGATTTTCACTTCTGATATTTGAGTTAAGAGTGTAGCAGAGAGTAAGGAATAGATGCAATCCCTCTCTATCTTCCTTTCCCTCCATTGCCATGGCTTCAAAACCCAAATGTGGACCATACGCATCTCTTCAAACCAATCAACATCCTCAATTTCCGTATAAGTTCAATATCTCCTTCATCACCAAGCTTTCACCACCACTTCTCCCACACAAAACCACGAGTACTCTTCGCTTTAGGATTCGAAACCGCGGAGTCCTCTATCGGATGATTCATTGCAATGCTTTGAATGATGCCGGAGAAGAAATTAAGGCGCTCTCGGACTCGGGTGGCGGCGACGGTCTTTGCGGCTCTGGCAGTATCGCTTGAGTTTCGGTCGTTCGTGGCCGAGCCGACAGCCGAGGTACATTCCTTCGCTGTCAATATATCCTATTTGATGTTGGAGAGCGAATTGTTGCAGAAAAGGTAGTCTGGTGCTTCCAAGTTCCAATTTTCACTTTTTTCGTTCCTATGCTTTTCTTTTCCAAGCTGTACATTTGTAGTAACGCCATATCCATGTTGATAAGAAAACGTTAGAATGAAAGAAAAACTGTGTAGATAAAATTTTACTGTATGAGTGTCAGAAGGCGGGTAAAGAGCCTAATTTGGCGATGAAGATTGAACTTTCCATTTTGCTTTTGTAATTTACGGCCACCATGTACCTATTGCCAAATTCAGTGCTTTTATTAATAATAACATATGAAGAGGCTGGCAGGTATGGGGAACATAGAGGTTCAGTTTTTTAAGTCATGGTCTCCAAGTGCGGAAATGTTTATTAGTTGTTTCTTAACCATCCCCCTTTTGCTATGTACTGCCTTCTCTTTCTCAAGTAGTTGTTGATATTTTTTTAATGGAATCCACTGTCAAGTTTTGGGTTGCTTCTCTAAAATCAAATTTTAATTCATATTATAGTTTGATTTTTTATATTGTCCATCCTATATTAAGCAGCCCAAGGGAGGGAAAATTAGTTTGAAGGGTCTATATTCTGGATTGGCCGAAAATCTTACTGGTGTTTTACCGCAAGTAGACTTTGTTTATATATATCCCATATCCATTACAATTCACATGGCATTTTATTTTTATGTATATCCTTTCTGTATGCTTTCCACTTAATAATTTTTCAGTGAAAACTTATTTTAATCCAAGCTAATTAGATATTATAGCTTATGTGATATGACCTTAAGCTATTTTTTTTTTTAATTTTCTGGTTTTAGCTATTAGGAGTTGACTGAAGGAATCTTTTTCTTTTTTCCTTTAGTCATCTACTAGAACTTATCTAACTGCTCACTTGGGATAAATAATCTTATACTTTCTGCAAAGGTGGTCTGAATAATCTTACATTGTTGAAGGAGCGAGAGAAGCTCGAGTTGCAGCCAAATCGGAAGGAGAGGAAGATGGTAAAACGGCTACTCAAATAAAGTTGGTTGCTTCTTAAATCTTAACTGATTTTTTGTGCGACACTCTCAGACAGATTCGAACTGCCGACCGGTGAACTTTGCGGTTCGTTCTTCACCAATCACCATGGAGAGCCCGTCGTTCTCGTGGGTCTTCAGCACATCATCCAGTCACACCACGCCCCTCATCTCCTTGAACTTGTACCAGAGCTTGATGTTCTCAGAGAATTTTGCGTCATTTCTGACTTTTGTATTGAGTGAGTTTCACAATTTTCTTTCCAGATTTGTTTGTCTTTCTATTTCGGTTGTTGCATCTTCTAAACAGTGATTCTTTTGGTGTTGGCCATATGGAACGACAGCATAACCGATGACCCGATGGTTTCATTTCATCTTCTTCGTTCGGGTCATATCCAGAGAGCCGCATCACCTTGATGCAGTGATAACATCTCAGTTGACACATCGTGATTGAGGTTCGTATTGGGCTGCATCAATCCGCATTAGCATGCAAATGTGATCGTAAGACGACGGCTGGAGCCTTGAGCTTAGTGTAAGCTTTTGGAATTTTTCCTTCATTTCAATTCTTTTCCTAATTTTCATTCCATTTCCATTTGTTTGCTACGAAGTTGCCTTTTGAGGATTTGTTGAAGGTGGGTGGAGCTATCTTATGTCTCGGTTGAAGCTTAGAAGAATAGATCGTGGTTGATGCTCAAAGGCGTCGTTCAGTTAGTCTTTCACTCTCTTGTTTATTTTTATTTTTTTTTATGGTACAAGTCAAATATTTATTCGCTATTGTTTTCATAATAAGTGTTTGATGTTTAAAATATAAAAATTAATAATTTATAAATGTTTGAAAAATCAGCTTGATATTAACACTAAAAAATATTAGAGTAATTTTTGAAACCTATTTTGTAAAGCATTATGTCTTAGCCGGACTTATTACTTAGCTTTTATTTAGAGTTTGATTTAAACCTTTTAATGAAAATATAAAAATTTAGTTTAGTTTTCAAACCTATTTAAAAACTTATATTACATGAAGTCTTTCAAATTGGTTAATAAGCCTATGGAACGTTTGGTTCAAACATTGAAAAAATATTCCAAGAAATAACATTCCCACAAATGATATTCCCGGAAATGGTAATCCTTGAAAAGATTATTACTAGATTTGATTGACTTAAACACTCTCAAGAATAACTTTGACAGCCATCTGTCACCAGCCATGGTAATGGATGGTGGCTGACAATGGTTGTCGACAATAATGGACAATAATTAGATTCTATCAATTATTAATGGTTAACGACAGCAGTAGCCAAATTCTGATAGTTGGCGATGGTTGACGGTTGATGGTGGCCAGAATCTGGTGACCAAAGGTGGTTGCAGATGATGGTAGGTGGTGTTAGATTCCAGCAAAGCATTGGCAGTGGATGATGGTCAGCAGTAATTGTCAACAGTAGTGGGCGTTAGTTGGATTCCAGCAATTGGCGATGGTTGCCTATGGTGGTGGTTAAATTCCAAAAACCAATGACCAGTGGTGGTTAGCGACGGATGGTGGTCGAGTATCGGTCATCGACGGTGGTTGCTGATGATGGTGCATGGTGGTTGGATTCTAGTAATTGGTAATGATGGACGGTGGCCGGTAAGGGTCGTCGTGGCTGCCGACAAAGATATGAGGGTGATTAGTGATAATGTAGTGATGGAAGAATAGGTTTTGGACATTTCATGAAGACAACATATTTTTATATCATAGGAATGTAGCCGATTAATATTATCTCATGAATGATAGTAGGAGCATTAGGCAAAAATCATTTGTTGAAATTTTTTTTACAAGGCAATATTTTTTGAAATCTTATACCAAATATAAAAATTAAATATTCTCATATAAGAATTTCTAGAAGTGAAAAAATATTCAAATAAAGTCAAGCTTTTAATTAAAATTATTAAATTATGTATAATATTATTAAATTATAATGTATAATTTATATATTATATTTTAATATATATGTAAAATAAATAAATCAACTAATATATATTATTAAAAATATGGCTTGTTAGACTTTGTAAGGCTAATCCTTCTCTCCTTCGCTCTTCCTAAGGATATGGGGAGATGCCAATCAAAACTGGATCTTGTAATTTCCTTGAAGTTGCGTGCCCAAAACGTCCTTGTATTGTCTGGATGCATCAAATTTTGGAATTTTCTTTTTCTGTTCTTTTTTTTTTCTTTTCTTCAAGTAAGTGTTATGGTCAAATGAGAAAAAGAAAAGATACCAACCGAACAAAATGAGAAAAAAGTGGATTCATTCAATTATAATTCTTTGTTTTACTTTTCGTGGTTTTACCGTCTCCGTATAAGTTAAAAAAGCGGTGGATAGTAGAGAGACCAAAAGAAAATGGAGAGGTGAACCCCCACCCACCTGTGCCACTATGGACACGAGTTTGGAGATCGCCGAATATTGGATCCGAACGCGTTTTCCACCTTCAATGGTGATCACTGTCAGATCGCCGAACTTTGTTGACATTATCCCCCGAGTTTTCCGGGAAAACAAAAATTGTCTCCGCATCTTTTCTTCTCTTTTGCTTTTTAGTTGTCTTTCTGTTTCTTTCTGCATTTTTGCTTTGTCTTTTTATTCATCAAATTTCAAACAATTTTGACTTTGGTGTTCTCTCTTTTTCCTCAGTCGTAATAGAACCACAAGTAGCATTATTGTTTTATTAGTAATTAAATAGGGCAGCTTCCACTTATTAATTGTCTGCATATAATGGAATTGTTCATATGAATTTTGTTATATTTTTTTAAATTATTTTTTAATAATTTTTTAATATTTAATAAAATAAATATTAAACAAAAAATAAAACATTTAATATATTAAAAATATAAAAAACATTTAAAATTTATTTTATTTATTAATTAAAAGAATTATTAACAAATAAATTAAGAGAATATAAAATTATTTTTGTTCATATATACTCAAGCATAGAAAAGTAAAAATTCCACTTCTTTAGTGACCAGAATTCAATGCTTGCTTCAGCAGCGTTGGAAGGTTCAAATTTACCGTGTTTACATAGAATGTAATCAATCTGCGGACTGGTTGGCTAGCCATGGGCTTTCTTATAACATATGTTTTATAATGTTTTATAATCTTTCTTTTTTCGGAACAAATAAATGTGTGTCTATATTTATATATTTATTTTTTAAAATAATGGATGAATGGTTTTAATAGTTAATATTAAAGATTAAAATTAAGTGACATTAAAAAATAAAACGCACTCATGATGTGGCTATTGTAATGTTCAACATGGTTATTTCAGTATTCAATTGAGTTATGTACACACACACACACACACACACACGTTTATATACATAAGAGTGCTAATAATTACATCTCTTTTTTAATAAAATATTTTTCATTGTTTTTAATGTTTAATGTTTAATTTAATAAATAAGTATGTATTATTTTATCATTAAAAGAGTTTAACTATCTGATTAAATCATGAAAAATTAACTTTTTTAATTATATGACCATACATAACTAGCTAGCTAGATAGTAGTGATATGATATAAAAATATTTTATACTAACTAGGAAACAAAATTAAGCTCATATGTTAATATTTGAACATTTTATATTAAACCCATTTGGAAGTTGGAAGCGGAAGAGAAGGAAAGTGAAGGAATCAAAAGAAAATGAAAAAGAAAGGAAGAGAAGACTATGAAAGGTTAGATAATAAGTTTTTTTTTTCTTTTATTTGAATGTTTAAAATTGTGGTAGCTGTTACAAAACTTTAAAAAATACTTACAAGTGAACGGATTATATACACATTAGTATAGTTTAGTAAATATAAAGTCAATCTCACATAAACAGAGTTTTAGTGAATTTTAGACAATAAAAAATTTTCTTAATTAGTTAGATAAAAACAATTTAAATTGTAAAACTAAATAGAAACTAAAATTAAAACTATAATTAAAAGGTCAAAACAATTATAAAAATAATCAATGTAACAAGACAAATAGGGAACTTAACCAAATATACATTGATTAAGGATTATAATTCACTTAAGAGTTAAAAAAATGTATAAATTTTTTTCATATAGAATTCATGGACCTTTATATAAATAGGATAAATTCTTAAATATACTTATTGTAAAATAATACTCTTACATTGTATCTTTAAATTTATATGTTATGTTAACTATTTAAGTTATTATTGTCTCTCATTATGAAAGATAATGATAGTCACATAACTAATATGATATTGTGATGTAGGTGCCTTATTTTATACTAAGTATACTTCAGAGTATCTATAAATAATAATAAATTCTACCTAAAAAATTGATGTCTTTCTTTCTCGTGATATCATCTCGACATGTTAGTGAAGAAAAGGAAAAAAATCATGATACTCAGAACGGTTTAATTATGTGTTTCATGAATAAATATCACATTTCATATATTAAATTCATAATCCACGAAGGTGTTTCAAATCGAGCTTAGTGTCAGAATGCCTAATCCTGTTGAAATAACTGCCGTGTTTTTCAGGAAAACAAAAATTTTACGTACATGCATGGTCTCCACAATTTTTGTTATGCTTTTTGTTTTGAATAATTTATTGTGAATTTAAATTTTCTGTCTTCTTTACTTATTCTCAATTTTATTTTTTTAATTAAATGTTGACAATTCAACTTTAAAATATTTAAATTTTAAAAAATAGTAACCTTAATTAACATAGAAATATATTTTCTTATTAATTTATCAATAAAAAATAGAGATGAGAATAAAAAAAAAAAGAGATGGAAGATTTAAATTCCTAAAACACACCTCTGTCTCTGGATCCAAATCCAACTTTTCCATTGATTAGTGAATCGAATTGTAATTATCTTTCGTTTCACTTTCTAATTATACATCAGGATAACGTTAGTGCCCTACATTTAATAGTCGACATAATTTGTGGACTATTAAAGGTGTTACGTTTGGTTTGCAGTGACTTCTGAGTAAACTTGATTAAAGGGCAACCCACTTACCCAGTTATCCGCACCACACCACGCCACACCGCTTTGTAATTTTTTGGCTTTTGACTTTGCTGGATCCTACTCGAGCACCTTTTAAGTTGGTTCTATTAGATAATTGGAATCTTGTAGCATATAAAGTTTGGATCACTGTTATATTCCAAATGTTAATTATGGATATAGAACTACACTTTAGGGCCATAAATTAAAGTAACATTGAAGGAAAAAAAAATAAAGACCCAAGAGAAGTAACTTTAATTTTTTCTTATTGTGCCCCGGGTGCCAAATATATGATTGTTACGTCAAACCAAAACAAAATGAATTGCACCTTTCTATGTCTTGCTTTACCATGGACAATAAATATGGAATGCAGACTGGCCCGCTTCCACCCAAGGTCGGTAATGAGCTAATAAGACCTTCCAGGAAGGTTTGCTTTCCAACTTTCCCTTTTACAGTTCCTACAAAAATTTAACTTTTTAATTAAAATTCCTTATGTAACAGTCATTAATTAAAGCCATATCTTGGAATTTAAATATTGTTAGTGAGAATTTAAATATTTTTGGTTTTGTTGTCTTAGTAAGGTGGTTATTCAATTTAGTTATGTACTCTTGGTATATACAAAATCATAACTGAAAGGTTTCACAGAACGGCTGGGGCTTTGCAATGCTCTTGAAGCGGAAACGTGGGGGGCTTGGGAGGGCCTTCTTCTCGCCTGGTACCTTGGATTCAAGAAGGTTATTCTAGAAGTGGACTCTAGAGCAGTGTGGGATCTGCTAAACGGAAGAAGTAAAGGGAATGTTGCAGTTAGGAGGAAAGTAAGAAGGCTGAAGGAAATGATGAAGTGGGATTGACTGGTCAACATTAAGGGAAGGAAACATGTGCCCTGATCCACTAGCCAGTTTCAGTTTTTCCGTGGATTACGGCTTGCGTGTGTGGGACAGACCCCCGAGTAGTATTAGAGGCCTTGATGCAATGGGGATGACTATCCCCAGGGGACAATCTATGTAATTTTCTTTTCTCTTGGACCTTCGCCCCGTGTTATTACAAAAAAAAAAAAACATAATGAAAGGTAATAAAATAATTTTAATATATATTATAGCAAACTGAAACTGTTCACGCATGTCATATGATAATTACATACATCATGAATTCGTTTAGGTTAATCTAAACCCATATATATACACTGTCTTTTTATTTGATTAACCTTCTGCTTGGGTCAATAGAAAAGCGAAAAGATAGAAAATGGGAGAAGAAAAAATGGGTGAGTAGAAAATTATCTATAGATTAATTAACAAGAAAAGTTAGGAGAAAAAGAAAAAAACTAAGATGGGACCACCAAAAAATTTTCTTCCCACGAAAGGGAAAAAAACTCACTTGCACGGGAGAAAACAAATGCTTGTGGAGCAACAACTTTTGTGTGAAAATTATTATTTTTATATTTAAATTTAGTTATTTCATCTAATTTATAAAAAATGTATTAGATATGTAAAATAAAAAATAATATTATACTTACTTCTCTGAAAAATTTAATCTTTTGGTCAGTACAGTTCTTCAATGCTTATGAGAGAGTGTTCCGTCTTCTGGCCTACTTGGCCAACAAAGATCTACACATAGTCGAAACAGAAAATCCAAAACTTTCAGTGTTTCTCTGACCCTCATTCATTGCAATGCAGGAAAACCTAACGAGAATATATATATGAAAACACCCACATATAATAGCTAGAAAGAAGCAAAATTTAACTAATATCCAGCTGCAGCTGCAAAAGCCCTTTGATCATAGTCTGCATTCATTTATACCAAATTTAATTAACAAATAACAGGGCACAAACTGCAAGTTACATGAACAACACTCTTATCTCCGCCCCCGCTATTAATCCCTCTCCACTTACATAATCAAAAGCACTCCACTTAACTTGGTATACCAATTCACAAAGATATTAGCGTAAAGAAAAAAAAAAAAAGAAATTAAGGGATTAACCCATAAAGGTTTTGACAGGGAAATCAAAATATAGACTAGCGAGAAACATGATGATCTCTAAGAGTTAGTGGTTTTCCGATGATCTTTTCCACCTCGCCACCGGAAAATAATTGGTTTATTACCATATTGGTTGAACATAGCAGCAGGAGGTACTGTGTATAATACCGTTGACATGAAATCCCTGTTTCTTTTGACAGGACCAAATGGTGGTGGTAACTCAAGTTTACTTCAGTCAATTTTTACTTGGGATAGGTGGACTTATGGAGGAAATGTCAGAACTTCGATTCATCATTGCTGGAACCATCAAAAGAAACCTGCTTGTTGATGAAATATGCCGAGGAATAGAAACAGCCAAAGGGACTTCTATGGCAGGCAGCATCATTGAAACTGTTGATAAACTGGGTTGTTGGATATTATACCCACCACGGAGTATTTACTTTGCCACCAAACATCGAGAACGCTGTGCCCGACGACGACGCGATGGGGACAGGCATTGATGGACAAACGAAGCCATAAGGAAGCTGATAGATGGAATATGTGAAGAAAGTCATGCTTCACTGACCAATAACCCATTGATTTTGAGTTTTGGCCCTTTTTTTTCGGGGAAAGGATTTGTTATTGAAAAATACGGTGCTCTTACTTTTATTAGATGAATTTATTTTCTGTTATTTTTATTATGTGTTCATACGTTGAGAAGACTTTTCTAGTTTTGCTGTGCTGGCTAGCACCACATTTGTCGTTGCAATAGAATTAGTTATTGCTTTTAATTTTTATTTTTATTTTTATTTTTATTTATAATGGTTATATTACTGATACCCATATTAAAGGTCATTTCAAGTAATTTGAATAATTTAATTTTTAGAATAATTTTTTTTATCATTTTTTAGATTATGTAATATTTGTTTTAGAATTAGTGATAACAGAAGTTGGAAACCACCTTATATTTTCATTATCAATTTATGAGGTTTTATGTAACAAGTGTAAAATCTTCTAGATTTGATACAAATGTGTCGAAGAACAGAAGCAGTGCATTACTCAAAGGAGTGCAAAGTAGTTATTTTATTTGAAAAGGAAACCTACGAAATTAATTAAAGTTCAAATTTTGAATCCTTATGAATGGGTGTTACTTTAGAGAGCAGTTTTGGAAAATATGTAGAGAATGGAAAAAGTTAGAAAGAGGGTTGGCCAAACTACATGGTTATTGGAGGCTCTTTGACTGATTATATTAATACGAATGGCTTGATTTTCTATATTTATATGAGATTGATTCCTCGTATCAAGATGCAAAGGTAAAAATTTTGGATATATTTTTGCCATCTTTTGTCAATGTTGTAAAATTATAGTACAAAGAATAGAGCTACATATTATTACTGCATAATTACAGTCTGGAATATATCATTTTATAATTTGTGTCCTTTATAGATTAGTCCATAATCTGTTTGGAGTACATTATTTTAGACACACATACCTAGAAATTCATAGCCAAAGCCTTTTGGAAAAGAAGGATGGACATTCTTGCATTAGGCAGGTGCTATCTCTTATTTAAGGAGATAAAAGCTCTCAATATTCAGAAGTTGTGCTCTCTTATTTATTAGTATATCTAAAATTTCAGGTTTTGGTTCTTTAGCTTTGAATTTTTTTTTTCTCCAATTAAAAGTACCATGACTTTTTGTGTCTTTTTGCGCAATTATAATTACACTCTTTTATTCCATTTTTTCGTATGTCTGAAGCTTATAAATATTTTTAGGAGCTTTATGCTGCCTTGAATTTGTTAGAGAAAGCAAAATGGAGGTAGATTCATATTCCAAGGGTGGACCCACTTCCTTTGTAGGTCTCATCCAGCTTGCTGGTTATACATTTTAACACCATATCATCGAAGCTTAACAATTGTGTTAGATACATGTTCAATATGTGTATATTATTATTAAATTTGTGTTAATTATAGCCAAATTCCCTTAACTTTATGGGCTTCATTTTTTGCAGCACAAAGTCAAGGCTACATTTTTTAGTTTCTTTCATTCACAAATGTGCTCATATTTGAAATTTTACGCCACATAAAATATTTCCTTAGCTCCATTTCCCTTTAAATACCCATTTCTCTCGCTCAGATCTCCTATACTTTGACAAGTAATGAATCTTTTTTAATTAAATAGTGACTGAATGTTTTTGAGCTAGAATGCAATGTAATTTTCTATTGCAGGTAAAATTGGAACGCAATGGACCATAAGGAAGATCATGGACAAGATGATACTGAAATGCTAGGGGTTGCTGAGGTTCTTCTTTCTCTCAAAAATCTGGACAGGTTAGAATTCTTATAATTAGTGTTAGTATCCCACACCTCCAGCATCTATCTCTGAGGTGTGATTTATATATAGTGAAGGGGTGTACTATATGGGCATATGTGATAACAAGTATTCAGAAAAAACCAAGTGATAATGGTGATAACTAGAGCCTTTGTAAAGTCAAGGCTACATTGTCACTAGTTGTACATTATATATCTAGTTTGATGACCTTTGTACATTTTATCTGGTCTGCTACGTGCTTCATCTGGGATGCGCTCCTATGCTTGCTTGCTCCAATATATCTGGTGTGTCCTATATATCTGGTATCATCTGGTGCTTGCTTGCCCTGCTTGCTCTACTATATCATCTTGCTCTTGCTTGCTTGCTCTTGTGCGGTCTAGTGTAGGTCTTGCTGTAGTTCTTGCTCTTGTGTGGGTTAGTGTTTAAAAAGCGTCTTGCTCGTTTTATCTGGTCTGCTACGTGCTTCATCTGGATGCGCTCCTATGCTTGCTTGCTCCTATATATCTGGTGTGTCCTATATATCTGGTATCATCTGGTGCTTGCTTGCCTGCTGCTCTACTATATCATCTTGCTCTTGCTTGCTTGCTCTTGTGCGGTCTAGTGTAGGTCTTGCTGTAGTTGTTGCTCTTGTGTGGGTAGTGTTTAAAAGCGTCTTGCTCGTTTTATCTGGTCTGCTACGTGCTTCATCTGGGATGCGCTCCTATGCTTGCTTGCTCCTATATATCTGGTGTGTCCTATATATCTGGTATCATCTGGTGCTTGCTTTGCCTGCTGCTCTACTATATCATCTTGCTCTTGCTGCTTGCTCTTGTGCGGTCAGTGTAGGTCTTGCTGTAGTTCTTGCTCTTGTGTGGGTAGTGTTTAAAAGCGTCTTGCTCGTTTTATCTGGTCTGCTACGTGCTTCATCTGGGATGCGCTCCTATGCTTGCTTGCTCCTATATATCTGGTGTGTCCTATATATCTGGTATCATCTGGTGCTTGCTTGCCTGCTGCTCTACTATATCATCTTGCTCTTGCTTGCTTGCTCTTGTGCGGTCAGTGTAGGTCTTGCTGTAGTTCTTGCTCTTGTGTGGGTAGTGTTTAAAAGCGTCTTGCTCGTTTTATCTGGTCTGCTACGTGCTTCATCTGGGATGCGCTCCTATGCTTGCTTGCTCCTATATATCTGGTGTGTCCTATATATCTGGTATCATCTGGTGCTTGCTTGCCTGCTGCTCTACTATATCATCTTGCTCTTGCTTGCTTGCTCTTGTGCGGTCAGTGTAGGTCTTGCTGTAGTTCTTGCTCTTGTGTGGGTAGTGTTTAAAAGCGTCTTGCTCGTTTTATCTGGTCTGCTACGTGCTTCATCTGGGATGCGCTCCTATGCTTGCTTGCTCCTATATATCTGGTGTGTCCTATATATCTGGTATCATCTGGTGCTTGCTTGCCTGCTGCTCTACTATATCATCTTGCTCTTGCTTGCTTGCTCTTGTGCGGTCAGTGTGGGTCTTGCTGTAGTTGTTGCTCTTGTGTGGGTAGTGTTTAAAAGCGTTTTGCTCGTTTTATCTGGTCTGCTTACGTGCTTCATCTGGGATGCGCTCCTATGCTTGCTTGCTCCTATATATCTGGTGTGTCCTATATATCTGGTATCATCTGGTGCTTGCTTGCTTGCTGCTCTACTATATCATCTTGCTCTTGCTTGCTTGCTCTTGTGCGGTCTAGTGTAGGTCTTGCTGTAGTTCTTGCTCTTGTGTGGGGTTGTTGTTCTTGTTCTGCTCTTGTGTGACGTCTATCTTGTAAAGTAAAGTGTAAAGTGTGTGGGGTAGCTTGCTCTTGTGTGGGTAGTGTTTAAAAGTGTCTTGCTCTTGTGTGGGTAGTGTTTAAAAGTGTCTTGCTCTTGTGTGGGGTAGTGTTTAAAAGTGTCTTGCTATCTGGGATGCGCTCCTATGCTTGCTTGCTCCTATATATCTGGTGTGTGGGTGTGTTCTGGTGTGTCCTATATATCTGGTATCATCTGGTGCTTGCTTGCTTGCTGCTCTACTATATCATCTTGCTCTTGCTTGCTTGCTCTTGTGCGGTCTAGTGTAGGTCTTGCTGTAGTTCTTGCTCTTGTGTGGGGTTGTTGTTCTTGCTCTGCTCTTGTGTGACGTCTATCTTGTAAAGTAAAAGTGTAAAGTGTGTGGGGTAGCTTGCTCTTGTGTGGGTAGTGTCCATAGTGTGTAGTTCTTGCTCTTGTGTGGGGTAGTGTTTGAAAGTGTCTTGCTCGTGTGTGGGGTAGTGTTTAAAAGTGTCTTGCTCGTGTGTGGGGTAGTGTAGTTCTGTTGGTGTACGTGTAAAGTAAAAATGTCCATCTTGCTGCTCGTGTGGGTAGTGTCCATCTTGCTGCTCTTGTGCCGCTAGTGTCCATCTTGCTGCTCTTGTGCCGCTAGTGTCCATCTTGCTCTTGTGCCGCTAGTGTAATTGCTTGCTTTACTATATCATTACTATATCATCTTGCTTGGTGCCTCCTATGCTTGCTTTACTATATCATCTGGTGCTTGCTTGCTTGCTGCTACTATATCTTCTTGCTCTTGCTTGTTTGCTCCTATATATCTGGTGTACATCTTGCTCTTGTGCTGCTACTATATCATCTTGCTCTTGCTATATCATCTTGCTCTTGCTTGCTTGCTCCTATATATGTGGTGCTGCTACTATATCATCTTGCTCTTGCTTGCTTGCTCCTATATGGCGCTACTTGCTTGCTCCTATATGGCGCTGTATGGCGCCGCTTGCTTGCTTGCTCCTATATGGCGCTGCTTGCTTGCTTGCTTCTCCTATGTGGCGCTGCTTGCTTGCTTGCTTCCTCCTATATGGCGCTGCTTGCTTGCTTGCTCCTCCTATATGGCGCTGCTTGCTTGCTTGCTCCTCCTATATGGCGCTGCTTGCTTGCTTGCTCCTCCTATATATATGGCGCCGCTTGCTTGCTTGCTTGCTCCTATATGGCGCTGCTTGCTTGCTTGCTTGCTCCTATATGGTGCTGCTTGCTTGCTTGCTCCTATGCTTGCTGCTACTATATCATCTTGCTTGCTTTACTATATCAGTGGTGCTGCTTGCTTGCTTGCTCCTATATCATCTGGTGCACTCCTATATCTGCTTGCTGCTACTATATCATCTTGCTTGCTTTACTATATCATCTGGTGCTTGCTTGCTTGCTCCTATATGGTGCTGCTTGCTTGCTTGCTCCTATGCTTGCTGCTACTATATCATCTTGCTTGCTTTACTGTATCAGTGGTGCTGCTTGCTTGCTTGCTCCTATATCATCTGGTGCACTCCTATATCTGCTTGCTGCTACTATATCATCTTGCTTGCTTTACTATATCATCTGGTGCTTGCTTGCTTGCTCCTATATGGTGCTGCTTGCTTGCTTGCTCCTATGCTTGCTGCTACTATATCATCTTGCTTGCTTTACTGTATCAGTGGTGCTGCTTGCTTGCTTGCTCCTATATGGTGCTGCTTGCTTGCTTGCTGCTATATCATCTGGTGCTTGCTTGCTTGCTGCTATATCATCTGGTGCTTGCTTGCTGCTATATCATCTGGTACTTGCTATGCTACTGGTGCTTGCTACGCTGCTATATCATCCGGTGCTTGCTATGCTACTTGCTAACTTGCTACTTTATCATCTGGTGTTTGCTATATCATCTGCCCCCCTTTGCATTATATCTGGTGTTTGCATTATGTTATCTGGTGTTTGCATCTACTTGCTACTCTATCATCTGGGGTTTGCTACTTGCTACTATATCATCTGTGGTTTGCTACTTGCTACTTTATCATCTGGGGTTTGCTACTTGCTACTATATCATCTGGTGTTTGCTATATCATCTGGCCCCCTTTGCATTATATCGGTCCCTTTGCTTTGCTATATATCTGGTGTTTGCTATATCATCTGGTGTTTGCATTATATCGGTCCCTTTGCATCATCTGGTGTTTGCATTATATCTGGTGTTTGCATTATATCTGGTGTTTGCATCATATTATCTGGTGTTTGCATTATATCGGTCACCCCTTTGCATTATATCTGGTTTTTGATCACCTTTGTTTCATCATCTAAACATTATAGCTCCATTTCCCTTTAAATACCCATTTCTCTCGCTCAGATCTCCTATACTTTGACAGGCAATGAATCTTTTTTAATTAAATAGTGACTGAATGTTTTTGAGCTAGAATGCAATGTAATTTTCTATTGCAGGTAAAATCTGAACGCAATGGACCATAAGGAAGATCATCATGGACAAGATGATACTGAAATGCCAGGGGTTGCTGAGGTTCTTCTTTCTCTCAAAAATCTGGACAGGTTAGAATTCTTATAGTTAGTGTTAGAGTTCCACGCCGCCAGCATCTATCTCTGAGGTGCGATTCATATACTGTGAAGGGGTTTATTATATAGGCATATGTGATAACAAGTTTTCAGAAAAAACCAAGTGATAATGGTGTAATAACTAGACCAGCCCATAGAAATGGAATAGATCAATAAGTTCAGATAGAGAGAGGTAACTGTAGCCCTCCTTTCATTAAAAAAAAGTATAAAAAAAAAAGAGAGTGTACTGAATACGCTCTCTCTTTTTTAACTTTTCCCTCTTCGGTGTCTTCTAATTTTGTGGAGACTTTTGCAGATCAGTAAGCTTGTTCTTCTAAAGTTCTAAACCTCTTTTTCTATGCTCTCGCTTTATAATTTCTAGGCTTTTGGCTTTGTTCGATCCAACTTGCACCTTTTAAGTTGGTTCTATATATTAGATAATTAGAATCTTGTGGCATATATAGTTTGGAGCACGGTTATATCCCAAATGTTAATTATTTATAGATATAGAGCTACACTTTAGGGCCATATATTAAAGTAACATTAAAGAAAACATTAAAGACCCAACATAAGTAACTTTAATTTTTTCTTATTATGCTCTGGGTGCCATATATATGATTATAATTAACGTCAAACCAAAAAGATTCAATTGCACCTTCCTATGTCTTGCTTTACCATGGGCAAAATGAATATGGAATGTAGACTGACCTCCTCCCAAGGTTGGTAATGAGCTAATAAGACCTTCCAGAAAGGTTTGCTTTCCAATTTCCAACTTTCCCTTTTCCGGTTCCTACAAAAATTTTACTTTTTAATTAAAGCCATATCTTGGAATTCAAATATTGTGAGTGAGAATTCAAACATGGAATCTAGACACACACACACTCTCTCTCTCTCTGTTTACATACATCTTGAACTCGTTTAGGTTAATCTAAACCCATATGTGCACTGTCTTTTTGTTTGATTAAATCTTACGTATGATTCACAGAGGGTAGTAGTAAGGAAGCCCGTTTAAAATCGAATTGTAGTGAATCCTAGAGACTAGTTATAGTTCACTGAGGAAGTATATACATAAGATGATTATTAAACCGAAACGTTAACTAGAGATTATTTTTCCGCTATCAATCTGTTACATATCAAAGCAGACTAAGATATGAATTTTTCAATCAACATAAATATTATTTCTTATATTAACTATTAAGAGAGATTACATTTCAAGTTTATCTTTTAATTAATTGGGTAGAATTATTTATTGAATAGAAGAATTGCTAAGATGCAACAATTTCTAGCAGCAACTGGGTGGAAACTGACCTTGCTGAGCAGATACTAAGTAGTGCTATCAAATCTTCTCATCATATTTCTTTATATTGATTTTATGTCACTCCAATTCTTGCACAGTAGTTGAACCCGCAAGTGGTCAAGCATACCAAGAACCTCTGTTGTCATTGGAACTACGAGTTTACAACAGTAGTTGAACTTACAATTAAATTGCTGGCAGTAGGTCCTCACAGATATGATAGACAAACTCCGAATATATGTCTCTCAATTCACATCTTTTTGAAGTGAAGAAAATTGTCACTTTCGCTTCAATAACCATTATAAGTCATCGGACTGTTTCCTCAATTTGATAGATCAGGGCAAAAGCAGCAAAATGTCAAGAAATACCCTTGATTATGAAGGCACACAAAAGACCATAATCATAGGTAATAGCTAATTTTCTTTTATATATATACCAAACTGAAACCGTAATTTACATGTATATGATGAACTCCTTTAGGTTAATCTAAACCCACATATTGTTTTTTAATTTGACTAAAACTCTTACGTATAATTCACAGAGTGTAGTAAGGAAGCTCGTTTAAAGATTATTTCAAGTAACTTTTAAATAGGATGACATTATTGATCCTCCATATTGTATATTCACTCTCTTATTATATTACTTACAATTCTAACTATCCAGAACCACCATGCTGAAGTAGATGCAAGAACAGCTTCTTATACAATTTTTCACATAAAACTCATCTATGTATCTGTAGCAAACATACACTTATAGTTCTAATTAAAATGTGTGCTTCTTTAATTGATAACTGCTGCCTAGTCATAAGACAACGCAATGCGATTTTCTTTTTCAGGGTAGAATTGCAACGCACAACGATCGGTAACCATCTTCGGGAACAAGACGAAGAAGTTGCTAATTCTATTTCTCTGCGGCGCTATGGTTTGCCTCATACTGGAGTACTATTGGCTGAGGCTCTTGTCTCTCTCAAAAACCCGGAGACTCCACCTGATAGCAGCTTACTAAATCTGAAACCAAGCCCATCGAGGCGGCACCAGATGCAAGCTGAGACTCTCATCAAGAGTAGACCCAATCGTGCCAAAAAGAGACCTTCTGACTGGAACGAATATGTGCATGACTAAGAGCTGAGAGTGTAGTTAGTTGTTATTCTGCATGTATGAATAAAATGTGATTCTGTTAGATCACCGCAAATATTGGGGAGGGAATATGCTCATATGGTTTGGCTATATTTGCAGTTATTAACTTATCTAAGGAAAATCTATTTTATTGGTTTTAAGTTATTCTGGTGATATATATGATGTTCAACATTATAGATATTATTGGCATTATTTATGTTAGACACATGAAGCAGTCCAGTCCATTGGTCTTTTAAGAAAATTGTTCTTTCATGAGAGCCTTCATGTTGATCATATGTATAGATGATGTTCAACATTGGCATTATTTATGTTAAGATATATAAAGCAGTCCATCGATCTTAAGTTTTTAATTTATTTAAAAATACTGTTAATTCATGAGAGCTTCATATGCCTGCCTCCACGCTTCAAGTTTAATTAGGTAAGATAGTACGTCACTTTTGTTTTCTTCGGTGGTTCAGAAGCTTTTTGGTGTCTTGTAGGGGTAATAACTAGACCACCCCATAGAAATGGAATAGGTCAATAAGTTCACACAATTGTACACCTCCTTCCCCTCTCTCTTTTTTTAATTTTTCCTTCTTTGTCGTCTTTTCACATTTTGTGGAGACTTTTGCAGATCAGTCAGCCCTTGCTTTGCCTTTACTCTTCTAAATTTCTAAACCTCTTTCTCTACACTCTAATTTTATAATGTCTTGGTTTTTGGCTTTGCTCGATCCTACTTGAGCACCTTTAAAGTCGGTTCTATTAAATAATTGGAATCTTGTGGCTTACATAGTTTGGATCACTGTACGTAATAATTGAAAGGGCCTTAAATCAAATTAGCATTAATTTTTTGGTACAAAGTAGCATTAAATCAAAGCAGCATTGAAGACCAATGAGAAGTAACTTTTTTCTTATTATTATGGTATACGGGTGCCATATGACCCAAAAGAATGAATTTGCACCTTCCTATGCCTTTCTTTACCATCGGCTAATTGCATTCATTATGATATATGGTTCAATTTTCTTGTTCAACAATAATTTGCACTCACTTCACAAAAAAACAAAAAAGTCGCACTCAGTGATTATGTAAAAATGGAAGCTAGTGTGTGTCTGTCTGTATGTGTCTCTCTTTCTCTCTTGATCTCTTTCTCTGTTGCCCTCAAACTATGTCAACATCGTGAGTGTATGCTGCCACATTAGGGAGGCCAATTCTTTCGGTGCAGGCATTGTTATCCGAGATTCCATGGGGAGGTTTCTCGCTGGAAAATCACAAAAGTTAAAAGGACTTCTTTTTGCTTGGGAGTTAGGTTTCAAAAACATTTTCTTGGAAGGGGATGCTAAGAATGACATATCTGTTATCAATGGTGATGATTCTGATTTATCTTTCTATGGCGTTATCCTGCAGCTACAAGACATCTGGTTATATGCACCTTGGTTTGATTGTTTTCAATGTGCATTTGTTCCTGGACATCGTAACAGCAGTGTATGGATATAGGTTCCTCCTTCTTGCATTGTGGATGACTTGGCCTTTGATGCCTATGATGAATAAATAATCACTTTCAGATAAAAAAAAAGTTAGTAAGGCGGCTATTCAATTTAGTTATGTATTCTTGGTATATACAAAATCATAATGAAAGGTAATAAACTGATTTTAATATATATTATAGCAAACTGAAACTATTCACGCACGTGATGTGATATTTACATACATCATGAACTCGTTTAGGTTAATATAAACCATATATACGCTGTGTTTTTATTTGATTAAAGCCTACGCATGATTCACAGAGGGTAGTAGTAAGGAAGCTCGTTTAAATTCGAATGTTAGTGAATCCTTGAGACTTGTTATAATTCACTGAGGAAGCATATACATAACATGATTATTAAACCCAAACGTTAATTAGAGATTATTTTTCCGCTGTCGATCTCTAATAACGTTACATTATTACATATCAAAGGGGATTAAGATATGAATTTTTCAGTAAAGATAAATATGGATATTCCTTATAATAAGAGAGATTACATTTCAAGTTTGTCTTTTAATTAGTAGGGTAGAATTATTTGTTGAATATAAGAATCGATGCAACAATTTCTAGCCGCAGCTTCTTTCGCGGTTGACGTTAAAAATGGGTGGAAACTGACCTTGCTGAGCAGATATTTAGCAGTAGTGCTATCATATCTTCACATCATATTTCTTTATATTGACTTTATATCACTCCAATCCTTGCACAGTAGTTGAACCCGAAAGTGGTTAAGCATACCAATAACCTCTGTTGTCATTGGAGCCACGAGTTCACCAGTAGTTGAACTTACAATGAAATTGCTGGTAGTAAACTCCGAATATATGTGTCTCAATTCACATCTTTTTGAAGTGAAGAAAATTTGTCACTTTCGCTTCAATAACCATTTTAAGTCATAGGATTGTTTCCTTAATATAATAGGTCAGGGCAAAAGCAGCAAAATGTCAAGAAACACTTCCTGATTTATGAAGGCACACAAAAGACCTATTTGTCAAGGAAAACCAGTTTCAATAAGGAAAGGACAATTAATTGCAAGTAGTAGGAGGACGAAGAAACAGAGTTGTACCAACTTCCAACTTTCTCGACAACATTAGGTCGCGGTTTAACTTTTCCATTGTCCACCAAGCCAGCTAGGCCCGCCCCGCACCATGTAAATTATAAACGAAAACCTTGCTTCCTTACAGGTTGACTCACACTGCCCGATGACTCTTTGAGTGTTTAATTTAGTTATGTATTTTTGGCATATACAAAGTCATAATGAAAGGTAATTACTGATTTTCTTTTATATATATACCAAACTGAAACTGTAATTTACATATATATGATGAACTCCTTCAGGTTAATCTAAACTCACATATTGTTTTTTTATTTGATTAAAAATCTTACGTATAGTTCACAGAGTGTAGTAAGGAAGCTCGTTCCAAAATTATTTCAAGTAACTTTTAAATAGGATGAAATTATTGATTCTCCATATTGTCTATTATTCTCTTATTATATTAGTTAATTACAGTTTTAATTATCTAAAGCATCCTTAATAAATGCTCTCATTTTTTAGTCATACTTTTTTTTTATTTGTACTTTAAGTTATTAATTCATAATTATAATTTTTAAATATATATTTATATAATTGGGGGTTTTTCCAGTGTCATTTTCCTTTGTAAAGGTACCAGTATTCATCTTACATGTCAAAATTTAACATGTTGATTTAATTCTTTTTTAATTATTACCCATTTATTAATTTATTCAACATACAATATCTATTTATTAATATTTCTTATTTCACATCATAAATTTATTTTATTTACAAAACAACCCACTCCTAAATCAAATACGTCGTTGCTTTGAAAAAAAAAGCCAATTTATTATTAACTTTTTTAAGTGACAACGTCTAACTTAGAAATATATATATATATATATATATTATATAATATATATATATATATATATATATATATATATATGTATGTATGTATGTATATTATCCTTTTGATTAATTTTTGTCTTCCGGCAAGCTAGTTCTCTGGGTCCTCTGCTTGCAGCAATTGAATTCCAATCCTGTAGCCAAATAAATAGGCTGTACACAATTATGCCACATACAAAATCAAAAACCTGCTAAGAAAATCCACAAAAAAATTTTCTCGGCAAAAGAAAATAACAAAAATTAGCGAGCAAAAGTTCTCCAAGTTTCTTTTGCTTTCTGATCTCAAGAAGCCACTTGAGTATTATTTTCAATTAAAAAAATTCCCCATTCGATTCTATTATATCATGTCTGTAAAATTACCACAAAGAGAAGTAACTTTTTTCTTATTATTAAACCCCCAAGTGGTCAAGCATACCATTGGAACTACGAGTTTAAATCAGTACTTGAACTTACAATCAAATTGCTGGAATTAGGTCCATACAGATATATTTGATGACAAACTCCGAATATAAGTCTCAGTTCACATCTTTTTGAAATGAAGAAAAGTTCAAATCTGTCACTTTCGCTTCAATGACCATTATAATTAAGTCATATGATTATTTCTGATTTAATAGTTCAGGGCAAAAGCAGGAAACGTAACGAAACACCCTTGATTATATTATATGTCGAGGAAAAACAATTTCAATAAGAAAAGGACAAATGACAAGTCGTCGGAGGAAAGGAGAAACAGAATTATACTATATATATATATACAACTACGAGTTTAAATTAGTACTTGAACTTACAATCAAATTGCTGGAATTAGGTCCACACAGATATATATGATGACTAACTCCGAATATAAGTCTCAATTCACATCTTTTTGAAATGAAGAAAGTTTCAAATTTGTCACTTTGCTTCAATGACATTATAATTAAGTCATAGGATTATTTCTGATTTAATAGATCAGGGCAAAAGCAGCAAACCTAAAGAAACACCCTTGATTATATTATATGTCGAGGAAAAACAATTTCAATAAGGAAAGGACAAATGACAAGTGGTAGGAGGAAAGGAGAAACAGAATTATATATATATATATATATATATATATATATATATATATATATATATATATAATATTTTCTTTTATAAAATATTTTTTTGAAAAGAATCAAATAATTTATAAAATTATCGTTAGCTATTTTATTTAGTTTTTAAAGTGTCATTGTCAATATCGCATCCATTAAGTATGATTTTAACATTTTTTTGCTATTAATCATTATGTTATATACTTTAAAGTGTTGTTATAAATCTTAATTGCATAATTTTATTTTTGTTGTCACATAAAAATATGAATTTCACCAAGATTAAGTAATTAAACTACTTTTATCTATTCACATAAACGAGTATTTGTTTGAATTTAATTAAATTCTTTTTGTTATCTTAAAAAATCATGTCATGAAAAATTCTAAATTTAATGTTAATATATGAAAGTATGGCTACCATTTATTACTTAATTTCATTAATAAATAATTATTTGTTAATATATGAAGATTCAACATTCCGTTTTGCTGTTGTTATTTCTCGCCAGTAGGTGCCTACTGCGAGCGAAATTCAATGCTTTTTCATAACATGTACGAGGTCGGCAGGCATGGGGAACATAGAATTTGAGTTTTCAAGACACTAATTTTGGACATATTAGCAGAAGTTTATGAGTTTCCTGTGTTTTTTTTTTTTTTTGACATGGAGTTTCCTGTGTTTTAGTGAGTATTAGTGATCGAAATGATCATTGCTAAACATACGTAGAAGTTCCAAGTTTGTAGCATATAATAAATTTTAGTTTTCAGAAGCTCACACTGCGTTAATTTAAATGTGACTGCATTAAAAAAAATTCTTTGTTGGTTTAGTTCTCTCTCAGTAGTATCCTCATAGTTGTAGTAGGCTCATAACTATTTTTGAAATACAGTCACATTTGCTTAATGTTAAATTTGACTACTCCTTGAAAAGTAGTGCGAAACTGCAGCCCTCGATCTTTCTAAAACAACATCAAGTGAATATTTTCTTTCCATTGACTGTGATGTCACCATTCAACTAGCCTTTCAGTTCATTTCAGAGAAAACTAGCCTTTCAATTATAATGCATCTCCATGTAAAGATAGGTTTTCATATTTTGAGGTTACGTACTATTTCAGAAAGCCATGTCCAACTGACATAGTGACATTTAAAAGCCCTCCAGTCCTTCAAGAAGTTGGATATACCGATGATGATTTATTTATAAAACGAGTTGTTGCAAAGGAAGGTGATATTGGAGGTAAGATTTTTGGAAATGCACATTTTTCATGGTGTTGGCCTTTTGTTGCTTGCTTAATTTCTTGTTAGCATGAATGTAGAATATGGCAGTTAGTATTCACTTACCGGGCTTGAACAATTCTATTGTTAGATTATTGGTGTGTATGATTCAGTGCCTTGGTCTCTTAACCATGAGAAGTTGTATATTTGTATTATTGCAGGTTCGTAAAGGGCATCTTATAGTTAATGGGGTTGAGAGGAATAAAGACTTCATCCATGAACCACTTCTTATGACATGACACCTACTGTAAGCTCTACCCTTCAATACTGTATCTCTTTTCTCCTCCTCTTCTCCCAATTGCTCCTTAAGAAATGCATAATTGTGACACCTCAAGTCTCGCATTGGACATGCAAGAGTGTGAATGTGATACAACATAAGCGCCAATAATTTATTACTAGATAATGTGGGCTATGTTGTTCGGCCTATTTGCGGTTGTCTTAGACTAGTTGTAGGCTATGGGGCATGACAGCAACTGCAACATATAGGGAAGAAAAAAAGAGCATTGGGGCCCCCCCACATTGCTTAAAGAATGTCCTAGAAAGGTTGGGCCAGCTGATTTCTGAGCTTTGACCGATCGCAAGTTACCATTGATTTTATATTTAATCTTACTATTTTAAGCATTCAGATGGACAATGTTATTTTTACAAAAATTTTTACACTTTCTTTTCTATGAGAAAGAAAAAGTTACTTCTTACTTTCCCATAAAAGAAAAATGTAAAGAAAAAGCAAAAAAAAAAAGGTATAGGAGGAACATTTTCCTGTCTAGATTCATTGGTTTCTTTCTTGTTTCTTAATTTTGTTATGAGTGTAATTTGCTTAGGGGGCCCTGCCAGCCAAGAATATCATCAGCATTTCGGTATGGGCCACCAAATAGGATCGCCAGCACAGTTTCTGAGGAAGGTTGTCCTGTTGAAAGCTCAATAAAATTTCTTCGTCTGATGCCAGCAATTGAAGGGATGGTTGACCGTAGATTATGTAATTTATGTCTATTGTGAAATTTATAGAAGAAATAGGAAGCTTGCTTACTTGGGCAATTTTTTAAGCCCCTTCTCATTCTTCGTCCTGGTTCATGTAATGTGCTGATTCATACAGATTTGAAGGTACAGAATTGGTTCGACTAAGATTGCTTAAAGTGTATATGATATACCATGGCTTAAAGACACGAGGAAAGAATGAACTAAGTAGAAACTCTGGAACCAAGCCAATTCATACCAAATTAATTTACGTTAGCTGTAGGTTTATGGCTTATGAAGTCGTTCAACCTTGTGTATTAGTTCGGATGAAAACGCAATTGTGCAGACTGTTTCCACAAAATAAAGAGGGTAGCAGAGTTTGTTGAATAGAAGAATCGCTAAGGTGCAACAATTTCTAGCAGCAGCTTATTTCTTTAAAGAATCGTTGGAAACTGACCTTGCTGAATAGATATTAAGTAGTGCTATTATATTTGCACATCATATTTCTTTACATTAATTTTATGTAACTCCAATTCTTGCACAGCAGACTCTGGTTAAAAATGCCTTACTTTAAACCCCAACTGGCCAAGCATGCCAACCTCTGTTGTCATCGGAACTACGAGTTTAAACCAGTTGAACTCACAATCAAATGGCTGGAATTAGGTCCACATAGATATGATGACAAACTCCGAATATATGTCTCAATCCACATCTTTTTGAACAGAAGAAAATTTGTCATTTTCGATTCATTGACCATTATAAGTCTTGGCATTATTCCCAAATTTCATAGATCAGAGCAAAAGCAGCAATGCAATTGTCAAGAAACACCGTTGATTATGTAGGCACACAAGAGTGCTATATGTCGAGGAAAAACAGTTTCAACAACGGAAAGGACAAATGGCAACTAGGAGGAGGAAGGAGAAATTGAATTGTATCATGCACCAGGCTAATGTTCCCTTTTCACCCACCCAAAAAATTATACTCATAAAGCTTCTACAATCCTAAATGCTTAATATTTTTCCAGTCATCTCTATTAGTATTTCTTTTTCCCCTCCGTCTGTCTTGCAGGAAATTTCACGCCAGCCGAATGAACTGAAATAGCTACTACACAAGAAAAAGGATGCTCCTAGACACCAATCACTCAGACATATGTACATGAATTCTCTTTAAGTTTGATGGGTTTGTTGCCGTGAGAATCAATAGCAACTGAGCAAGAGACATGCTGTCGATGTTTAGACCTCACCAACTTCCCAACAACATTCCCTCGCGATTTAACTTCAAAGATAAGCATCACTGGTATTTTTCCATTGTCCGCCAAGGCAGCTAGGCTTGCCCCAGCACCATATAAAGGAACCTTGCTTCCTTGCAGGTTGACTGACACTGTCCGATGACTCTTTCTCTGTTGATAATATTTCTTCAACTGCAGAAACATGCACATGTGAGCATTGAATTGAACAGTAAGAGTGATGACCAACATCAGAAAGCTCCCCTTCACATATTTTCCATTTGTTCTCCTCAAACCAATCATTCTAAATAAAAATTTCAAAGGGTAGTGGTTGGTGTTAGAATTCTTACCTCACCAGTTGCAACTGTAATCTCAGAATACATAAGATTCACTGACTTGCTGTTGACATGAATGCCAAAAAATGTTGCAGGGTTATGCACTGTCATTTTTATTGAACAATTCACTGTCAGCATCTTGGTTGGAACCCCAGTCATGTCTGACCCTTCTCCAAAGTAAAAGTTATGCACTGTGAAACTCTGGAAGAAGTGAATCACTAGATTACTTGAAAGATCCTTAATAGCGTATTACAGAGAAATGTAGATGAATGCTAAAAGCATGATATTATGGAGTTCCATTCTTATCAAAAGATAAATGCAATTTGCTTCTCTTCATGTCAATAACATATAGCCAACAATAGACAGATGAAGTACAATTTTTCAACAAGACACCTATTATTATCAGTGTGTGAATCAGGCAATTTAATTATCAGCTGGAACAGAGGGAGGAAAAAATAGGGAATCAAGAAAGTGCCACAACTTGCATGGTTGTGATTTGTGAACGCAAGCAATGCCTTTGTGTACATTTATTTACTATGACCTCAAGTTCCATTCTACCTACTCAATTTTTCTATGAATAATCTGTGTACAAAACTACAACAAAGGTAGTTACTTATTAATCACATGTGCAGAGAACATGAAAATGTCCACATGTAAACAGAGACCATCAATCCAATGCCGATATAAAGAGAACTCTTTCCGCCACTGAGCATTTTACACATCAGAATAACGAATTGCACAAACATGAAAAATTGGGAGAACAAAATTTTAGCCAAAAATTTTGGGAAGAGTGAGGGGAACACCTACATTAGTTACACATGCAATCCCCTCCTCCCGCCCTCTACAATTTTTTGGTCAGACTGCATGTTACTACCATCATAATTCGGCACTAAACAAGCAAACACCACTGGAACTGAATGGTGACATGAAACCTATATGACATCCAAAAACTCTCTAGGCAACCCTTCTTTTAAATGACTGCTATTCCTTTCGATCGATTGTAGCTCTATATCACCGTAACTATTGAGCCCTGTCTCACACCACATGAGGGCCTGATTTTTTTTCTTTCTTGGTATGCCATCATCCTAAATTCAAGAGGTTTCACGAGGGTTAACTATCTCTAAAAATATATAATAATTGTTCCCCTCAGAAAAACATTCACACTAACTCTATAAAAAAAAACATAAAAAGATCTGTTCTTCCGATTAACAAAACAAAACAACAAAACAAGATATTATTATATACCTTCAAAGATTCCACCATTTATTAAATTAAAAAACAAGTGAAGCAAGTGGCCATTCCTTAGTATAAAAGTAGGGATCATTGCTGTACCTTGACACTGAGCTGAGGTTTGTAAGGCCTGCTAGCACCCCATATGATCAAACAGAACACACTGAAAATCACGACAAACCCAAGCACAGCAATGAACACCTGAGTCCTTCTTGACAACCCTTTACTGCCATGGTAAAAATCATCATAATCCCCCTCTTCTTCGATCACTTTACACTCAGGCCACTCTCTATCGCTCCGCTTCCGATTCCCTTTCTTTCCCCAGGCAGAATTGTACGCACCCGAAACCCGACTGGCGGAGGAGGACCGGGAATGGTGGGCATAGGAGTGGTGCGAAGGGGACTCCATGGGGCTGTTACAGGCCGGAGTGGCTTGCATGGATGAAGATTTATCGCCATCGTGAGAGTCCCTGGAGGGGCTCTGCACATAGTAAACGTGTCGTTTTGGAGATCTTGGAGATGATGGGTCGAAGCTCGTGACATCGGAATCAGTCTTGGCGTGCATTATGTAATTAATAGCGCCAACATAAATCTCAACTAGATGTCGAATTGAATGATAACCGGAAGTGAAAAATCCAAGCTTTTACTTCAATCGCTTGTGGGTTGGGACGAAAATCCAATATCTGATGCAAGAAATGCAGAATTCATCAACTTCCTTGTGTCGATAAAAACTTGCCCCTTTCTCTTATGGAAAGAAATGCAGAACACTGTGAAATGGAATGGCAATTAGCAAGGCAATTCACCAAGTTACCTAAATCCCACATGCAAGATGGCCGCAAGGCTGCAAACAAACCCAGAAATTAGTGCAAATAAAGCCAAAAAGGTTCTTAATTGAAGAGAGAAATGGAGAAAGTGGAGAGGGAAAAGTCGATGGAGTTGAAGAGCCAATGAGGAATTGGGATCATGGAGAAGCTCACTCAGTGAGTGTGAGGAGAGGAGGGAGAAAAGCGAAAGGGAAAGAGACGGTTTTTTGGGTGCGCATAGCCTGAAACAAGAAGAGTCAGTGACAACGATGAGGAAAGAGACAGTAGGTTTGGCTGTTAGACATTAGCGTAGACACAGCAATCCACAGCTGTTGGGGAACATGTGTCGGCTACAGAATGTTATTGGAAGAAAAAAATCTCGTACTCAATTTTTTTTCTTATTTTTTTTATAGAAATTTTTTTTCTTTCTTGGCTATTGATACTGTATCTGATTAATTAATAAATACTTGTGAACCAATCATGAATATCTTTAAAAAAATTAAAATATCGTAAAATTGAGGCATTCTAACTTGTATCTCGTATGATTGAATTTATTCTATCTTAAAAAACTTTTCCACTAAACATTTATTATAACTTTTTTAAAAAATAAAATAAGCAAAACAGAAGTAACAATAGGATCATACGATTTACTTTCATTTAGAGTTAAAAAATATTTCATATGTAGGTTGTGCCTCTCGTAGTTGTGAGAGGGAACTTGGACCTTTTGAGATTAGTGGATCATGATTTTGGCCCATTAGTCTCTTTATATATATATATATATATATATATATATATATATATATATAAAACCACTATATTAACAACTATATAATTTATTTAAGTTTTTTGTTCGGGTAAAAGGACAAACTTAAATTTTAAACAATCCCTTTCATGCCCACGACCTTTAGAAGCTAAAAATGTGTTTTTTGGACCTCAAGTTGAGATTACAAAAACTCAAAGCAGTCTGTAGGTTAAATTTACTCAAATTGTGTAGACTGAAAACTTATTCATCATTATTTTTAATGTAAAATATTATCAGATACAAAAATTCATGCAAGTTTATAAATATTTAATATAAAATAATGTGTCAATATTTTTTTTATAAACTTAATCTCCACAAAAATTTCTCATATATTTAAGGGCATGAATGCATCTATAGTGTATTAGGTACTGCAATTCGAGAGCTTGAATGGTAAGTTGCCTCAAATGGTTGTATTTTCTTCCGTGCAGCTTAAATTTTCGAATGTCTTCTCCTAGTTCTATTAAGAGTTGGACATTAGCTTGCTATCATCTCCCCATGATGAAGTTGCAACGAGATTGATTGCCACTGTAGCTATTGTTTCGGTAAAGCTGCATAAGACAGGCGCTAAAACAGAAAAACTAAACTACTAAACTCTTTTTTATTACTTATTAAAAAATCATTGGGTTTAATTTAAAATGTCTTTGGTTCATATATTTTTGGCGAGAATGATTGAGAAAAATGATTAACAGGATATGTTCCGAATTTTTAATGGAATTGATGTCATTTGATTTGTTTTAAAAATGAAATCTTATGTCTAAAAACTCCTTATAAAAAATAGCATTTCCTTTAATTTACAAATCACATTTCATGTTTGTAACAATTCAAATATAATTAAAATTTATTTTATTTAATAATTTACTACATTAACTTATTTAAATAAGTGAATAAAACAAATATTACCAATAGAATAAAGTGAAATCAAATCAATATTCACATAATATAAATCTGATAAATTTTTAATTAAATTAATTCTAATTTTATAACTTACAAATGAAATCAATTTCGAAAACTTTCAACATTACATACAACGGTAATACAAATAGGGAATGATTTCACAACTTTTTTTGCAGGCCGGACACAATCATCTTAGTGTCAACTTTTGACTGGTCAATCAGCCCGTCAAAAGTGAGTGATCAGAATGGGCCGATCCAGCTTGGACCTGCCCGTTGAGCCAGCCCATTTGGCCTGGTTAATAGGCAGGTCAAGTCTTTGTGATCCTATCTTCGAAGAGGATGACCCGATTGGAACCAGGTCTAAGCCTGCATAAAATAATGTTTGACCTGTGAACCAGGTCAAGTCTTAGCACAAAATAAGAAAGTAAAGGCAAATTAATATTTGACCTCAGACATCCAAGGAAGGATTGTAGCAGCACTAGCTCTCAAGCCCGGCGAAGGCGAAAGCTCTTAGGCGGCCACTGCGAATGTTTTGAGAAACAAGCCTTTGGATTTGTCATCATTGGTCATTCAAACCAAATGAACAACGTAAGCATCGCATCAGATCACAGATGATGGTTAAAACACATCAAAAAAACCGATGCCATCACAATAGTTCTATCCACAAATCAATTCCTCTATCAAATGACACTCAAAAAATTCAAAACAAATGACAACAAAAGTATAAAATGAATAAAATCATTTAACATTATAAAATCATGCATTTTATAAACACTTCCACCACTTCCCAAAGTGCTAGAATACAGAAGTGGCAATTCCACTCCAAACTAAATAGTCGGTGTCTCAGACATCCAAGGAAGCAATTGAGCAGCATTAACTCTCAAGCCCAGCAAAGGCGAAAGCTCTTAGGCGGCCACTGCGAATGTTTTGAGAAACAAGCCTTCAATGATATCATCACCGACAGGAACCATGGGAAGACACTGAAAAATAATTCAAAAACGAAAACACAGAACATGACTACCCATAACAAGCAAACAAACGCACATGCTGCAGATGATTCATTTTAAAATTAGGAATTTGAAGATAAAACTTTAAATATTCCATCCTATAATGATCAGCAAGATATTATATGCAAGCTGACAAAGTGATTCGGATGGATAGATTGATTATGAGGGACCTGTTCATCCCTAAAGCACTCAGGACACTGCTAAAGGGGCAGACGTAAAGTCCCAATAAAGGTCTAAACGGTAGAACTGTCTTCCACAATAAACACAAATAGAAACCCATAGATTTACAATAACTAAAAGATTTTGCAATTCAGGAGAAGAAAACAAAGTGGAAACTAGATCACATGTAGTCACATACGTGACACATGAAACATATATCATTAACAAATGAAAACATGTCACAAAGTGGGAAATGAAAAATTAGAAGAGGTCATCAGATAGGAGCGAAAGACGTGAAATGAAATAATCAAAGAAATATCATCTGAACTATGCTTCTAATCATCACATGACCCTCCCAAGACAACCATCACATGTACCATTAAATTTTGGGCTAGAAAAAGGGTAAATTCAGTAAAATGAAGCTTCAACAAGATCCAGTTCAAAGAAAACAATAAGGATGCAACAGATAACCATACATTTATGAAATCATAAATTGCATAGCACAATTTCTGAAGACCTCTAATACGTTTACTAAAAGTGAAAACCTTTCCAATCTTCACCTTCCCCAGGGACTCAACGCAGCACAAACAGAACAAGATGCATATTACAGAAGAATAAATCATGTTTCAAAAGAAGAAATCAACAAAGAGCATATGCTCGGCCTCATAGAGAAGATTAGGTTGGTCTACATGAATTATTTCAGACATATGCTTGTCTATTTTTATGATTTTAATCATTGGCCGACCAAGAAAGAATGAACACAGATGCAATCCAACACCAACAATAAACCTAAGAAAAAACTAAAAACATAAATCTCTACGAAAATTTAAGGCATAGAAGGAAAAAAGGAAAAATCTTTGAATATCCAAGGGACTCGGAATATGGGTGGTGATATATCAGGATGGTCGGCAAGGCCTATTCGGCCAATTACGACGAACGAGACCTTAATAACATCGAAATCGTCACTGTCCCAATTGTTTTCTGCTAAAAAATCAGCTACAAAAGAGGAAAAGAAGTTCGGCAACAAAAATAATTAGGAGCATGAACAAAGACCAAGATCCTAAATCACAGAGACAAGGATAAAATAGATCAGCACAGAGGAACCGAGAAACCCTAGATGGAGATTGACGAAAGCGATTCAGGTTGAGGCCGTAATTTGGGAATGGATAGGCGGTGCTTATAAAGAGAGTATATGAGCTAGGGTTTCCGTAGTTGGCGTAAGAGACTAGGGTTTAGTTAGTCTCTCGAATGTGCGGGAGGGCGCGCGGCGTGCGCCGCTCGCTAACCTGCGCCGCCTTACAAGAAGGAATTAATAGAAAAAATAAAGGCTTAATTACATATTTGTCTCTATTTTGACAAGATAAAGGATTTAGTTTTTTATTTAAAAATAAATTATTTAATCTTTATTTTAAAATGAGTAATTTTAATTCTTCTATTTATGTGTGGTTAAAAATATGATAAAAATATGTATTTAAAAAAATAATAATAAAAATATTAACATGATATTAAAAAATTATTTGTTATTTTAAATAAATAATTTAAAATTTTAAATGTATTTAATATGTATATAATTTTTTAAATATTTAAATTAACTTAGATAATAGAATTATTTTTATTAAAATTAATTTAAATATTTAAAAAATTAGATATATATATCACATACATTTAAAATAATTTATTTAAAAATAAAAATTAATTTTTAATATTATATTAATATTTTTCATTACATTTTTTAATGATACACTGATAGAAAGATTAAAACTATAAGTTTTTTTAAAATAAAATGATTAAATATTTTATTTTTAATATAGAAGATCAAATTGTTCGTTTTGCTAAAATAAAAAAATTATAATTACAATTAAGCTAAAAATAATGAGCTTAATAATAATTGAAATCAAAATTATATTTTGACAAAAAAAAAGTTAAGCTTTTTTTTCTGAATGACCTTGCAGAAAGTTTTTAGTTAAAAAAGGCTATGCTGTTTTAACCTCTTACTTTTTATAGTACTCTATTAATAATTAAAATATATACAGTAACTCTTTCAATTCAAAAGTAATCCAACAGATCTGTGACCTTAATATAGAGTAAGCTCCCCTCTCTTCAAACTTTTAAAGACCAAACAAAAAAATATATGAGCGTAAAATATCCTCACAATGTCAATGTTAAAGATGAAAATAAAGATTTTCTTAATATCATAAATATATCACCTTTCTAAAAATGATATAAGTGAGATTTAAAAGCATATCAATAAGCAAAACATTGAATCCCTCTAGACTTATAAACAAAATAAATTACAAACTTAGGGCTTCTATTTATTTTTGGCTAAGGTACTTGCACATAAACTTTCACTCACATCCCTCACATGTCACATGTGCTTATGTGGACCAATTGTTTCGAGAAAGAAAAGAAAGAACTGAACCCTATGAAGACCCGGTACATCTCAATCAAACGCTAGTTACCCATCATTCAATATGTAAGTATAAAGTTTTTATATAATATTTAATTTTTTATGTAGTTATTTTAATCAAATTTTTTTAATAATTTGATTCATATTTAAATAATAATATAAAAAAATTTACACTAATAACCAATCAAAATTAAATTCAGAAGAATGTGAAATCATAATGCTCTCTTGGTTAAAACCTGTCAACACATTCACTTTGTTGTAGGTATTTAAAATTAGAATAAATCATATTTTTCGTCTTTAAAAAATACATTATTTATTAATTTTATTTTTTAAAAATTAATTTTATCAATTTAATCTATTAAATTTTTGATCTTTAAGGGAGTTCAAATGAACTAAATCCTATAAAAATACTCTTAATTTATATCAAAAAATCTCTCAAGTTTCAAATCATTCATAAATTTTATCTTTTTATTCCTTTTAATTTTATCAATTTAATCTATGAAACGAATTAAATTATTGTGAATTTAAAATTTAAAAAAATTAAATTAATAAAATTAATCTTTAAAGAATTAAATTAATCAATGATGTATCTTTCAAAAATTAATAATAAATCTTACTCTTAAAATTAAAGTGTTTGTTTGTGTTGTTCTATGATATACATTTACAAAATCCCATGCGTGTATCAACCAGACATTTATAATACTTTACAAAAACAATTATCAAATACTTTACAAAAACAATTATCACTTACTGCAGCAGGCACTGTTTATTAGGTATTTTTCCTACAAGCACTAGTAGTTTCATCTTTTTCATAAAAAAGTGAAATACAACCGAGTTGAATTATTTAGTAATTGCATATTAGAGGTAAAGTTATTTACTTTAAAAAAATAAGTTGCAAAGATTCATCCAAAAATTGTAATTTCTTATACAATATTGTAAATGCTCTACACAAATTTGTATTGTAGACAACCCCCAAATTATAGCAAATAAAAAACAGAATTTTACTTGCACTTTGTGCAAACTAACCCTACACGGCTACACTAACAAAATAGGTTAATGGGTTTTGATTCCATCTTGAGTAGTTCGCCGGTTAATGATAACCACATAGAAACACCATAATACCATATTAAGTTAAAAACAAGTAATCAGCACTACAAAATTGAATTGCTATAACAAGTCGGGACCCACTACATTTTACACAGGTAGAAATTTGGGACTCCAAGCAAAGTGTAGAATTTTGTATGCCTGTATCATCACCCAAACTATATTTCCAAGCAAACGCTAAATTCTACATTCTATAACAGAATCTAACGAAAGTTACAAATGCCATCAGAATCTAACACTTCCTCACAAATCAACAATTTAAATCCCATACTAACATTCGCAACACAAATTGACTGCATTGCCATTCTGATGGCTCCATATGAAAACAAGGTACTAAGAAAAAAAAAAACAAAGAACAACTACTATACCCTTCTCTCTCAGCTTCTGTCAGGTCTACTTATATTCCCTGGCATGACACGTGAATCAATCGTTGATAGGATTTGTGGCATTGACATGCCTCCAGAAACGACAATTTCTGCAATTTTGAAACAAATTCAACTTAGCATATGTTAAAACTAGAATGAATTCGGTGAGATTACTATATGTTTTTTTTTGTTTTCTTTTTGCCTTTTAGCATGTCCAGCAGCATGTGATCCCAAAAAGAAGAAATAAAATACAGAAAAACACACACCCCAGATGCATACACATCGTTAGCAGCAACTTAAAGTGCACGAATTAGCCAAGAAAATGATAGTTACACATATTATGTGGGGCAAGTGTAAAATCTAGACCGTATGTTGCATTAGGACCAGAGTGCCATCTAATGATATGCACAAAAGTATGCGAGGAGTATTTGACTAAAGAGTATGTGCAACTATCATTACTTAGTTAGCCCCTAGCAAACCATCTGTATAATATTAGCAGGGTGCAAAGTGAAAGAATAAGCCTGCTTTGACTTTTATATGAGACTTCGTGTAACCAAAAACTAGAATCACTCACCAATTCCTTCACGGACTGATAAGTTTGGCCTAATGACATCCTTGGTGTTGACAAGAAATATATCACCAATATAAAGATGGTTCGTGGGAACATAGACACAGCATAGCTCCTCCTCTCCAGAATAGTTCTGTAAAAATTTCATTTTCAAAAAAAAAAAAAAAAAAAAAAAAACTTCAACATGTAAAGTTGTGTAAAGCTCTGGTAATCACAGATAATGTTCAATAATTGACACTAAACCTGTATCATCAAACTCAATACATCAAATGTAATCCATATGTAAACTTTCCAATGACTTTAAACTTAATGGATCACAAGTCAACATCTAAAAGACACTTGGGATAAGCATTCAGAGAATGACAGCAGATTATGGAGTACATCAAGAACCTCTGAGTAACTCAAAATGGTATATTGCAATATTGTATTTGTATATGGCTTCAAGATACACAACTAACAAAAAAGAACCTAAAAGGCAACATGGCAACCAACAACATCAGAATAATGGATGCAAGGTAAATGGCAACAATAATTGGCCATATTAATTGTCCCAGCCATCCAATGAGCTCTTATTCTAAAACAGGATGGCCAAAAAGTAAAACAATAATTCTATTTTTTCAAGCCAGGCCAAAAAAGCATCAGCTATACATGCTTCAGATGATTCATAATGTACATTAACATAGGAACCAGTATACAAACAAGTAAGACATAGATTAGCATACTATCAACAAGCATGAAGGAACAGCATAATCAAAGCTCTTCCCTTCCAGACTGACATCTCCATCAGAAAATAACTAAGATTACAGTATAAGTAACATTAAAGTAGTGACACCATGAAATACATAATGAAACTCTTAATTCAAGCAATGATGCAAGAAAAATTTCCATACTTAAAAGCCACCAAACATAGTAGTTTCTTAGAAACCTGAAGGACAACAGAGGAGGTGATGAATCCAAATGCATATTCACCAACACGTGGATGCCGAATGATGGCTACTTCTTTGAAGGCTTGTGTATTTTGATCTGTGATGACACACATGTTAACATAAACTGTTTTCACCCAACAATTATATTCATATCAGTAATGCAATTAAGAGTAAGATGTTGGCAAACACACACCTGGTGAGATAGCAGCACTAATCTGCTTGGAGGCATTATAAATATGACGAACAAGAGGCATTCGCTTGATAAACCACTCCCCAAGCCCCAGGACAGATGTTCCCAACCATGATGACATGAAAACCCCAACCAAGAAGATGAAAGTTATGGAAGTTATGAATCCAAGACCTAACCAAGAAGTATTAGCAAACAACGTCAAGATGTTTAATACTACAATGACATTCAGTGAGCAAGTTAATAGGTTAGAGACAACAGCCAACGATATCTCCATTTTTCAATAATCAATTGTATTAGCTTTGTTGCTCTATTATACATTTTGACTTGCAATAAACCCCTTAGGGCATAAACTACAAAAACATATGCAACATGAATATTAAGAATATAGAATTATTAAAATATGCATCCAATATTCCAATAAAACTAAATACTAAATAGTCATATTTTTAGCAGCATCATGCCAAAAAAAAAAAAAAATCTTAAAACAATCCCTGCTATGCTCAAGCCAAAATAAGCTGTTGATGACATGCATAATAAACACAGATTCACAGACACTTTGTTACACACAATCTTTACTTAAGTAAAGTTTAATAGTGAAGTACCATAAAACAGAAGCACTTACCAAAAATATCAATTCCAAGTTGAGCATAGATTGGAGAAAAAAATCCATCCACGAAATGAATAAACCACCATGTTATATAGAAGGTGATTGCAATTGGAAAGAGAATGACACTGCAAAAGAACTAACAGTGAGCTATCACCAATTCACCATAACAGAGAAACAAAGGAATCCATTACATTCAGTTGCCAGCACCATTATATGTTGTTAGCTGAGCTATTGGATTTGTCGATATTGTGATTGCAGTACTTACAAAATATGTTCGTGTTTGATAGAGTTAGGAACAAAACTGTAGTATATTAGTCCACACAAGGGATAGAAAATGTAAACAACCAGGAGAAACCTCCAGTGCAAGCTCAGCTTGCCCCAAGCAAAAATGCCGAAATGACTACTACAATCCTCAATGCCTTCTCCCCTCCTCTCGCCACCATGTTATGCTGTCCATGCAGAACCACCCTCGCTGATGTGGCTTGCTCATTAATCATTACTACTGAATTCCCTTTCTCCACCTCCTCTAACGGTTTCTCATTGCTCTTGCCCATTTTACCCTTTCCCTTGTTCCTTCTAGTGTAAACCAACCACTAGCGTGGGCCTTCCTCAAACTCAACTGGGCCTGAAGTGTTATCCCTAACAATGTTCAGTTTAGATTTTCCTTCCTAGCATAATTCTGCCCAGCCCAAAATCAATTCACTCATAGCACTATCAAATAGCAATCCCTAAAGTGAAATGTTATCCCCAAGAAAAAAAATCCCATTATTACTCCAAAATCAATTTTCCTTTAGATCAATAATCTCAGAAATAAGCCAATCATGCACTGAGTTAGGTAGGAATTATGGTCTCCCATATTATTTGCCAAATTAAAGAGTGGTTCTAAGCTGGAGTTGCTCTACATGCCTTAGATGATTTAATATCTCATATTCTTATTATTCACATCACATCTGATTGAATAGGAGAATTTTTAATCTTTTCATCACTATTTCCATTTGCTTATGATTTGAGATCTTGTTATACAGATCTGACAAGATTGGAGGTATGGACTTCTAATTGGAGAGAATTAATGAGAATCCTCAGAAGTGGAATCTCAAGGTGAAGTGAAGTTTCTTACTGATGGAAATCTTTTGCTGGATAACATTGATATAAGAACTTTGAGCGTAAGTGCATATGGATTTGTTCTTATTTGGTGTTATTTGATGTCATGGATACTCCTAAAAAGAGAAAACCACTGTTTTTAGCTACACTCAAGAGGAAGGTGATTATCCTAACAGCTTGCTAATTTTTGCATTATGAAATGAATAATTTTGGAAGACAACTTAGTTGCATTAAATCTCATAAGGATAATTAAGATAAGATCTAGCCTGATTCATCACCATCATGAATAATGAATACAAAATAATAGTAACCATTTCCCAAAAAGTATCATATCTCCATGAATGCTGAGAAAGAACTCAAGATTTACAGTCTTATATTCCAATATGAAATAACAAATTATCAGCAGGAGAGGTTATGCTTGTAGTAAAGAGATTATCAAGTTGCAATACAAGAGAGGGTATTAAAGTGCTTAAGGTAGATAAGTTTTTTAAAAGATGAATCAATAAGACTAAAAAAGTGAGCAAAACACAAAATCAGTGCCTCTATATCTAAAGTCATAAATATCAGAGAGTAGATCTGAAATGACAGTATAACAAGAGGTTAAACTCAGTAGCATGCTTATGAAAAAGAAAGAAGGCATAAAAATTGTAACCTTGAAAAAAAAAATTCTTCAAATATTCAGGTGTCATTTAACTGTCAAAAGCTCCAATCAAGATAATCCACATTGCAAAACAAAGCAACTAAAACCACAAAGATAATGGACCTCATGAATTTGAAAAATCCAAAGTAACAACTGGTCCAAAATGTAAATATAGGTAACCATGAGGCAGGAATGTAATTCTGCAAACCTTACGTCTGTACAAGCAGAAAGGTGAACAGTGGACGGGAACAAACATTATTCACAGCAAGCATTCTACATAGAATCATTTTCGATGACTTAAAATTTATTTTTTTCTCCATCACCTTACCCTTTAAAAAAAGTGATAGATAGCAATGAGAATATTACATATTTTTAATGTCATTATCTTGAGAATAGACATAAAGGACTATAATTTGGTTAGTAGGGTAACTAGGTTCAATAAGTGATTTAGAGATTTATGGTCTAGAAAACCTAAGTTTTTCATTAAATTGGGATTTCCTATAAATGAAGAGTATCACAGTATCACTTTGAACATATTACTAGGAATGTATCCCGTATCCTAATAGAGAAAGGACAAGTTTTCCAACATACAGTAACTATTATGCACCGTAACTTTCAGTTCGTGAGACAAACACCAAGATGCCAGTAGATATAGAATGTAGACTAAAAAAAAATTGGATGATATAAATTGATATTTTGAAGAATGTAAAGCATGCAAAGGGTATATTTCTTCAGGAAACAATAATAAAATAATTAAAAAATTAAGGTGTGCATGTTTGCACTAGTTTTATACGTAAGAATGTAAAATGACATAGCATATATCCATGGCTTGAATAGAAAATATTGGATTGAAGAAAGTATTGCGCACCATCCAGTCATGAACTTTTTTGATGCCCAGCTCCTAACAACTTTGTAAAAAGTCTACAAGTTGACAGAAAAAACAAAAATAGCAATCTGTCAGATAAATTCTAATGCAGGCAGAGATTCTCATATGCAACTAAGGATAACTCTTGTTTGGTATTCAAAATCATGAAAAAGAACATTCAGTTTCAATGTATATATGAATGCAAATCTTGTAGAAATTAAGTTGGATGTTCATAATAATTCAACACAGGTTCCCTACCCATTTAAAAGCCCACTCATTGTGCTTTATACTCATAAGTCATCGACTTATCGGATCACCTTATATTAAAATCCCATGTCTCCAACTGCATCTCTTTTCCTCACATTCCGACACTCATATGGAGGACCAATAACCCCTCCTCCAACCACTCATACCATTGCTACAACCACCTTCAATGAGAGGCAAGAACAGATATGGGATACTTATAAAATAAATTATCCAAAACTTAAGGGTACAAATTATAAAGCACAAGGAGTAGCTTTTGTGGGGGGTGGGAGACTTGTGTCTCAGGACATGGCATGTGAACAAATTCCATTGGGGAAAAGGAAATTGACTCAACTCCTTTATGAATACTTCACCAGTCTTGTAAAAGATTATATTAATTATGTAATTTCGAAAAAGAGAAAAAAAAATATAGGTGAGAACTAGTTTTCCCCCCTTTTGAAGTCTTTAATTTACAGGCAACAAGAAACTCATCCTGTAACATAAAAAGAAATGAATGACCCCAATTATAATGCTTACAAGTTATAACTAGCACTACACAGCTTTATTGTCTTGCTAATTTTGCTATTCCTTTTTATTCTGAAATCAATTTGATGTATGACATAAACGGGGATTATCTGCTTAAATCTTCACTGTATTGAAGCTAGACTGCTCTCTGTTTAGCAAACCACTTTGTTGGCACCCATAGCATAGCATGAGCTCAGCCATGCTGTGTCCTTCCCCCTCCCTAAACTTGAAATCTGTAAATTATGAGAGGCTGCTAATTCATCCATTCATGAAAAAGAAATGATTTTCTCCCATTGCATATCTTACCATTCCAGTTTATACCATCCCTAAATGGTCATCTTTTTCAAAACAAAAAAAAAATCCCAATCCAAGTCAAAAGAACTGCAAGTAAATCCCCTAAACCAACACATTCAACCTAAACGCAGCAAGCACGCCTACAATCCAGATTAAGCAAAAATTGGATAAAAAGCGAACGAAAATCGACTCCTCTCTTCAATTAAAACCCTAATTCAGAGGAGCAAGATATCACCTCGCGGCCAGCATGATGCGCGGACGACGACGAAGACGACGGCTTGGAGGCGGCGCCGCCGTCGTCGGCGGGGTCAGCGACGGGGATAAGAAGCTCTCGATCTCTGTCTCTACTGGCCATCACCATAGAGGATTTGTCATCGCCCATCACCAGCAGACCCAGTAAGCGACGCCGTTTCAGAATTCAAAAACAAACCCGCTCCTGCAACTCCGTGTCCCTCCGAGAGACCGAAACGATAAACCAATCTTTCGATTCAACCCCCAAGTGTTTCTGTTCTTTTCGTTCTTCTTTTCCTATTTACTTTTTTTTTTTTTACTGGGTTTTGGTTTTTTAAAATTAGCTATAGGTTAATTAGATTGAAAATAAAAAATTTAAAAATATCCTTCTTATTTTCGAATTTGGTCTTTCTTTCATGTTTGATTTAACTATATAATTTAACTATATAAAATAATTAAAAGATACTATTGTTTTGGGTGACGAAGGGGTGCATCATGCGAGGACTTCAAGAAATTGCATGTCCTGTAGCGTTATTAATTAATTAATACAATAATGGCGGATTATACTAAGTAAAACCATGACTCAACGTCTATATCATTTATTGAGTTCAGGTTTTTGGTGACATTACTCAAATAGTGTGCTGTCTAGTGCAATTGATGAGTTGTCACCAATAATGAATGATTGATTGGCAACTAAGAATATCTATTACATATTTTTCTTGTAAAATTTTTTTAAATATAAGATAATTTTTTTATATTGTATAATTAAATATTTGTTACGTTAATTTTGTGAGTATTATTATTTATTATTTTTCATTTATAAATAATTATTAATATTAAAAATAATTAACGTGATAAATATTAATATAAAAAAATTATTTTATACCAATATTATTTATTGTTTGATGATATTGATTAGATGACTATATGATATAACAAATGTCATAGCTACATGTCATTTTTAAAACCTTTGTTTAATTATTTGAATTTATAGATTGAATTAGCCATTAACAATAAATATGAGAGGGAGTTTAATGTGGAAAAACACTTTCTCCAACATGATTCTTGCCTTTTTTTAGGTGAAGGGGTAGACTATTGGAGCATACCACCTTTCTTACGGAGTTAATTTAAAATCACATTCTCGTTTGTTTGAATTTTACCTCTCCATTGCTCTTTTCTTTTGAACTGTCGAAGTATACAAGATTTGTAAATATTGAATTAAAAATGTTATTTACACATTAAAATTTTCATATCATTTTTATATTGATTAGTTAAGTGTAAATTTGTAATTAATCATATATATCAAGTGATTAAATGAATTAATAATCTATTACTAATGATTGTGATAAATTATCAATTTGTTTAACTATTCAATACATATGATTATTATAAATTTTTACATGATTAACGGTTAAAAAATGATATGCAAATAACAAAATTCATATTAAATCTTCTAACTATTCAAAAATAATTGTATAATATTGAGCTTCGGCCCCATTTGTACAAACAAACAAAAAATTGCATAATACACTTTACTTGAAAAAAAAATTTCTGTTGTTAAATTTTAAATTGTGGTTTGCATTGAATTTAAGTTTTGAGTTTAATATTGATTGCATGTTATTACAAAATAGAAATAATCATTATTTGAAAGCTAAGTCAGACCTCATATGTTGAATTTCCATATAGCATAATATTATTTTTTAGTCATTTTATTAAAAAAAAAGTAGTTGCTACATTGAAACTAATTCATAATTCAAACAAAAAAAAATCCATTGAATTGAAAATTGTTTAATATTTTATGAATTAATATTAATAAATGAAGGTGAGAGAATAGAGTTGGTGAACAATATTCAACTGAAAAATCGAAGTCAAGAAGTGAATAGTGTGGTCAACTAGTGTTGGCTACTTGGCTTGGCTTGATTGGCTCTGGAGCAGTGCTTCGTACTGTGGACCATAGTGAACACGCAAAATGCCTTATCCTATACCAATCCCGTAACGGCGTTTAATTCTACCTGCGGCACATGTGACGTCTCCAAAACAGAATCCAAAGAGGAGAGAACCTTCACGTCAAAAACAAAAAAAAAGAGGAGAGACCCTTCTTCCCTCCACTAAGAACTGAGAGATACAGATCATGTGGGAAGGAAATGGAACCATTAATTACAGTAATAAGGATACAGCTTGGCTGCTGCAAAGCCAAACAGCAGCCAAGTTCTGCTTCCGCTTCAGCTATCCTTGAGTTTTTTTTTTTTTCAACAGCTATTCTTGGGTTAGGATAGCACACCTTTGTTTACTTTGAGATGGTTTATATCATTTTTATTTTATTTTTTTAATGTATCGGGACTTCTATTTGTTAGAATTTTGATTTTATGTAAAATAGTATAGTCATTTATTTTTTAAAATTTATATTAATTGAATATTAAATATATTTAAGTATATTTTGATTTAGCCTATTTGTAATCACTTTTATTATTAAACTTTTATAAATACTAGACTTATTGTAATAGTTATGATATATAAATTTTGTGTATGAATTTTTTATGATAGGTAAGTCAACCCGTACTGAAAATAAAGGAGAGATTTTGTTCTTATCCTATATGTACTATAACGTGACATTTGATATGCAAGAATGATGATTTCATTTCACATCAAATCTATAAAATTAGGCATTTCTATGTTTGTTTGTTAAAAAAATTTTGAAATGGTGTTTCAATTTCATGTTCTATTCCATAAAATAAAGAATGAAGTATGAAATTCATTCCTTCTTAGAGAAATGTGATTAGAATTCTATGCTTCATAGAATGAGATAAAATTATTTATTTCTAATATATCTTTAAAAATTTTATAAAATTATATCTATTATTGTTTTTTTTAGTAATAAAATATTCTCTTTTTTACATTTCAGTTTATAGTATAATTTTTTTGAATCAAATTTTATGTATTTGATTACTTATCAAACTTGATAATATTTTAGTTTATTAATATAATTTTTAGTCTCGATGTAGATGATTTATTTTTTATTTAAAAACTTATTTATATATAAAAATAAATGTGAAATATTTGCTTGGCGTTGTAATATTATTTTTAAAAAAATGACAATATTTATTTTAATCAAATTATAAAAAAAATAAAATTAAATATTATCGTTAATATTTAGAAGATTTTTTTAGATAATTTTTTTTCTTATAAGAGATATTTGTATCATTTATATCAATTTTTATTTCATTTCACAATAATTATATATATCAAATATTGAAATGACTTGAAAAGACATTCTATTCTAAAAGTTACCAAATTATGAATTAGGAAACCATTATGTTATATTTCATTTTAATTTTATGAAATTATGATTCTGTATATCAAATATTGTGTAATTGTTTCATGAAATCATAAAGCTTCTAAATATATGGAAAATAAGAAGATATTCTCTGCTTAGTGTTTTCGCCTTCCAATTCAATTCCTCCACAAATTTTACAATTAAGTTCAGTTTTTGAACTTCGAAGTTCATTTTTTGAAGAAAGAATAAATATTTATTTTTACTTACAAAATATATAAATAATATCATATTAATTATTTATTTACTAGCGATATTAAAATAATTTTTAATAATAATTTAATTTATCATAATAGTTTTAAATGTTACTGTCTGATGTTATTTATGTTAAATCATTTTGTGAGAATGTTTTAATGTCGCCGGGACATAAAGAATTAATATAATTTCTCATGTACTTCAGTCGTCTAACTTTTAGACTTCAGACTGCAGAATACTGCCCAAATTAAATTCTTATTCTAAACAAATTGCTAATGTTCTTATCTTTAAAACTAAAATCATTCGTTGTGACGAATGGAAAAAGACTCACCCTTAGAAGGTTTAATATCTTGGAAAGTTATTTATAATGACTTTAAGACATTTTTTACATAAAAATTTAAGTTAAGGGCACAGCTTATCCCAGTTTAGAATCAGGATATGTTCCTAAGCTCATCAAACATTTACATAAGTACTTACAAATGACCTACTAATAAAAAATTTAATAATCAAATTTAAGTCGCGACGAAGTATGAATGAAAAAATGTCTAAGTAAACCAATTTCTATTGACAAACGACTTTAAGAATTTGATACTGAATTTCATTTTTATTATAAAAGAATATATATATATGTTTATATAACACTCATTTTTATTTAATATTACTTTATAGTAATTATAGCACGGATGGATCCACATTCAAGATTAGGGCATATGTTCTCACTCGGTGCATCTTTAATATGAGGGTAAAAATTAAAATGAAAAATTTATGGATAAATTTCTTATATAATTTTTCATATAAAACTCGTCCATAAATTTTTTTACTTTCATTTTTATTCTTATATCAAACTAATATTAATTTCAAAACTCTTCGTTGATTATGTAGTTATTTTATTATTATTATCTTAATGTGACGACAGAATTATCAGAAAATGGACAGAGAATAAAAGAAAAGGGATTACAGTTGTCAGACAAGATGCAAATGCAGACAAGATAGCTGCACGAAAGGTCGGGTTACGTGCCACTCTCAAAGTGTTAATACTCCTTCAATTAATCACTCAATTCCCAAATGTATCATTGTTGAAAGGTGAGCTTTCACTGCTGCGTCTGTGACTGGGAGGTTCTTACACTTTTTCTTTTTCTGCTGACATAATCTCTGCCATAGATTCCTCCACTATCTCTTGCTAGAGAACTTCATATAAAACAACAACAGGGAGAGAATCAAAACCATTTCTGGGTTTCTGAGAGGGGGGCATATTAAGATGCTGGAAGGAAAAGCTATGGTGAAAGAAACTGACATGCCGCTGAAGATGCAAATCCATGCCATGGCCTCTGCTTCTCAGGCCCTTGATGTCTATGATGTTTCTAATTGCATCTCTATTGCAACCCACATCAAGAAGGTGCATCACTTCTACTCTTTTCTGTTTTTCTTTTTTCCATTGAATTGTGGTTTTGATGATAATTTGCTTTATGGGTTTGATTGTTTCTTTCCATTGATCAAATAGGGTGGTGTTTGGTTTTTCAGGAGTTTGATAAGATGTATGGGAGTGGATGGCAATGTGTGGTGGGGTACCAATTTTGGGTGCTTTTTCACCCATTCACCAGGGACTTTCATATATTTTGCTCTGGAGACCCTTAATTTTCTCATCTATAAGGGAGCCTCTTCTTGAATTTTACTATCTGAGACAGTAACAACTAAAAAGGGTTATCAGAGAGGCAACCACATCAATCAGAATGAGTTTTTTCTCCTTGAACTGGATTTCTTCCATGTATGAGCAGAATATGTATGTCGCAATATGGAAGAGTAGTATACCACCGGGAAATGTATGCTCAGTGTCCTCATCATCTGCTCTATCAAATGGAGCTTTTAGACTCTAGATTCTCCCTATCTGAAGTGTACCAATCAAACTATGGAGTGCACTGTACTTTATGTATGTATTCCTTTTTTATTTATTTATTTGGCTATGAATATTTGTTATTCTTAGCTAAAACAGTACGGCGGTAGCACTGCCAGTCGCTACAAGTCACACGAATTTACATCAAAATTTTAGCATGGAGGACAAGAGTTGGTATTAATTATTGACCAAAAAAATAGAAAAAAAAAATTCCCTCTATAAATGTAGAGTATCTTAAAAGAGAAATTCTTTTTTTTTAAATTTTTTACAGAATAATTTGACATGTTTTTTAATTTTTAGATCAATGAATATTTTTATTATTTTATTTCATCTAATCATCTTTAATTATAATTGAATTCTATTAAAAATTCTAATTATTTTTTGTGTAGCATTACTCATTTTAAAATTTTTTCTTGTTAAATTCAAACGTAACTCACGTCTTTAGTGGTGCACAATAGTTGATTCATAACTCGTACATCATATCTAATCTTCTATATGTAGTAAAGTAATAATGACATAAAATTTCTATGACAAAAGTAGTGTCCGACAAGAACATAATTCAGGGCAATGAATTACTATACATGTTATAAATTTGACACCCTGTAAAACTTGTTCATTTGCGGCATAATTTTTTTCATGTAAAAAACAATCTATTTGTAATCTCTTTTCACGGTTTAAAAATCTTTGCAGATAATTTTTTTGGATAAACCTTGATTCTCACAGATGATTTTAGAGTAACTTATCTTTAGAAACATTTTGAGCATAAAAAAAATTTCCCTGTATTATTTCTTGTTAGTTCGAAGAGGTTTTACACTCACCAGATTAGCGTTTGCATTGTACACATTATTACCCGCTTGCGTAGCGTTCATTATCCCCATCATCTTCAATTTTTACCTTTTCTTTAAATAGATTAAAAAATTTCAGAACTTCCTTCGGTAACTGTAAAAACGTATTATTGTTACTTTATTTGCATGGCTAAATAATACAGCGGGTAATGTACTGAAAAAATAATAGTAAATAGCACTTCGTAAAAGTTGCACCAAGTGACCTTAACTATGATTCCCGTCTCTGTTTTGACATTTTCAGTTGCTTTAAATGAGCATGCAAGGTCAAAGAATGCTCTATGTATAAACCACACATATGAAACAATACTATCCTACAACTCTTCATTGCAAAATTATGCAACTTTGCAGCCAACGGTTTCAGGTTTCAACTCTTCTATCCGGTATCAATTTAATCAGCCCTTATATACAAGGTGAAGATGCTGATTTTTAAAGGCTGTATATCCGTATGTCTCAAAATATGCAATCATAAATTTATAATTACCTCCTCAATTAATCCACTCAAAACTAGGCTCTCTACTTCATTGACAACTTGTTCAGCTTCATCTGCAGAAAATCCATGCCTCCAACCCCAGTTCCATATTCCATTTATCAGTCCATTGCACTTTATATCTCTCTCCATCATTGCATAGGTATTATCTACAGAAAGTTTCTCCCCAGAATTTTCACTGTAAGATTTCAGATTCTCAATGGCACTGTATATTTCTTCAACCAAGTTGCCTAAAGAGATGTGTAATCTTGAATTCCCTGCACATGTTGGCAAGAAAGGGGGAACTACTTGTGACCCTTGAAGGCTTTTACGCTCAGTGAGTTCATTTGCGCAATCCAAATAGAGTCTGAGATTGGCTATCCCGTTAGTTTCATTTTTTTGTAGGATCTTAGGGAAGTCCAAATCAAGATTGAGGAGCTCCTCTGCATGGCCAATAAATGATTGACTAGTTAAAAGCAAATATTTCAGCTCAGCCCCCTCTTTGTCAGGCTTGCTATCGGTTTCATTGCAATTGGTGCTATCATGAGCTTCCTCAGCAGGGATAGCATCATTTTCATGTTCAAACTTTAGCAGCATAATATCATCACCTGAAGAACTCTGGCTCTGCTTACAATCTTCTGCAATACATCAAAAAGGGAGAAATAAGTCATGCAAACATCTACATTCTGCCATAGAAGTGTCAAAGTTACCTGCAATGTCATGAAGAAGCCACCGATTTATTCCTAGTGTAATGAACCAATGATATATGGAGCTATTTGAACAATGCTTAACATAACATAACCAAGCTCTACACTTGTGTCTACTACTGGCGTAAGTTTTATCATGGATAAAGCTTGTTTCAAATAGCTTTCTCTACGAAAGTGATATTTCTGTTGCAATATATTACAACCTAAATCTCATGGCAATAGTAAAATGGATTATTTTAATATTTGTTCCAATCAAACAAAAGAAATGCAAGCAGTAATACAACTTGAATATGAAAGCAATGCCTGCTGGAAAAGAAATGCAGGCGTTAGTACAATTTATGGTTTTCATTTGAAATTAATAATTATAAAACCCTGTTTTGAAATTGTTTAAGAAATTAGTGAGGGATGCAAATTTCATATCATTAAAGATAAGCATCATTTCACTATGTCTATGATAATGATAAGTACAATGAACTGCATAGCTAATGCATATATGTGCAGCTATCCATAACACATTTTTTTTAAAAATAAAAAATAAAACTGCGTGCATAACCTCTCACCATATAATCATTTAACTTTAATATGTGCCACCAGTGATAACTTGAGAAATTTACCTCTAATCTTGTTTGCAGAGGCATCTACTTCGAGCTCCATCGCGAGATCATCTGCTAGTGTAGTGATGATTCTAATCTCAGTGCAATCATCTTTATATGAAACATCAGTACTTTCTTCTTCTCCTTGTCCTAAAGGTTCAGCCTGCGCAAAAGAATAGTGAATTAAAACTCAGATTGAAGGCCTCGCTTCATTCATTGATTAATTACATAAATCCAAACTTGTCTACATGATAGTTCAAACACTACTACATACCCCAAAAAATGACAGTAAAAGTAGACTTACAACTGGTTTAGCTGCTTCAGGCTCAGCAGCAGGCCTTTGCTTCTTCATCTGACTCTTTCTCTGTTCCTTGGAATTATTAATTTTCTGATTCTTTGTTTTTGAGATGGTGTTTGAAGCAGAGCTCTTTTGGCAGGGAATCTCATTCTTGTTTATTCTGGACCCACTTTGTGGCTTCCTCAACTTTGTGGAGGTGATTTCTCCTTGATCTTGAGATCTTGTCATAATTTTGGGTTTTGATACCTCCTTTTCTGGCGGCTTTCTGCTAATGGTCTTTACCTTTACTTTTTTATCAATTGTCTCACTTACCTGTGATTTGTGACTAGCATGGCTATACAATTTTACCTTGCCTGGAGCCTTTTCATTTTCAATAGGCCTGATTTCTTTTGCATCCAGTTCCATAACCTCTTTAAGGCGCTTAGGCCTTTCCTCTTTGATAGGCCTTTTGGTTACATCTTCTTCCTTTTCTTTTCCCATGTTGGTGGAACCTTCTTTGTGTTTGAATGTTTTGGAAGGGACTGCTTTTGCTTTTAGTTTTCTCAGGGATAACTCTTCTGGAGGTACTGGCACATGGGTTTTTACTAATTCCTGGTATGGAGTACATCGAGGTTTCATGAGTACAATGGGTGGTAAATCATCAAACTGTTTGGAGTGGGGATAATTGGAATGATGGACCTGAAGCTTGGGCTCTCTGACAGGACTTGTCTTCAAAAGTTCTTTGAAATTAGTAGTCTCAAGAATTTCCCTCTGGGTCTTCTTTCGTTCTGGATTATCCTTCTCAACTATATAAGTATTCTTTCTTATCTTCGGCATGTCTATCTCAAATATAGGTCTCTTATGATTCAGAATTTTTTCACCCTCCAACTGTTTCTGCATAACAGCTGCAAATGATCTTGAGGGGACTTCTTCTAAACCCATCAACTTGGCAACCAGATTGGGTCCTCTTTCCCTCTTTGAAGCTGTTGGTGAAAAAAAAGAACCAGAAAGCCTCTCAGTCCGAACCCCAGAAGATTGGCTTGAGTTTGTGGAAGGAATTTCTGGTGCTGAATCCAATACTTCAGTGCTTGTGCTTGAAGAAGCATCATCAGAAGGCCAAGGTCTTTGAAATCCCACTGGATAACTTTGTTCACCAAATTGATTAGCATGTGTTGCATCAATCATCTTTGCATCAATTCTGCCTCTTTCAGGTTTCTCATTCTGTTTTCTTTTCAAACGAGCCATATGCTGTGATGCTTCTTGCACCTTGCGAAGCATTACTAAAGATTCTTGAAGGTCAAGAGCTCCTTTTAGTAAATCCTTCGCAATATCTTCAGAACTTCCATCATACCTCAGACCCCTAGACCATGAATCTATCATGTTGTTCAACTTTTGAGCCCCTCGGGATACCTCCATGAGCTGCAAGGATGATGGATCCCAAGAATTTTCCGTGGATCCTTTTGAGACCTTCGCTTCTTTGTTTGGTTTGTTTGTCAAGGATGTCTCTAAGTTTTCAGCCGTCCTCCGGATTCTTTTCTTGTCCTTCATTTTCTGAGAATCAGTCTTGTATTTCCTGATTGTCCCACATTCCACAACTCCTTTTAGATCATCACAGGTCATGAAAGGTCTATACATGACTGAGTCCTGGGGGATATTCTGTCACAGAATTTTCATCAACAAACTGAGAACCTAATTATACTCTTAACAACCAAAAACACCAATTCTTATTAAAATCCCATAGAATACTTACATGGTATTGTCTTGTCCTCTTGGATCTCACAGTTTGTCTACATCAGACAAAAAATAAAACTTGTTTGTCCCACTGAAAAATGCAATTAATTAATCAGTCCCCATCAAAACAATGTAATCTAAAATGCAGATAGATCAAAATAGAAAAAAAGAATAAGGTGTAAATCATTAACCCTTTGAATTTTGAAAATTGAACTGTTTGCATGTGTAATCTTACTAAATTCTTTAAGCAACTCCTCAATCATTTATACAAAGTGGAGAGAGTTGGAAATCTGAAAATAAATCTTCACTGAAATCATAAGTGGAAATGATGCCAAAAACTCAAACTTGAATCACATAAAGTCATAGACTCATAATTTTCATGAATCCACTGGCAAGATGAAATTTTTTTTGTGATTTTTTCTCCATATTTTCTTTTTCAGATATAACAAAGGTATACTTTTGCTTTCTCGCTCTTCCTCAGAGTTGATGAAACCACACATTCTCCATCCTCTGTTTCATCTTCAAAAACCCACACACACAGAAGACAAAATGCAATATTTAAATCCGAAAGCACACAAGGAGAAGTTAGAACTTAGAAGTCACGGTTTCATGCACACTTACCCTTGTTTTTTTTTTTTTTTCAGCTGCTCATTCTCAGCACCAATCCCAAAACCATCTTAGGTGAAGCACCGACATGCCAGAATCAGCAGAACAAACACAAACCAGATGAGAAACTCATGAAAACATCCAAAGATGCTGCTCTGCTGGCGAAGACCCACGAAGGTTTTGAGGAGATTCATCCATGGGAATGAGCTGCAAGAGACTCAGATCCACGTGGGAGGAGAAAAGCAGTCGGTGCATTGACTTTGTGAGAAGGGTAGCAGCTGAGTTTCCGAAACAGGAAGAACTCTGAGGTTGGGTGCGGTTGCTTTGTTTAATGGGTATCTTGAGACAATGGGATCTCCCTGGAAGATTACGGGTGTGGTAAATGGGAGCAAATGGTTCTGGTCGTACACTTGTTGCAGAGTGTCAAAGAAGCAAAGCTGTTTCAAAAGCAGCAGGGGGAAGGGTAAGTCACAGAGTGGAAAATGGCTCTACGCAACAAGAAGTTGGTGGAAACCCAAAACTTGGAATTTTCTCTTTCTTTTTTAAAGCTGCTAACATCATTTTTGAATCATTTGCCATAAAAGGGTGTTTTTATGAGTCACTGATTTTGAATGTGGAGATTGGATGCTGACAATTAATTATGATTTAATCGGTTAATGGCTGCCATACGTGAATGATTGGCTTCATAATATGACTGCAAGTTGCAAGCATACGTTACGCAGATAAAAAAAATGTTTTGATATATTTAGTATACTTATTAATTAAATGGGACAATGGCTACAAGGTCTTTATTTGTTTATTTTATGTGAACCAAATGTTTTTATTATCTTTTGTCACGTAGCTTCACCCAAACAAAGTCTTACGTTACTGCAGGTGGTTGATATAAACGACAAAAAAAATTAAAAAAGCAATTGAGCAATTCTATCAAACCTTACTTATGGACGCAAAGCCACTATTGGTTCTAGTAGAAGTTTATATGTTAAATGAAAGTTGAAAAATTGTTTAAATTACTGCTTCTAAAATTTGAATAGAACACAAATCCGCCAACAGAATATTATTGAAATAGAGGTGAAAAAGATAAAATTTTTTGTTATTTGATAGTAGAAACTCTAATGTCATATCAAGGAATTATTGGGTAGTGATTTAAGAAAATAATTTTTATTACTGACATAGCCTTTTTTTTTTTCTGGGTTATGGCTAAATGGTGTCATTCACTTTTGTTAAAACGGATTGATTCACAGAACAAAAAGAAAGAAAGAAAGAAAGAAAGAAAGAAGAAAGAAAGGTGTCATGTACAAAGCATCCTTTTTGGAAACGAGTTTTGGACTTTTCTTCAGTGAGTTGAATTGTTCTTGTTTAAACTAGGCCTTGATGGGGTATTTTCTGCTTTGGTTCCCTGAGGAGAAAGAAATCCATTCGGTTCATTGATCACATACCTCATATCCCCACCGCTTCTAATATTCATTAAAGGCAACCGTTTTTAAATATTGAACTAGGTGAATCTTGAAAGGCACTAAACCAGAAAACCCCACGTATCTTCAATGTTGAAAAACTTTTCAGATTGCATCTTTGTCAAGTTATGGTGAGAAGCTTTGAACTATATTTATTTACGTCTCTTATAAAACTTTGATAGTTCAATCATTTTGCAGAGTGAGCATTAAACAATAACTAGTGACAATTAGTAAACCAACCAACCATAAATAGTCCACATTCCAGGGGCAATTTGCCGGTCGAAATCCCTTATCAAAGGGGAATATTATTAACTTTTTTTTTTAATTTGATAATAGCTTGAAGTTTTTGCACTATATCGTAAAAAGAATGGGTTAATTAAATTTTTAGTCTCTACATGTTTATATTATGTTTATTTTAGTCATTGTATTTTAATTTTTAATTAAGCTCTTTAATTTATTATTTATGTTTGATATAGTCTCCAATAGACTACAATATACTATACCATCACATCTTTGGTTTGGTTGCCGCTTACTTAATAATAACTGAGTGTACAAGTAGATTTGTGATAAGGAATTTAAATAATTTGCAAAAAATTATAGGTTTAAACATTTGTGTCATTCAAGTTTGAACCCCACGTATGTGTGTGTGTGAAATAGTTGTACACAAATGATTAAATAAATGACTTATTTGAAAATTTAAAATATAAAGACTAAAATAATACAAACTAAAAATATAAAGACTTAATATTTAATTTATCAAAAGTATTCATCTCATAAGAAAATCATGAAAAAGAAATAGGAGGGAGAGAATTTCATCTTTTATTTTTATTTTCGTTTTTCTTTTCAAATTTACTTTCTGAGTTATGTTCGAGGATTCCAGGACTTCCTTTCATACAAAAATCTTGTTACCGTCAGATTTTTTCCCCTTAAGTCACTATCTACCATTAATTCAGAGTTTCACCCCTCAACTGAACTCATCTATATTTTACACCTGTCAGTTGGTACTTGCAAGTAAGTTTAAAAAAAAAATGGCAAGCAATCAAATGGCTTTTTTTAAATGCAGTCACAGGACTCCTGCTGCATGTTGCAATACTGCACTTGGTGACTATCATAAATGTGATTGAATCCTCACCAGTTCTTTTTCCTTGTTTGGTTGTTAATTTGAATTGCAGTCAGTATTTGATATTTAAAAATGGGTACAATTCATAGTTCAAAACTACACCTAAGCAAACCACCTGAACATGATAGTTTCCAACATATTTGACATTTATGTGTGTTTGGATTAGTTTATTTTGTGGTTAAAACAGCTTATAATCAAAATTTTATTGAGAAAGTTTTTGAAAAAAAAAGATTTTTTCCTAAAAATAATCTTTTCTCAAACACTCCATAGTCTAGAATCATGGTAGTTGCCACAGAATTAACAAATATATTGTTTTGTATAAAGCAAAAATTGAAACCAGAAGAATTTTTTTTTTTTTAGTTTAATTAACTGATGGATTTAGGCAAACAAGGAAAAGAAAAGTTGACATGTAACTTTTGGCCCATTCTCAACTATGGTGTTGACTCCTAAAATTTGAGTGTAGCCTTGGCTGCCAGTACTTGTTCATTTTTCTGCTCTATATTGTTACCTTTTCCTTATCAACTTTTTCACAATAATCTAATTCAAATTTATTTAGCTCTGCTTTCATGTTCTGTCTGATTCTGGTGGGTAAATATTGATGGCAGTGATCCCAGCAAATAGAGAGAAATGCATGAAAGAAGAAAGCATCTTTGATTATAAATATTGTGGTTAAATGTGACCAAAATGATGTTTATGAATTTTAGCAAATACGTGTATCAGTGTAAAAACCTGCAATTAACAAAGAAAGACTGAGTAGCCTATAGATGGGTCACCACTCACCAATCACCATAGCCATCAACCCCTCCTTCCTTCTTATATCTGTCTTTCATTAACTAACTGTACTAAGCTCATATAAGCAAGCCAGTTCTCTTTTGGTGTCTAAGTTTTAGATCTCTAGAAAACGCCTTCAAAATCTCCATTAAGGCATTAACCACAAAATTTGAATTCAAATTAAGAAAAAGGATAGGGTGGCACTTGGCATGCAGATGCTGTCTTGACTCTTGTGTGTCTTGGCATGTGGAGGCGTGTGCAGAGACGCTAAGATGATGCGTCTGCAAGAATTTATTTTGACTCCTGAACGGTGATATGGGGCAAGCCGGCAAGTATAGTGATTAGTGACAAACTATGGTAGCAGTACCCAAAGAGACAAATGAGAGGGTCAACAATAGTGATAGCTAAGAAGAATATATCAGAATATTTAAAAACTCATAACTGGCTTTCAAGGTTGTTGAACATGAATCCTCATACACATGGTCCCACCAGCAAAAAAAACAAAAAAGCTAGCTGCTGCTGCTGCTTATAATTTTGTGTGTGTGGACTGTAGAATGAGACATCTTGCTGTCTCGTCCTCTCATGCTCGACTTGATTTTTTGTAGGTTTTCATTGTCTTTATGTTAGTGTATATGGATATGTTTTAATGTATGATTTTGATCACATAATTGAGTTTTTACACAGTTTGTCCATGAGTTGATTTCTAAGTTAGCACAGCTGCCATAGCATATAAAGGAAAATAATTTAAATCAAGTGTAAGATGATGATAGTTAGAGGCTCAGGAACATAACAGGTGAACAACGTAGCAGTGGGCATGAATCCTTCTTTGTCCATTGTGATTCCTCTATTTTTATTAAACTCTATTTCAATAACTGCTTTTATACTAGGTTTCAATGTATGCATATCCTAATGGGATGTGACAGAGAACAAAACAGGCCCCGGAGAGCAGCTTTCAGAGATCCCAAGTCAATTGTCCCATCTGATGAAGCGTTGCAGAAGGGTCTATTGGTGTGAGATGTCAAGAACCAAATCAATCAATGCTTAAGTTGTTAGGTGTAGAGACACAAATGGTTTATATGTCTAAAAGAGCTACTCCAAGCACATTGTGTTCTTTACTATTAATGCTGTTGTCGTTAAGCTCTGTAGGTTTGATGCTGTGAAATTCTTTATATAAAGTTATTTTTCCCTGAATTCAATGGCCATTTCCCCAGTTGTACCCTCCCCTTCCAGCTTAGAAAGAGAGTGGGGTGGACATGCAGGGAAGGTTGCCTTGTGGGTAACAAGGTTATGATTGAGTTTGGATTTTAAGGTTCTTTGCTTTGTTTGCTTCAAAAAAAAAAAAGGTTCTTTACTTTGTTTTAACCTTAGTCCTTCGCAGGCGTGTACCAATTGCCAAACGAGAGACGTTGAAAAGATGGATAATGTTTGTTGCACTTTATTTCCATTTTACACTTCTTTAACTTTACAAGGGAATTTTGGTTGTTGTGCAGAGTTTTAAAATTAGAAAAACTATATACAATAATTAGGACCCTTAAAAGATTAAGTGATTAACACTTTAAATATGTAATGGTGAAGAAAATAATTGCTGAATAATTTATGTTTAACAATATATATATATATATATATATTCTCTTAAAATCGCAATGAAAAGTTCAAGAATGAATTTTACATATTTTTTTTTATAAAATTTATCCTTGATTTTTTTATCCCATTTTTAAAGGAACACCAAAATTTTCCTTTTAAATATTTATTTTTTAAAATAAAAGATCATGTACTATTTATTTGCACAATTTTTTTCTTTCTTTTGGTTATTTCTAAATTATCCAAAATGAATGCACACGTATATAGATAATATTGCTGCAACGAAACAAGCTTCGTGAAAGAACAATCAAAATGTTAATTAAAAAAAAAAACGCTTTGAACATGTTCATAACTATAACTACATTATATATAAGAGTAATTAAATTGTATAAGTTTAGTTATTTTAAAAATTCAAAATAGTATACATGTTGGGTTTTCACTGTAATTTTTTTTTTAATTTTTATTTTTGTAAATTCGGTAGTTTTCTTCTTTTGATTATGGGGAGAAAAAGGGTACATATCAAATCAAAGAAATATCTTTCACCCCAAGCTGTGGTACATGACCCCTGGGTTTAAGCCCAGCATCAAATGCCTAAAGCCCTTCTGAATACTACCAAAGCACAAAAAGCACCAAATTAGCATTTTGGATCTTCTTATGACATGCTACATATATTACTATGATATATAAAAAATGCGTTCTAATAGTAAAATCTCAAAATCGGTTCAAGTGAACAGAACATAATCAAGCCCCTAATTAATCACTTGTATAATGCAGGGAGTTGACAATCAACCGTTGGCTTGGCCTTTTTCTATTCTAATTATAGTCCAGCTCATTTTGTGGCTCTCCGGCAATTAATCCAATTTCATTCAAATCATTGAAAACATGATAACCATTAAAAGACAGTTGTCCAAATTCCATTCTATGCCATTTCCTGCATTCATTCATTCATTCTTCTTTTTCTTCAATCTGCTTCTTATTTTTGGCAGCGTAGGATGGGGTGAGTATCTTGATAAGAAGGAGGGTCAAGACTCAAACAAAGGAATGGTAGAGAAAGAGGGAGAAAAGCTGCTGCTATAGTTAGGGATGTATGACTTTCTTGGTCATTTTTGGTAGCATTAGCCTCCCAATCCATTCATTCATAAACCAAACTCAACAGATTACTGCCTCGCCTTTTCTTTCTACCATTTCCGGAACCAACACCACAATTTTCTTCTTCCAACATACACCCCACAATTCATTGAAACAGCATTAGACTATTCTTGCTCTCTTTGATATTTTTGCTGACATTCTTTAACATCTCATTTTTTATTGAAGGGGTTTTCTTTTCTTTCCCTTCTTCCTGTCCTTTCTCTCATTGATCAAACAGTAATTTTTTCTTTTAAAACTCAATCAAGAAGAAGGAACACAACAAACATTGCTTCAAGGCCAGGTCCTACATCAACACCCAATTCTTCGTTCCTTTGTTTTTCTATAAAACAAAGGAGGTGGAACCCAAAGAAGGTCTAATCAACAATGGTTCGGGCTTTTAATCACCAAGCCAGTATGCAGAAGTCCAGGTCTTTTCATTTCAGGAGGATGTTTGAGATCCCAGGGAAACATATTCACGGTTTATTTGATAGGGACCATGATGAAGAGGATGAAAATGATAAGGTGTACTCAAAAAGCTTTGAGTCAAGAAGTGTGTTAGAACAGCCATTGGAAATTCAGAAAATAGGATGTGCTCTCAGTAGTGATAATAGTCCAGCAGCAACCTTGGGTGGTGAAGGACCTAAGATTCCTCCCAAGCCACCAACTGGTATATTTACCCTTTAAAATTTAAGTCAAGATTGTGCCTGGATTTTAAATTGCAGTTAAATCAATCTGATCATCATGAGCTGTTGCTTAGCAGTTAGCAGAAGATCATCAATAACACTAAGCATAATATAAAATGTCTTCATTGTGCCTGCTCATGAAAGACCTCCCATAAGTTTCATAACATTCTTTTTGTGTTTTTATTCAGAAACCGAATTGATGAAGGAAAAGTTTGCTAAGCTACTTTTAGGAGAAGACATGTCAGGTGCAGGGAATGGTGTTTCTTCGGCATTGGCTTTGTCGAATGCCATAACGAACCTAGCTGGTATATGCTTTTTTTCCCATCCTATGTGTGCCAATTTGAATATTCTACTGCTCCTATTAGCTTGAGAGGGATTGAAATGGTTTCTTCATTTCCAAGGAAGAGGAAGCATGATTTGAATCAGTGTTACATGGGGTTTGATTATTGAAACATGAATTTATCCTGTAATAATCTTAAGCACATAAATTTTTATAGCGTGGCTAATTGAAGTATATCCTCTTTAATGAAATTTCCACTCAGTAATCTGCTTGTTTCTGATACAATGCAGCATCTGTTTTTGGAGAACAATCAAAGCTGGAGCCAATGTCTCCAGAAAGGAAGGCCAGGTGGAGAAAAGAAATTGAGTGGCTTCTATCTGTGACTGATCACATTGTTGAATTTGCTCCATCACAACAGATAGCCAAGGATGGAACAACTATGGAGGTGGGAAGCCTCATTCTATCTCTCTCTTCCTCCTCCCCCTTCTCTTACCCTGCACATCTATTGCTAATTTCTGATATGAATCAGAGGACCAACAATTTAGTTTCACTTTGGTCTTACTTACAAAATAACATGTTCTGACCTGACATAGATCATGACTACTCGGCAACGAAATGATCTGCTTATAAACATCCCTGGCCTGCGCAAGCTTGATGCAATGCTTATTGTAAGTAGCTAGTTCTTCTCTGAATCACTATTTCAAATGGCTTAGTTTCACCCACTTTTGACTAACTAGATTACAATGGAACAGGACACATTGGATAACTTCAGAGATCAAAATGAGTTCTGGTATGTGTCTAATAATGATGAACAATCTGAGGGTGACACTGACACCAAAAGGAAGAATGACAAATGGTGGCTACCAACCGTTAAAGTTCCCCCAACAGGGCTGTCAGAAGTAGCTGGAAAATGGATACAAAACCAGAAGGACTCCGTCAACCAAGTACTTAAAGCAGCCATGGCAATAAATGCCCAAGTACTATCAGAGATGGAGATCCCTGAAAACTACATTGAATCTCTACCCAAGGTAATATAATTGTACCAAAAAATCTTATTTCATCAGAACTGAAAACTAGTAACTTAGGCTAATCTTCTTCTTCTTCTTCATGTCTTTGGCAGAATGGCAGAGAAAGCCTTGGTGAATCAATCTATAAGAGCATTACTGTGGAATTCTTTGATCCCGGGCAATTTCTATCAACAATGGACTTGTCGACAGAGCATAAGGTGCTTGACCTCAAGAATAGGATTGAAGCTTCTATAGTGATATGGAAAAGGAAGATGAACAACAAGGATGGAAAGTCTTCCTGGAGTTCAGCAGTGAGCATGGAGAAGAGGGAACTCTTTGAGGAAAGAGCAGAGACAATATTGCTACTACTTAAACAGCAGTTCCCAGGACTTCCACAATCTTCACTTGACATTAGTAAAATCCAATATAACAAGGTGAAAACAATATTGCAACCAATTTTTAATGTTATATATCTTCAAATTAGATTGGTCACTAATGAAATTTGACTGCTTCCAAAATGTGCACAGGATGTGGGACAGTCCATTCTAGAGAGCTATTCAAGAGTAATAGAAAGCTTGGCTTTCACAGTTATGTCAAGGATTGAGGACGTCTTATATGCTGATTCACTGACAAAGAACCCATCATTGGCAGTAAGCAGCAGGAGGTTTTCATTGGATTCTTTACCACTGGCAGAGGAGAGGTCCCCAAACGCAGGGGAAGAGATGGACGGCTTGCATTCTACGGAGACACCACCCTCAATGACTCTCTCAGATTTCATGGGTTGGACTTTAACTAAGGGAGGAAGCGATATGAAGAAGAATAGCTCTACAGGAGACTTGGAAGAATACTCCCCAGAAAAAGATGAAAAGAGTATGAGTAAATCTCCTATATTCGCAACCCCAAAGAAAGGACAGTACTGGGAGAAGCTTGACTACTTGAATGCTCTAAGAAGTCCCATAGCTCGACATTAATATCAATAACAGAAAAGGGAAGGGGAAGGAGAGGAAAGATGGAACACAGAAAAGAACGGTCACAATGCAGATGTAAACACACGGACTGAGACCCAGGTTATGTAGGACCCTCCTTAATTAGAAACTCGTGTACTCTTCTTCCTTCCTTCCATGGAAAGGGAAGTTAGTATATGACACGTATTGGGTTTTATGCTTCATAGCATAACCGGCTTGTACATTATGTCAGTCAGACTTGGGTTGTGTCATTGCTGGACTGGTTGGACCGTTGTAGATTCTTTATGCCTCCACTTTTTCAAAATAGTGGAAGATTGATAGTCCTTCTGGTCTATGGCCATTGTTGTAATCTTCATTCCTTTCATTTTTTACTCATTTTAACATTGGTTGCACCTGTAAGTTGTAACCCATTTTGTAGGCAGGGTCCCTGAAGTCTGTTCATTTCAAAAGTTTTAAGTTCAATGAATATGAACAGTCAGATGTGCTATATCTATATCCTTATATCATGATGATCTTTCCTACCAAAATGAAGAAAATAACTACTTTCAAAGTGTCTCAAAAATACAAATATTTGCATATAATGTTTGGTTCTTTAATCATACAGTTAACATTGAACTGCTACGTATTAAGAACATTGAATTAACATCAAATTACCATGAGCGCTCACGACTAGCAGATGAAGCAATAGGCTCTCCAGTTTTTCATTGGGTTCCTTTAGTACGCCGTATAAGCCATAAGATGTCACTACCATGCAAGGATCTTCTATGGCGTCCAACCTTCTGGGTACCCTACAAACAAATGAAGCCATTCACAATCAGAAATCTGTGACACAGAGAACCCAGTTTATTATGCAGCATGCAGCAAGATATAAAACAGGTAGAGTATAGAAGACAAACTCACTTGGAAATGAAATGTAGGATTTGGAACTTTTGTTAAGACTGACAAACCATCCCGAACAGGTACCACTATAGTTTTAGGATGGAAAGAAAATTATGTTAGAGATGCAACCCAAAAGAAAATTATGCAGAAGAAAAAAAAAAGTTTTTTTTTAGGTATTAGAAGAACATAATATGCTACCCATGGCCAAATTGTTATGCCCGTTAACTGTAGCAGTGGTTGGCTTCAAATTCTTAGCTGCACGTGGCTTCTGGGTGTACATAAAAAGTGGCAAATCTTCCTGTGTCTCCAGTACATGTTTAGCTTCTGTTTTTGAAGGAACTTTACTTTTAGAATCTCTGCATAAGATTAAAAAGAAATATATCAAACTAAAATCAAATCTTTTTCGTTTTCATAATGAGAATGGCATATGAAGCAAGGTCTTTCTTGGTTCTGACAATCAGAAAACATATGGTCAAACATTACCTTAATTTTTCACTGCTTGATCTCTCGAGGGTGGCTGCTGATCATGGAAAGCAATTAAAAAAATAAAATAAAACAGAAATTAGATAATAAGTGAAAAATAGTAATGGTAGTATAGTACAATGTTATTGATTTGCAAAATTTGTTGTCTCTATCAAAAGAATAAAGGGGTGACATGAAATATTTACGTGATGATAAATAACGCGAATGGAATGTTGGCAAATTCTGACTCCATCGCATTTTTGTGAGGGCAAGCTTATCAGCATATTGTTCACATGAGAGAAGTCTCTGCCCAAAAGCACCATCTTTAATAACCATGTTATTGCTTTTCTATAACTATGTTTATGATGATTTTTTTTCACTAGCTAGTAACATTTTATGATGGTGACACTTATATTATTTTTTACATCTTCTCATCTATAATGTGGTAAGCTAGATTACTAACATTTTAAAAGTTAGCAACACAAAATACTAAGTTACTAGTAAAAGGCAAATTCTATGTATCATAAAAAAAGTGCAAAAATCTAATAAAAAAAAGTGTAAAAATAATATGTTAAAACTAGTGTAAATTATCCTCTATTTTATGCAGATTAATAAATTTCAGATAACATCCTGTTATGCACATTTTGGGTTAAGCGAAAAGTAATACTACTCACTTGTTTGAGGCATTGGATTCGTAACTCAGCCTCAGAAAATGCATTTGTTTGAGAAATAAGGCCTTCAAGATTGGCCGAGACGTTTCCAAGATGATCAACTACAGTGACCATGGACCTGCATATGTATTCTTTTGAGTTCTCCATCACACTGCAAAATGTACAAATCCCAATCTGTCACGGGTCAACATATCCAGCAACCAGACAAACTCTCTCTTCTATACAAATTAGAAAGCACAAAAAAAGGGGTAACAGGGAAAAGAAAAAACCTAAACTTTTTTTGGCATGTTTTGGACTTCTAAACAAATTTAAGTGAATTCAGAAATCACAATTAGTGAGTGGTCCCCCATTATACAAATGCAAAATTTTAGAACCTCAACTATTATTGTGCCTGTTTATGGAGTCAATTAAGACCCAAAAAAGAATGGAAAACGAACTTCTGAGCCTAAGTCTGAACTGATATGAGCTGCGCAGTTTCAGGGTGACACTCAGAAAAGCCTCCCACAGGCCTCAGATGTTAGCAAGCCATTCAAAAAAAAAAAAGAAAAAAAAAGTGAAAAACAAAGAGAAGAAGAGGTTAGCTAATTAATGACTTAAAATCTTGCCACGTGGAGATGGCCCACCATAAGGTGAATGAAACCTGAACCTGATAGTAAACTGGCAAAGAGTAGATGGAGGCTGAAGCAAAAGGCAGAAAATAACGTCCACATTGATGTGGGTACAAGAGTATGGTGAGTTTAGAGCACTCACTCTTTCTTCTCTTTGCCTTTCATGAACGTTGTTTCACAGTAATCTGCAGCATGGTGAAGCTGGGACCGCAGTTCTCTTAGCTTCTGCAACCACCAGGAACCAAAGAAGGAACTTTTCTGAAAAACTGTAGAAAATAGTTGAATAATAGAACAAAGCACAACATAGTATGGATATGAACCTGAAGTAACTTTTCAAAGCGCATGCTTTCTTCCACCTCAGGCTCAGCTTCTGGGTTTTCATGGGAAGATGACTCGAAATTCACCTCCATGCTCTTGTTACTGATTCAGACGAAGAAAAAACAGTTGGGGTTATGAAAATAAAGCTTGTAAACTCTAGCTACACAAATGTTTACTTATCTGTCTCTTTCTTGAATGAGACTTGTGGATGTAGGCTTTCGTTTTGTCCAACATACAAGAGAGTGACGAAGGGGGGTATGTGACTTGTGTGGAGGCTTGTGATATGGAGAAAGTAACAAACAAAACCCAATAAAAAGCCTATTCTGCAGCCCATAGTCAGCACGCAAAATATAGAGGAAGATGACAAATAACAGTTTCAGTCCCGTGACATTCTGTTCTTCCCTTTTTTGAGCTTTTATTTAAAAAGGCACGGTAATGACTGACAGAGCACTGCAGTTACAGACACTACTAACATTTAAAAATTGACAGACTCACAATTGTAGCTTATGACAACTGAGTGAGATTATCATCTGAAATTCTTCTGATAAAGACAAGATAGGGTTGCCATTTCTGTAGTAATGTCTCATTCTGTCTCCCAAATAACGATGAGATAAACACAATCAATAATTTCATCTTTCTTTACATTTTGAATGGCACATGAATGGTTGGAGTTGGAGTGCTTGTTGGTTTTGGATTAAACAGCACATGCAAAGCTTCATGTGAGATATGCATATGATATACAAGCTCCCTTCTAAAGGATGCCTCACATGTAGAACTACGATGAGACTCTGCCTAAAGTGTCTCAATTGAGGGAACAATTTTCAATATATTATTATAGAGAGGGAATGTTAATGAGTTCAACAATATTTAGTGTATATTTGATACGGAAGAAAAAAAGAGGTAAAAAGTTCCTTAATGAGTTTTATGTGAAAAATTATATATAAAACTTATTCATGAATTTTCCATCCCAATTTTTACTCCATACCAAACTTACCTTTATTTCCAAGTAAGATTAGTATATGGAAGGAAGAATGGGATGGCGATAGGAAAGAAGAAAACAAAGGGAAAACTAAAATGGCGAAATCATATACTTGATTCTCACTACATTGACCAGTACACTGAAAATTAGCAACGCATGTGGAGCTAGTGCTTGGAAATGCTAATCTTAAGAACCACTCAAAGGCTAGTAACGTGTGCTTTTTATCTGTATCTTTAGTAACGTGTGCTTCGTACAGAAGCTTTTTGTTGAAATTTTGATTTAATTATGATTTATGAGAACGCCGGTTAAGGATAAAATTTTGAATCAATTGGGATAAAATCATGTCAAAGAACCTGAATCGTTTGATTTAAAACTCCAAGCTATTAGATTGGGGGTTTAAAGATTAACTTTTTTTATGTCTCTAGCAATAATAAACTTTTTCCCTTCCTCAATTGATGTAGCAAAGCCATTCAATACTGTTAAAAATTTGAGTAACTTTTATTTTGTGGAGAATGCTTTTTTGTTGTGACAAATGGAACTGCCAAACAATCCATCTTGTCCTATGTACGAGCAGCAATTGACCTTCGTATTTCTACTTGTGATATATAACTAACATTGGAGCATCACACCCAGTGTATAGTTCAAGATACTTAACATGACAAAGTGAATTTTATATCTGAAAATCAATGGTACAACCACCAATCAACTCTGCAGCCTCAATTTCAGATAATATAGAGTTACTATCTGAGGACACCTGGGCTGAAAATATATTTCTAAGATTTTTGTACATTTCTTGAGGTGTTTCCCTCTTTCCTTCATGGTTGCCAAGATCCATATGTTGCAACTCCTGTGTAGATGCAGTTGTAGGAGCTGGTGTTGCACAATCCCCATTTTGAAGAGGTTTAGAGTCTAATTGAAAGGGAGTTGGGGGGACATCAGCATATCATCAAGTTAATTCATCAAACTGACATGTAAAGAGTAAATTTTCTATAAGGAATAGCTTTTCAAATTGCAATATATAAATTTTCTTCCCTAGTGCCAAATGCAAAAGTAGGCTTCAAGTTATGAATCTGTGCTCATGTGCACGAATGCAATACATATATGAACACAAAAGTTAACTTAAATGGAAGATTTTGAAGTATGTGATGATGTAATTGAAATCTGCAAAGTCGGAATATTTAAACAAAACACAATTAATGTTTATAAAGGCAACATAACACTAGGCAATTATTATGCAAGAGTCATAGCCTCTAAGTTATGTATAGTTAGGTGGAAAGCTTAACCGGTGAATGTAGTACAGTGAGAATAATGACGAGGACTGAAAGAGTTGGATCATTTCCACGGTGCTTGAGCTACCTTCAGATTTTTAAGTTACCAATGAGAGGTTTCGTCATTCTGCTTCTTTTTCTTACTTTTGAGGAAATGATCTGAATTCTCTTTCTATATGAATCAATACACTTCAAAGTCTCCGCGACTCCACTCAGATGGATTTTAAAGTAGAGGATTTCAGCACTTGGAACTTTATTTTCTTTTCCACTTGTTATTTAAATAACAAAATGTAATGTGAGGAAGCTCAATCCATTGAGAACAGAAGTCACCATGACAGTGCTTGTTAAAGGAAAAGAAAAAGAAAAGTATAGAAAAAGGATCCCTAAATACAAATATATAAAAGAAGACTACCAAAGTTACATGAACTGTTGAATAAAGGAAGAACCAATCAAGTCAAATTATTGTTTTCTCTTCACCACGAGATACCATTTCTGTAAAGTTGGAAGGAACATTAATTTAGGGAATAACAAGTTCTCATACTTTAATCTCTGACCCAGACCATCTGAATTTCTGGTGCTTCTTTAAAAGTTACATATCAAAAGTTAGCTGTGTATATATTATAGTGAATACAGACGTGCTACCTATACCATCAGTATCCGAGTAGCATATGTTATGACCGGTTAATACAGGAAGCATCAATGGATTGGAATTTAGAAATACTCTGGACAAATACGAATTTCTACTATATACGATATATTTTGACCACGAATTAGTTTTTACTGCTTAGAGTTTTATTATTGAGATTTCTCTTTTTCTTCAACAAAATTAGTATATCACGAGCTGATATAAGAAATTTCATTGAAACAACAATAAAGACATTATTAAGTTTTAAAATAACCAAGTGAAATTGAACCAGCTACTCTCTTCAGTGATTGCATTAGCAGTTACCTTCAGATTTGGTTGAAGAATGTTGCCTGATTATGTCTAATTTAGCACGGGTAATGCACAGCCATCTTTCTGATTCAAAATCATGCTCTGATTTAACTGGAATATGCCAATGGCCTTCCTCTGATTCCTGCCAACACAATTGCCATGTTATATTTCTTTCTATATTTTTTACATCTCTATTGTCTCGACTTCAGATTTGCAGGAAAAAAAAAATTATTTAATTTGTGTTCATGTTCTGCCATTTTATGAACAGCATAAGAGCTTCCCAGTAACATGTCTCTTACCTGAATTACAACAGAACAAGGAGGGGGCATGTGAAACTCTGGACCAGTATCAGAGAAACTGAAGTGTACCTTAAATTTGGAAAAACAGGGATGTCCATGTTAGTATGACCATATTTATAAATTGTGCTCAAAGAAAGTAAAACTAAGCCAAGCAATAGAAATAGTAAAATCAAAAACCACATTGGACACCTTATTTTTCATCAAATATATACAACCAGCATGCCAATAAGAACAAAGACCTGATAGAAAAATTCTCTTTCTGAAGAGCCTTACTCACCTGATGCCTTTCTTTCCACTTGGGGAAGAAGTCATTTCCCAGAAGTTGAAACAAATGATCTCTCATCTCATCATTGGTAACAAGTAAACACTTAAATTTTATAGCTGCATACAACCAGTACCTGAAGCACAGGTTAGCATGTGAGGCGTGACAGAAATAAATAAATAGTTGACAAGATATTATTCCATTCCGTTCTTACCAATCATCATTTGATCCAGTAGGTGTTGCATATAGTGCATCAGCATTTTTCCATCGATCAATTAATGCCCTATTAATTGGGTCATCCATTTTGTCTCCTTTGATACGCTTATTATGCAAAATAATAAGTGGAAACTTCTTTGAAGGGAGCTTTTGGCGTATCCCATTAACAACAGCACTGATCTAAAAGTTTCACCTCAGAAGAAAATAATCAATAACCACAATAAGAACACATGCAGATATAAAATAGCAGAGTATTTTCCACATTCAGTAACTTGCCTTGGATGGCTGGAATCTCCTTTGGCTGAAAAGACCTACATTTGCAGCATCTACTACTGCTTCAAAAGGTCCATAATAGTCAAGCCATTTCTGCAATGCACAATTTTATGATTCCACTTCATCAATATAATGAGATTAGAACAAATGTGCATTATTCAATTTTCTTACTTGAAAATTCTGAAAGTTTGACTTTTTCTCTCTCATTATAGCAATGGATGCAACTGACTTGGCAAAATTCTCTGTTTCAATTGGGTCAAGATCAATAGTGACCAAGTGCACCCCACAGCATTTACACATTCCATCATTTCCAATGGTTGTATCACAAACTTCCCATTTTCCCGTTCCCAACCAACCTTGCCCATGCCAGCCTCCACCATTATTTTCTATCGCTTCCTTAATTAATGTTTTATCCCATTTTCTTTTGCCCACTTTTGAAGCCTGCTTGCTCTTAAACCAATCAATAATCAAATCGGAAGTAGGAGGTGAGACTTTCCTTACATTGTTTCTCAGTTTATGCAACAAATAGTAGACCTTGTCACTCTTACCAGCTCCTATGCTTACTCTTAAGAGCGCCTCCAACTCAGGCTCTTCAGGGTAGACACCATGTTCCAGCATGTGCTTTTCAACAACAAATGCTTTATCTATTTCTCCATTATTGCAAAAGGTAGATAGAGCAGGACCATAAGACCGTAACCGAGGATTTATCCCCAATATCTTCATTTGCTTCACCATCTCAAAAGCCATGTCACCATCACCCATTGACATGGCCATTCTACCCACAGATGTGAAGGCTGCTTCATTCATTGGGACCTTATCCAGATGCATATTCTCATATATTTCAAATCCTTTCTGCAGTGCATATTTCTTGACATCATCACTCACCAAGATTCCATGGTCTTTTTGGCTGCTGGCAACATCTTTAACAAATGAAAATTCATTTGTAAAAGGGTTTGTTTCACTCTTCTCTGATTTCTTAGCAGAATGAGAATCCATGTGTGTTTCCTTTGATTGGAAGAAAACTGAGGCCGATGCTTCACTGTCTAAAACAGAGTTCTCTGCATTATCAAATGTTTTATGACTCTTGGCCGTATCAACTAGTTGCCCATTCAATGAAACTGAACTGTCCAGCATAGTATTACTAAAACATTTGTCATTCTTATCTATTGATTCAATAAACTCCTCATGTTTCACAACTTCATTAGATGAGGCCAATGCATTCAAAGTTCTAGCATCACATCCACTTTTAGCTGGTCGAACTAAACCTACAGCTGCAGAAGAACAAAGATACAATAGCACAGTATAATGGTGCTGCCCCAATTTGACACCCTCTCTCCGAGCTGAATCATACAAGGAAATTGCTCCCATTACATCCCCTCTTTTTGAGCACATATCCAAAGCAACCCGCAACTTGACTTCTGGAGAATCCTTATCCTTCTTAGTCTTCTTCTTCTTATTCCACTTCCCCACCAGATTTTCATTGTCCTTCATTCTCTCACTAACCGTGTACCTGCTACTAGCTTTAGCTTCCAAAGATTTACCCGTCGTATCATTACCCTTAAACGACCTCGAACTTATTCCCCTCCTTTCTCTATAACCTAGGGTTTTCCAGTTATTTCTGGAGAACCTCCTCTCAGCCTCCTCCTCCTCCTCCACCTCCACCTCCACCTCCTCCACCACCGAATTAACATGTTTTTTCACGAATTTTTCGCTCACTCTTTCATCTATAGAATTCACTGAAGAATACCCAGTTCCAGATTCTGTTGTGTCTTTGAAATTTATGGGATTTGTTGATGTATCATTTTCTATAGTAGACACCTTTGGGACTGAAGCATGTGCAGTGAATACAAGATTATGAGTAACCTTTCGTTGAAAGGTGGTTTTGAGAGGTGAAGAAGTGAGAAAATGAGAGAAAAAGCGAGAGTTGAGAGTGGAATGATACCTGGAAAGGGAGAGTGAGATAAGGTAGTGTTGTTGCATACCGTTGAAGATAAAGGAGGCCATATGGGGCCGTCAGGCGAGCTCCCTCTCGAAACTGGACATGGTCTCAAGGATTACGCTCCTTATATGCGGTTGGAAATAGAATGGGCTATACTATGATTTATTTTAAGTAGGCACAGTGTGTCTTGTAAAGTATCCAGTTTACGTTTCAACAAAAGTTTTTTTTTTTTTTTTAAATTGGTCTTTATGTAAAAACACAAAATTTGGTCTTTTAGTTTATTTTATTTGATATTAACTTTTTTTTTTCAATTTAGCCTTTTAGTGAAAACATGACTTACAACTCTATTTAAAAATTTACATTGCATAAAAGTTTTAAAATAAGTTAATAAATCTAAACTTTTAAAATCTTAGATAAATTTAAAATTTTAATTAAAATTATTAAATTATATAAAAAATTAATAAATTATATAAAATATAATAATAAATTATATAAAATAAGGTGGCCTATTTTAATTATATTTTTTAATTATATATAATAAATAAATAGATAAGTTAAATAAACTTATTTAAAAGTATAAATCTGTCTTACTTAGTTAAAAATATCTTTTTAAAAGTCTAAATCTAACTTGTATAATAAATAAATTAGGTCTTAATGTAAACTAGGCTATAGGTCTTTGATAGGCCGTTTGACTTATTTTTATCCTTATTTATATATATAAATGAAACACAATAATAACTTGAAATAAATAAATATATACTCTCTTTTTTAATAAAAGATTTATAAGGTGGATAAATTGTTATACAATTAAAGAATTCTATCAATTGTCAATCAAAATTGACTATATTGACAGAATCAAGTTACATCAATTCAAAGGTTTTAAATTCAACTTCTATTGATGATCCCTCATTGGTAGGCTATATATAATGAGAGATTGTTAGATATGCAATGAGAGATTATTAGTAGTGGGAATTAAACCTAATTTCTACATACGAAGTGCTCCAAATCTTATCACTTGAATCAACTGGTAATATTTTTCTATTTATGGTTTTCATCTTTTTCTTCTCACTTTTATTAGCATCTAGAAAGTTAAATTAGTTTTTGGATTGTAAAATCTCACTTAATTCTAAGCCCTTGCTTTCCTATCTTTGTCTCACACGTTTTTTTTTTTACAATAGTGACTTGGAAATTTAAACTTATGACATTTACAAATTATCCAAATATTTCGCCACTAACTCACTCCTAATAAATAGTGGCACTTGGCATTCTCAAAATTATTATGACATGGTTTTTATTATAATGGCAAGATCATATGTAGCAAGCACTTAGAGGTATTATGAGATTATACACAAAACTTGAATGATTTTAATGGTCTAAGCCACTAAAACAACGCAATGACCTCGTCATTGATACAAGACAAGGGCAAAGATCAATGCAGCAAAGTGCAAACCACCAAGCTGCTGATCGCATGCTAGCCTAAAAATCCCTCTGTTGGGCAAAATTGTAGACTGCAGTTATAACGTCAGATCATCAAAGATCAAAGTTGCAACAATTCAGCAAGAAATCCAATCCAAGCAAATTCTGAGTCCTGAGATCGTTTATCAGATTTAACTGAATTGCAGGCTAATAGTTAACACAATTTTTTGACCAAAAAATGTTTAATCATGCAAGAAGAACTGATCACAAAGTACAATTATGCACAGAACTCTTCCACTACTGTCTACTGAGACATTTCAGCTATGCACGCGGTAGTGATTAAGATGTGGTTATATTCAGTTTCATACAGACTCAGGCCTAAACAATCCCTGCAATAGAACCCACAAGGTTGCAACTCACAATATGTAGGCAAGTTAAATGCGAAATGAGAGATAAGTGTCAAATAGCAGTTAACTCGTTTATAATATCCCAAAGCAACCATCTGTTTTCTGCCCAATCCACCTTTTCAACAGAACCTTGCACTATACAACAAAGTCTTCCTCAAAGGATCATACACTATAACATATATCTGGTTTGACAGTGATTGAGAAATGCCATAGAGCTGTATTAATCAGGGAAAAGCTAACACCTAACAACCAAAAAATATATTTTAGAAATATATGGAGATAAAATGAACCAATCCAAGAAGTAAGCAGCATTTTGCACTGCATGTTCCTTATAAGATATCAGACGAGGCCTCAAGATGTTGTACAACAAAAGGAAAACATCAACATGATAGGTACTGTAATAAAGGCATGGAAATGCCCGTAAAATAGACAAACAGAAACATTATAGTAAGTTGTTTCCATTACCTCAAATCAGATGGAAAACAATGCTCTGCATGTGTAATTACCTTACCAACAATTTGTTTTAAAGCCAATAATTCCTGATAAATCCACTGCTCAGTGATACTTAGATCACAGACAGCCATTTATTATATACCTTCAGACTTCTAACAAACAAAGCATAGAAGGTCAAAGTGATATTGAATTTATTATGTTGTTAGAGTTACAAAATATGATTTTACGCAATTATTCAAAATTCTCCACGTGTAGCATGAAGTATCTCTAGTTAACAACTCAAATTTTGGCAGTTTGCTATGCAAAGCAAGACCATTAAAATAATACCAAAAAGACGTCGCTGTTCACTTTTAGTTTTTGACACTTTAGAATTCATAATGCAACTACCATAGCTTTGTTGCTATTATATTAGTAATTATATCTTTCATTCTTTTAACTTTAGAACTAGGTCCAAGGCTTCCAAATTTAAAAAGAACTCTCTGCCATCTACCTTACCCAAAAAAAAAAAAATGAACTCTCTGCTCCCATCACAGTCTCAGCTTACCAAAATGCAATGCCTCTTGATCCTTTAGATCTGAGTAAATTCTATCACAAATCTAAATACTTCCAATTTCCAAGTGCTGATAATATTGTATATTCTATAAAAGTCTTCTATACAATGAAGCTTTGCCTCTAAGCTCTAACGAGCATGGAACTAAGTGTACTTCTAAATAAATTTGTGAGGGTAAATTCTCTAGTCAGGTATAGACTTGAAGCTATGTGATTTCTATCAGATAAACAGCAAAATGTTGTTTTTCATTTTTTTTTTCACACCAAATCACGTTGAGATAATCAACATGATTGTAGTGAAAGATTTTTTTTATGTAAATTAGCACAAATCATTACATATTTGATAAAATATAAATTAATTAAATATCAAAATATTAGAGCATATTATTAATTTTATTTAGTCCAAATAAGTGATCAATATTTTTGTTGGGCTTTTGTTGTTAAACACTCTCATTTGTGGATTTTCTTTGATATTGGACTTTATTGTAGGCTAAGTTATAATAAGTAAGCTTAACCTATTTAGTATGTCTAAGAAAGAGGCCCCTATCTTTATCTGCTAAAAGGTGTTGGTTATCTCATAGAGATCAACACAATAGAATACTCTGAGTGAAAAAATGATAGTTTCTCTCCCTCACCCAAAACTTGAAATTCTGCTCCATTTTTTGGATCCTTACATAACATTAATGGATTCGTCTTCCTCCTCTTATCTAGATAATCCTAAACCCTCTACTATAATTTTGATTTTAAATTATATATTCCATGATTTAGAATTAAATGATTATGACTTATATGAATTTTATCGATGGATTGCATATCCAAAATTAGCATTTATTGCACAAAATTTCAAAATTTCAAACGGGCTTCTTCATTATTCAAATTAAGAACCAAACACATTCTTAGTAGTCATCCAACTCATGTAATCAAATTTATAAAGCTGGGGAAAAGTGTAGCTTTAAGCTAGTCAAGAGAGCCAAACAGCAACAAAGGTACTCAACTCAATATAGCAAATTGTTACTTTCCCATTGGAGTAGGATAAAAATAAACAACATCCACAATTATAATATTATTCCTATGCTTGAATTTATATATTTCCCTTTTACACCTACTAAAAAAGAGAAAAATTTACATTCCCTTCATTTTTTTTCTTTTCTCACTTTTTTTATAAAAAATAAGTGTAAAAAGTAAAATATAAAAAGTGTAAAAAGTAATATTTTTGTACCGTTAATGTTTTTCTCTTGTGCAAAACAAAACTAAAAAGGAAAGATAAAAAGATTTGGATTTTTTTTTAAAGAATAATAAAAGGTCCTGCTAGTTGTTTGTAAAAGAAAAAACATAAAGTAATTTTAAATAAAATTGGTGAATCCCATAACTAATTATTTAGATTTTTCGTATATAAAAAAAATCTAAATTCATGTTGAAATTGAGGGGGGAGGTTAGAGAGAAAGAGAAATAGCTTGGTGAGCATAGTACGAGAAAGAGGACGTAAAGTAAATGACACAACAACCTAAAAAATACCTTTGAGGTGCTCATTGTCGTTGTTGTTGTTGAGCTCCAAATCCAAACTCAGCCAACAAACACACTATTTTTCCAGAAGCCTCAAAAAGCGATCAGTAATATTCTCTACATGAATACCGTTTTTTCCCCCCCTCAATTTTTCCAATGAAAATACGAATTTATATTGTTTTTATTTTTTAATTAATACATTGTCAAAACATATTACAAGTGTAGGTTAACGTGAATATTAGGTTAGATTAAGTAAAATTACAAAGAATGTTACTAAAAATTACTCGAGTTTTCAAAATTTAATGTACCTAAAAAAATTTAAATTTTCAGTATCATAATTTAAAATTTTTGTTATTTCTCAATTGGATTGTCAAGTTTTAGATGAAAATACTTACAACATAGCTAACATGAATAAATACGTATAATAATAAGATAAGCAAGTTAAAATTAAATAAGATTAATTTTGTCTAATGTCAGAAGAGCTAATCAGTATCCCAAATATTCCAAATGATTGCATATAGTAAGAAACACCAAAAAAAAATGAGTTCAAGTAATTAAAGTAATTAATCAATAGATCAATCCTTAACATAAAAAACATAATTTAAGACGGAGTTTAACCTGTAAAGCAAAAGCCAGAAAGGGAAGTGGGATCAATAGTACTTGCAAAACACATTTTTTTTGTTTTTTTTGTTTTCTGGTCTTGGCTTGGCCAATGATTGACGACTCGTTTTCATAGTTCAAGTTATGCAAGTAACCAAGGAATTGCCCAATAATGAACTATGAATGATTTATGATTTGCATCAACGGCTACGGAGAAGGGACACAACCAAACATTTTGACTTCAACTTGAGCTCCACCCAATCATCTTTCGTGGTTTCTCCTGCTTATTATGGTGACGCCCCTATCTGATTGGGCCTCCGGATATTGCATCTTCCACACGTGCCATGTGACGCACACCCACACATCGTGCCCGGTTGGCGAGTCAACTTTCTCACTCCGAGTCGCTCAGGAAAGCGCACACGAAGCACTATATGAGAGGTCCCTCCCGATGGGCTATTGCACTGATTGCTTGCCAGTATTGCCAAAACCTTGGCCTTATCATCGCTATTTGTGTCTGTTTGATGCGAAAAAATCTAACTTGATTCAAAAAGGAAGGAACTTGGGGGTCTGTTTCTCTCAGAAATGGCGTCGGTTAAGGTTGATTTGGAGGTTGGAAATGATGGGGTTGCAGTCATCACCATGTGCAACCCTCCTGTGAATGCCTTGGCTGTTCCAAGTGAGCTTCACCTGTTCTTCAATCTTCGTCTTCGTCAATTGTAGTTCTCTTTTCTTTTTCTTTTTTTTTTCAAATTTATGTGACTTTTTCCTTTTTTTTATTGTTTAATCAGTTATTAAGGGGTTGAAAGACAAATTCGATGAGGCTGCGAGGAGAAATGATGTGAAAGCTATAGTTTTGACTGGTAAAGTTTCTTTGGATTGCAGATATGCGGTGATTTTATGACAATGGCTTTGCTTCATATAATGAGGTGACTATTTGATTGTCAAACTAAGACAATTTGAAATTGCTCTTATTTTTTTTCCTCTTAAAATCAGGCAAAGGTGGGAGATTTTCTGGTGGATTTGACATCAGTGTTATGCAGAAGGTTCACCAAACTGGTGCGCTCTCATTAGATATGCGTTTAGTGTAATTGAGTTAGATGCAAATTTTGGTTAAATTCTGGCTATAACCCTTGAAGGTACTAAATTTGCTGTTCTTCTTGACAGGGGATATCACGCTTGTCCCTGATGTCTCTGTGGAACTAGTAGTCAACACAATTGAAGGTTGTAACTATTCTTTAAGCCTACCTGAGAAGAGAACTTGCCTTGATGGTTCTGTAACTTCTGTTAGTATGATCATTACAATATTATTAATTAATACTCTTTATAATTACAGATTCGAAGAAGCCTGTTGTTGCAGCCATAGAGGGGCTTGCTCTTGGAGGTGGCTTAGAATTGGCCATGGTTAGTCCTTGTAATTGAGAAGGCACACTGTTCCTTTAAATAAGAATTGATGTAAATGTCTTCATTATTGAATGGAATGTAACATCTTGTAGGGGTGCCATGCACGTGTTGCTGCTCCAAGAACTCAACTGGGCCTGCCAGAGCTGACGCTTGGAATCATTCCTGGATTTGGAGGTAATCAGCATTTACATGCACGTCTTTAGTAATCTAGATTAGGAGTAGGTAATCTTTCATTATTTAGCAGTACTCACTGAATTGTTAACAAAAATTGTTAATTTGTAAGGCACACAGCGTCTTCCAAGGCTTCTTGGGCTGTCTAAAGCTGTTGAAATGATGCTGGTAAGATGTCATCCATTCATTTTCAATTGTGTTGAGTTTCCATTGCACTTACATTGCAGTAAATGAACCCAAATGTTGATTTTGTGATGAGTTGTGCAATGTAAAAAGAAAAGGAATTGGATAAAATTTGAGAAAGAAAACTGTAGAGATTACTTTGTTGGGTAAGAAAGGAATCAACTCAATTTGCAGTGCGTGGGTCTTCATTATTATATATTACTTCATTTGAGACTTCATTGTAGTAAGAAGAAATTTTTTTGAACTTGTCTGGCATGGATATTTCTTATGCCTTTTAACTTTGTGATGCAATAAGATAAATTCAATTTCGCACTTCTTGCAGACATCTAAACCAATCATGTCTGAAGAAGGGAAGAAACTAGGACTTATTGATGCTATTGTGTCTCCTGAGGAGTTACTAAGGGCATCTCGGTTGTGGGCGCTTGACATTGGAGAGAGGCGCAAACCTTGGATTCGTTCACTTCATAGGACAGACAAACTTGGCTCCCTCTCTGAAGCACGAGAGGTGTTGAAAACTGCCAGACAACAAGTCAAGATGACTGCTTCGCATTTGCCTCAGCACCAGGCTTGCATAGATGTGATTGAGCATGGAATAGTTCATGGAGGCTACAGTGGAGTTCTAAGGGTATTGTTAGTTCTATGATTGTCTTTGTTCAGAAGGAAATGCACATGCTTTCTTCCTACCATTTTTTTCATACAGTTCCTTGTCATATTGCTTTTGGTATAGATGCTGCTTCCTCTTTTATGGGTCTAGCATGGTTAGCATTCGCAAGTATCTTGCCACCTGTTATGTCTAACTTGTGTATTTCCACATATAACTAATAACCAAAAATTGATTGCAGGAGGCAGAATTATTCAAGAAGTTAGTCCTATCTGACACCGCAAAATCCTTAATCCATGTCTTCTTTGCCCAGCGTGCAACATCAAAGGTACAAGGCTAGATATGACCTTCCTCCCCTGGATAGTGGAATCTGAACCAGTATCTATTTTCTCTCTCATATAGTGATTAGATGACTAGTGTAGGTGAACTCTGGCCTCTGCTTTCATTTTTATTGCTTTCAAACGAAACTTCTGTGCTTCTTGTGTTTGGAAATATTTTTTGGTCAACTTAGATACTCTATTTCCATTACTTCTTGAAGCAATGCAATTTTGTGAAAGTATGCCTGATGTTAGGAGGTTGGTAATATTTTGCTTGGTACAATATATGGCATGGGAAGCTGAGGGCTGTAACATATGTGGATGTGTGGGAGTGGAATTTCTTGCTCAGAATATGGATAATATTTTTTCCTCCTGATTTCTTTTCTTTCAAATGGAGGGTCTTCTTGTTAACTTCTGTAACAAATAGAGTTGAAATGACTAATGTGATAGTACATGGTATTTTTGAGATTTATAAAATTTATGTATATATGGCTGATTGTTTATCACAGAGATAGGGTTTACCTTTCTGTGGTCCTACATTTTTAAACTAATTTATTTTCTAGTTTGGAAGTATTTGGGAAAGTTAAGAAAGGTTTAGCTGATTCTGCTTCATAATTTTATGCCATGGAGGATCCCTCTTTTTTTTTTACCAAATGTTTGAGAAAACGAGATTGTTTTGGTTAGTTCTCAGACAACAAATGATTAGTGGTCCACATTTTATTTGACAACAAATTCCACAATGAATGACTGATAAACCAACATTTCATATGGTTATGCTTTTAATGTGGTTTTCTCATCCTCTCATTGCTGAACTTTAGAAAACAGAAAAAAACTGCTGAGAGTTTACTCTGGTTTTTTTAATATGTTCACTGACTGTCTTTTGGCAGGTGCCTGATGTCACTGATATTGGACTGAAGCCAAGAAATGTGAAAAAAGTTGCTGTTATTGGGGGAGGTCTAATGGGTTCTGGCATTGCTACAGCTCTTATACTAAGCAATATTCGTGTTATACTCAAAGAAGTCAGCTCTGAATATCTTCTGAAGGGAATAAAAATGATAGAAGGTGATTATTCCAGTCATATGTTGTGTAGTTGCCATCAGTAGTGTCTTCAATAGTTTGGGATTTATATATTCAAATAGTATGCTCAGCAGAATGTTTGCTGAGGACTTTTTTAATATGCAATTGTTAGAGATATAAAACCATTCCTAAGCTTCCACCTAACAACTTAAGCTTTTAAGAAAGTTGGTCCTTGACATAGTACGAGAGCTTCTATAACCAATTGGTTAGGGGTCGGTCCTTGCCACCCCTATTCTTCTTTAATTAAGTTAAATTTCAGGCTTTCAGCACAAGGTAAACTGTACTCGTGTATTGTTCATGCTTCAAACCCGAAGTGATCTTGTGTGAGGGAGTGTGATGGAGATATAAAATCATTCTTGAGCTTCCACCTAACTGCTTAAGCTTTTAGGAGAGTATGTTCTTGACAATCTGCTATCAAACAGTTGACATGTGCAGGACACTGGCAAGTATAATTAATTGCTAATTTGAATGCATAACAATGCTCTAAACTTTTAGTATTATTCTTCATTATATATGAAGGACTTGTCATTATAACTTTGGCGGTATAGTTCTCCGAAGCATGACGACCCTCCCTTAGCAAGTTTAGATTACTCCCTGATAGACTTTCTCTTAGAATGAAATGGAAGGCCTTTATGTAATATGTTGGAAACATTTAATCATCCTCAAATACCTAAGGGGAACAAGTAATAGAGTAAACGACTCTCATCCTTGATACATGTAAAGTTTTATTTTATAACCATTTTTTAAATATATTCTTGTTTTATTTTGCATGACAGCAAATGTTCATGGCTTAGTAACAAAAGGAAAGTTGACAAAAAATAAGGCAGATGGAGCACTTACACTGCTTAAAGGTGTTCTGGATTACTCAGAATTTAAAGATGTGGACATGGTCATTGAGGTTAGTTGCCTGAAGTCTTAACTTTTTTACTGAAATATGGATACTGTACAATGGGGCCGTCCTGTTTGTTTTACTTGGAAAATTTTGATTTGGTTTATACCATTGAAATTTGGATCCTTTAAAGAAGTTGGACAAGTGTTTTTGTTACACACACTTACTCAAAGTTCATTTTCTCACTCATGCTTGTATGGTACTGAATATTTTATATACAGGTGATATATGTGACATGTATTTGCTGATACAGTTGGAAGTATGTTCATAGCTTTTCTCTCTTTGCAGGCTGTAATTGAAAACGTTAGTCTTAAAAAAACTATATTTAGCGATCTTGAGAAGATCTGTCCTCCTCACTGCATTTTGGCAACAAACACATCTACTATTGACCTTAATGTCATTGGTGAAAATACTAGCGCTCGAGATCGCATTGTGGGTGCTCATTTTTTCAGGTTATTTAACTCATTTCTCTTGCTGCCTTTCTTTTTAAAGGGAAAAAGAAAACAAAAAATAGATAGCAGTGATTGAAGTACAGAGAGAGTGTTGTACTGAGAATAGTAATAAATGCCTTATGTCACATTAGAATTTGTTGTTTTTTTAAGTTTTTTGTTTTGCTTTGAAGAGAAGTTAACTACACATGATTTAACACCCCTTTGCATCAATTTTATGTATCAGGAGAAGGGATAGAATGTGAAAATTGTCTCACTGTGATATGTAGAACATCTAGAAGATGACTGAGCATGAGAGTTTCCTATGAATATTTTTTTATTTTTTGGCTAAAAATGCTTGCCTTTTTTGGGGTGGGGGATTATTTTTAATCTCTGGCAGCTGGTCATCTCATTTCATTCATCTACTGTATTGGTAAAGTAAGTGATTGGTGTTCTAAAATTTTCGTCATATACTTGCTTGACTGGAATCTGGTTTGCATAGAATCTAATTAGATCTGTCAACGTCAAGATGCCAGATTTCAGGCTGGAATCTGGTTTGCATAGAATCTAATTGAGTGTTAGAGATAGAGCAAGGTCAGATAGATTCTAATGTGGTATAAATAGGTATCAAATATTTGAATTGGTTTTTTCAGGTCTATTCCAGTTGAAGCTATTTTTATAACTCAATATGTTCCTTCCACTAGAATGCAGGTTCATGTGCTTTATAGTTAATTTCATGATAAGAACAGATACTACACTTGATCTTACTCAAAAGGCCATGAAAGTTAATTTGTTAGTTTATCATCATTTATTGTCTCAAACATGTGTTTGCAATTGCCATATTATTGTTCTACATGAATGTCACTCTGTACACTGTCCCTATGATATAGCAGTTACTGAATTCTAGTAGTTAATGTCACAAGGCATAGATATGGAAATTACATTTTTCTCCTGTACTGTGCTCCTGTTGTAAATAACTTTGAAATCATATACATGTTTTATGGATGCTTTCTGACTTACTTCTTGATGTACAGTCCTGCTCACATTATGCCTCTTTTGGAGATTGTACGGACAGAGAAAACTTCTGCACAAGTAATTCTTGATCTGATGACAGTTGGTAAAATCATAAAAAAAGTTCCTGTTGTGGTGGGTAACTGCACTGGCTTTGCGGTGAATAGAACGTTTTTCCCATATGCACAAGGCGGTCATTTATTGGTCAACTTGGGCGTGGATGTTTTCAGAATAGACAGAGTGATCAGGAATTTTGGCCTTCCTATGGGCCCTTTTCAGTAATATTCTTCTCTTGGGAGTTTCTGTATCTCCATGATATATGTCAATTAAAATATATTACAATTTTCATTGATTTGTTCATCAATATTAAACCTCAACCCCTTCCCCCCCCCCCCCCCCAAATTCATAGAGAATTAGACACAAAAAGACTCAAGATTATGCTTATGTCAACAATACTATGGCTCTACCTTGAAGTTTCTGTTCAATCTTATGCTATTATTTGTAGAAATTTTGGATGAAATTGGTGTGGCATTTTGAAACACCCTCTCAAGTCACCTTCCATATGCAAAAGGAAAGGGCTGGCATAAAGAAAAATTTCATGGTTTCATGAGCATGAGGCACCAAGCATAAGTCTTACACTGATTCTGTAGTTTAAATTTAATTTTTGTGACTTGCAGGCTTCAGGACTTGTCTGGCTATGGAGTTGCCCAAGCAGTTGGAAAAGAATTTGCTGCTGCATTTCCTGATCGCACAATTCAATCTCCACTGGTTAACCTTTTGGTCAAAAGTGGGCGAAATGGTAGTACTGGATCTGTGCCCCATTTTAATAAATGCTGCTTTCTTTGTCCTGGGGACATAATGCCTGGATGTATCTAATGCTTTGGCTGCCTTTGTCCTATCAGGCAAAAACAATGGGAAAGGGTATTACATTTATGAAAAGGGTAGCAAGCCAAAACCCGATCCTTTAATACTTCCAATCATTGAGGAGTCTAGAAGACTTTGCAATATTATGCCCGGTGGAAAGGTACTTCTCTTAAAAGCTTCAATCTATACCAACATTACATTGAGGTTGACATTATCGGCTTCCAAGGAATGATTTAATCTAAGCTTCCTCTCTCACTAGATGAAATATAGAACTATGTTTCTATCAGTGAGTGAAGTAAACCTAATACTAAATTGTTGCTTTTGCAGCCTATATCTGTTACTGACCAAGAAATTGTGGAGATGATACTTTTTCCAGTAGTTAACGAGGCATGCCGTGTCTTAGATGAACAAATTGTTGTTCGAGCTCCAGATCTTGACATTGCATCTGTTCTTGGAATGAGCTTCCCATCTTATCGGTAGGCTTTCCCTTTTTTCCTTCTTCTAAATTGACAAAAAAAAAAAAGGGAAGGGGACCAAGGGAGCGTAACCAAATGCAATCTTTAAAAAAAAAAATTTACACAATGTGCAAAAAAGGCAAGAACCGATAAGAAACAGCAACAAAAATGAAAACAAAAAGAAAGGGGATGTGGAGGGTGGGAAGGGTGCTAATGCCCAATAATTGAGTGATATTATTACCAATCTGCTCTCAGTTTGATGTCTATGATGTACCATATATGCATCATAGGAGTACTTGTTTTTATTTAAAAAAAAATGCGCTGTTGACATTTTCTGCTAAAACCTTTGTGCTTATTGTGAATCAACCAAGGACCAATAAAGTGCATGAATTTACCAAGAAAGGCCATTATAAAGACTTCGCAAAGTTATTACATAATTAGATGTCACAATTTGTAAACCATTTGAACACTCTACACTTATGCCCAGGTTTCAAGACATAGTTGTTTGTCTTCAATCAAGATCTGTTGAACTGTGTAATCTTATCTGCAAAAAGTAGAAATGATTGTGTCACTGTGTCACTGTGTCCCTTGTACTCTTTCATCCAGCACTTGTGTTTTAAGCAGTTTACGTTCTGTACCAGTATGCCTTGTTCTTTAACTTGTATCTCATTGCAATCACTTCTGTGGCAGGGGTGGCCTTGTTTTCTGGGCAGATTTGCTTGGGGCTAATCATGTGTATACAAGGCTGAAAAAATGGTCAGAATTATATGGAAACTTCTATAAACCATCAAAGTATTTGGAAGAAAGAGCGATAAAAGGCATTCCTTTGGTAAGACTCATGTTCTTTATTATCTATTCAAATTTTCTGAACTAGTTTTCTCAATTTTCGCAGAAGAGACCTACTAAAAATCTCAAATCAAGTTTTCTGTTATTTTTTTTAGTGGGGGAGGGGAAAACAGGATGTATGCATTTTGATGCAAGTATGTATGGTTACTAGATATCTTTCAATCTTACATGAGAAGACCTTTAGTATGTTGACCATATATGGATATGGAACTATGACATACCTATCACCGTCAGGCATCATATCTCTTTATTCTTGGGGAAAATAAGGGATTTCGAGATACACAGGATCCTTGGATATCTAAAAAAAATCAAATTAAGAATTCATTGTAGGAAATCTAAGTATTATAGTGTAGAATCATTAAAAAGTTGCCTTTTTTTGGGTCACTGACTTGTAACTAATTTAAATTTCTGCCTGAACTTGGAGAGGTGTATTTTCTGTTGCTATATATTAGATTTGAACAGGTAAGAAATCTTGAAGGAACATTAGGGTTGGCTTCTTAAACACAGAAATCTCACTCTCTACGCCCGGCCGCGATCACACACACACACACACACACACACACACCCACTACATTGACTGACATGAACAAGTGCTTGACAATGTGTTTTGTATTGCCTGCAGAGTGCCCCTGCTTCATCTACTCCAAGGTCAAAGGCGCGCCTATAAGATTGATTTTCCCAAGTCTTCCAGCATGTTGGATGTTGTAGGATAGTAAATATAGCTCATAATATTTGCTTCCTTCTAAGTTTCATGACAAATAAAATTTGGTTTCCCAAAATTATGCTACCCACAAAAAGGAAAGAAAATATAAAAGGGAAAGAACTGTTTCTTCAGGCTGCTACTTTTTGAACATGCATGGTTGGTTCAAAGCAATTATCAGGATTGATTAAAAGCCCCTTTCTTGAGTTCTCTTTCAAGTTTGACGTGTGTTGATTGGACTTGTGCTAGTGGCCAGGCCAACACTTTTGCATGCTTCACATACTATTGTAGAAGGCGGATCAGGCCAGTAGATGAGCGGCAAAGTAGTTGCCTTTGATGCCTCCGCACGCAAGTTCGATCCCCTCCTCGTTTCCCCCAAAACTCCCCTCCCCCGACCCAAAAAAAAAATAAAAATACTATTGTAGAAGTTAGCGTGTAGTTATACGTTTGATATATTCCCTACATTTTTGGCTGCTTTGGACAAAGTAACTTCTACCTTCCTTTAAATGATTTGGCGAGTAGTTGAAGTTCAATTTATTTTTTCAAAAAATAACTCAAACCAATTTAAATAAAATAAACTTTAAATTATTACCCCAAAAAAATCATAAGAGGTACGTATCAAGTTTTTTTTATGTTGGTAATGTTGAGTGTTGCAATTTTAAAGCAGTGATATTATATCAACAACATTTTATACGTATAAAAATTCTTTTTTTTTTCTATATTGGTAAATTTGAGTTTAGATTTACATATTGTCATATCAAAATTTTTCTATACATATTTATATTTAATCAATCCCACAATCTTTACATCTTAATTATCTTTTTTTTGGTCTCTTATAATTATCAACATGAACAAAATAGCCGATTATCCTTTTCAAAATAATAGACAACACAATGCCGAATTCTCAAACGAAACGCTCAAAGGCCTAGGCAAAGTCTGTCACCACTGCATGTTGAATTATTACAGAGCTTAAATGCTCGAGGGATAACGTCAATGCAAACTATGGAACTCATCCTGTTTCGTTTCCAAGTGTGTATATGTATTTAAACGACGAAAACTTTGGAGAATGTAATTAATGAGCATATATAATTTGATAAAAGTAGTTCGGTTAAATTGCAACAAAATTACAAATTGTAATGTTATCAAGGTCAAGCTGTAAAATTGCCTTTCATATGAATATAGTAATCACCAAAGCACAAGAAAAGGGAAAGAAGGAAAATCCCTAAATAGAAAAGAATATATTCTAAATTACAAGCTGTGAAAGTCATTAGAACACAATCTAAATGATATTTTATGGAATTACAACTCAGCAATTTACAAGCTTCGCAATCAAGCAATTTTGAAGCTGAAATTTAATTAGATATATGAATGGCCAGAGTAGAATGAGAAAACTGATAAAAGGAAAAATTGATCCTTGTTGGACTAATGGTGGGGCCTGTATGCTTGAAACCCCTCATAGAGAAGGCAGAAAATGAAGAACGGGAATGTTATTATGGTACATGGAAGTTCTAGCATACCTTCAAAATATTCTTGCATTTTTTCTTTCAATGGAATCTCTGCACATCATTCTTAGATTTCCTTTCATATCTATTTTTCAAACTTCGGCTTAGTTTCCCCATTTTCAGGAACAAGATTACCAGGGTTCAAAGATACTGAAGTAATTGTGCTCATACTACTTGTGGCCATGGGTGGAACAGCATCTTTGGCGACACCATTGCTAATCGCTCCCTGCTGATGCGCTGTCTCAGTACCGGCATTTCCAGCGTCACTGCTGATTGGTTCCTTTTGACCCTCTGATTCACTTCTCGCTAATGAAGAACACTTTGTTTCTGAAATTGGGAATAGAAAGTAGCCATTTTTAACAATTAAAGGTGATGCAAAAATACATGAGAAATAGTCATACAATAATACATTTTCTACCTGAGAAAAGTCCCCAGAACCCAGCATACAAATTTTAATACTTTTTTTCTAAGGCAATCAGAAATTTCAGAACCATTTCGAATAACAGCCATGCAAAGCATGACAAACAATGTATTAATAATTAACTAATTGCTGGCTATCTGTACTGATGTACACTTGCCAATTGCAGAGAGAAACATTTTCTTCTGTATGAGGTCATCTTTAGGTCATGCTCCATACAGCTCACTGCTCACCCATCCTTTTTCAAAGTTTACTGTTAACTAACAGGATAAAAAGAGCAGAACCAGCCCCTCTAACTTCGGTGTTTTGGCCATTCAACTTTTAACTTACTAACTTTGGCAATTAACCCCTCAATTTTCATAAAAAGTCTCCAGCTATTGTGTCCATGCAAATGGTTAGTTTTTGAGATTTTAGTGTTTATGTACAAGCTTTTGCTGAGGAATCAATGGAATATGAATACATTGACAGTTGAAAAATTTATGTGGGGATGGTAACAAAGACAAATCAACCAATAAAAGACAAATAGAAGCAGCCATTGGGATGTTTTTCAAAGCTAAGGGGGTTAATTGCCAAAATTGAAAGTTGAGGGTCTATTTGCAAAATCCTCAAGGTTAAAAATAGGGTTTTATGAATATTTCCAAAAGTAAAATTATAACTAAAGGAGAGAAAAATATTAACTTGCCATTTATTTCTCCCATAGTGATAACCCTATTAAGAAAATCTCTAAACTTCGTCAGTACAATCCTTTCTTGCTCTGCATAGACCTCTGTCATTCCTTGTCCATAAGGCAATTGAGAAGATGTGTTGCAGGCATGGGCCATTGACCCAACAGGGGAGGCAGCTGTCATGAACATTGTGTCTTGCTCATCGCACATCAAGGCTAACGTCCCGGGAGACACTGGCCTCCCTTTTGGGACATCAGCGCCATCTGAACTGGAATTATCTGGGCTGATTTTATCTGTTTGGTTTGCACTTGAACAATCATCAGCCATGGCTTTTTCAACATCACCTTCTTTTTTACATGGTAATTGCTCTTGATTTGAAGAAGCAAGGGAAATTTCAGTCTGATCTTCTATATGCTTTTCCATTAAATTTTTCTGGTCTGATCATATTAATAACAATAATTGGTAAGAGAAAATTAATCACTGATGTGCATTGACAAGGCTGAATAAGAGTGCCAAAAGCCTCACCCATTAATCTAATATAGGAAGAAAATAGGCATTATAAAGTATATATGCATGTACAAGTCTAACTCTATAAGAAAGTTCTGAACATAGCAATGACATGGGAGCTACTTTGCTAGAAGTTCTCCAAAATAAAATAAGGGTTTTGTTAACGTGTGCCCTAAGGGCACAGTTTAAGGAATAAAAAATAGAAACTATTAAATAAAAAGTAGAAGCATTTAATGTCTTGAAAATCCAAAACACATTTAATACTTTCTTCTTAAGTAATTAGGATGATTTAATGAAAGGTAATAAATGTTATTTTTATTTCGTAACATGTGCCTTAAAAAGCACACGTTAACAAAAGCCATAAAATAATCACATCCAAGAAAATGCTGCATCAAATGTTTATTAAAACTTGAAACATGCTGGCTAACAAGTCTAGACAAACATTGTTGTAATTGTAATCTTAAGTTATATCAAAGTTTTATCAAATATTTTATTCTTAAAACAAAATATTTTCACTGTTAAAGATAACTCACATTGCAAACTACATAACTTTCATCATCTTATCAGTGAAAGTATTTTAATTTTTTTCCTGGAGAATTCCAAAACAAGAACTCTTGATAAATATATTTTATGAAAGAACATTAACCAGTTGTTGATAGTTAATTCAATTTATGCCAATATATTATGAATAATAACACTTCAAGTGGGCTTTTTTTTTTCCTCCATGGTGAATAATTTTAACAGGAGTTCCTTATTTCAAATTCTCATTTTTCTTTTTTTAACGAATATATACTGTATAGTTTTTTTTTTATCTTAATTCTAAAATTATACATTTATATAAATAATATTTTTAAAATTTTATTAACAATACCCTTGCATATCTGTATCCTAATTTTTTGAACCTGTCATCCATGTATTGTATCATTTTGCATATGATACACGTACCTACATGGCCATATATGCATCATAGGGTATTACTAATTAGCTCAAATGAGACATCCTGTTTAGACATGGCAGGTAAAAGGGAGAGATAAGATTTCTTTGATAATTATCTTTCTATTGCCATTTGGCAATCCATTGAGGGCGGTAAAAAGAAACATTCTGAACCTTCATCTGATTGAAAAGTTGTTTGTTTTATATTTTTTTGGTGGACTAGACTCTAGAACTGCATTTAGAAAGATTTATCTGATGTAATTTTAATAGATAATTTTACACAAGTCAAATTGGAAGACACAGATTGGCCCATTTATAATGCACATTCGTTGAATGGAACTACTCAAACTTCCTAGGGCCTGTTTGGGAGATGGGGAAAAGCAGAGACTGTGAGGGGAACAAAGGAAAAGCCATTCTAGGTTAATACCAGTCCATTCATACAAGGAAGAATGAAAAAAAAAAAAAAACATAATGGTCCTTCCGAAACCAATAGCACAACTGGCGATTGGTGATTTATAATGTCAATATACCTGTAAGTGTCTTTGCAGTTTGTCCAGATACTAGCACCAGAACTGAGCAAAGCTCCTTCAGGTGCTGTGGTTGTATGATGTCTGCTAATAGAGACCTTCGACAATAATCAAGTCAGTAACTAAATTTAGTAAATTTATCTTCATTTCATGTACATAACTAATAGTACCTGTACATAAATTTTGAAGGACCTAATGTTGCAGTTCCAACACGAGCACCTGGGATAGAAGACAAGGATTGAGAGGATGCAGGACCTCTGACTTGGTTTACCTGGGAAATATTAAAATATATATATAAAAAAAATTCATGATGCTAGTGTACATAAGCAAGCAATAATAAATTCACGTGATAGCATTCACTGTAAACCGCAGCAAGGCAACACGAACAACTTAGTTAATGGATGAGCTATTACACCAGTTGTTAAGTCATCATGGTATTGAATAAAAAGTTTCAGCCTCAGAATCTGTCTCTATTCCTTCAAATTTAAAATTAGAAAGTTGACATACTGGACCAGACTGGAGGCAGCCAAGTTAAATTTAGTAAAGACTTAATTGAAATTTAAATGCATCTGTTAATTAAAACGATAATGGTGTCAAATCCTAACAGGAAAGTATTATGTGACTAAAAATTGTATGTCAACTGTTCTCCATTTCTCAGATTTAACCAATTACCTAAGTTAAAATAAATGCCTGTACCACTCATACTGTGAGCAAGTTTTACCTGTTGCCCCATCCTGCCAACAGATGGATCCTTGGCTGTTGGCCCAAAGAAGAGTTCCTGACCTTTTCTTTTCTTGGATACTGGAGGTGATGAATAACCAGAGGAGCCAATAGCTCCAGTTATGGCGGCATTTGCTGCCTGCTGAATATATGCCATGTTTATTTTGATCTCCATGGAACAAAGCCTGTCTCTCTTCACTTCCCTCAAAATTCTTACAGTCCACGCATTTACAATTTTCAGAACAAAGAATACTTGGCTTGGAAGCATTCACAGTACTTCTTGAGACACCCAGATTTTTTACAATGGCACCCCTTGTTGTGCTTTCCTAATATTAAAAACTTCCCCAGCCTCCTCCTACATATATTTTGAAATAAACAGTCAACAATAGAAAAATAAAAGATGTTTAAAGTATAAAAACAGGGTAGCCCAGCAATTGAGGCTCCGACCATTGTGGGGTCTAGGGAGGTCAAATCTACATAGCCTTACCCCATGAGTGGAAAGGTGGTTTTCGTGACTAGAACCCATTACCACCACATCATAAGGCAGCAACATCATCGTTGTGCCAAGTCGTCCCAAGGCAGAAACATTTATTTTTCATTTATCAAGAACATATATAAAGGCACTTTCCAGGTATTTTAATAATAGGCTCCTGTAATTCCATAATTTTATACCATTGAAAGCCCAGCTTCCAGTGTAGACATATATTATTGTATATACACATGGTTGAAAATACATGACTTATCTGAGTTACTTCAAATTAAATGTTAGCAATTTATATGGACTTTCTATTGTCATGTTGCCAAATTAAAAGCAAACGTAGATATAGAAACTAAAAATAAAATGCATTGGTTTCATGATTTCATCAAACAAGGAAATTATATAGGAATAGGACATCAACAAAAGGAATAACTGATCAAAATTAAGACTTGGAGAAAATAAAATCAACATAGAGAAGGGAAGAGCACAAAGGCAAACAGAACCAGTACAAATATTAAATGTCATAGAAACTTGTATATTTCTAGAAAATTGTAAAACCAAGAAATTGTTTTTTCAGTCATAAGCAAAAGGCTTAATTACATGATTATGGAATGATGCACCTAACAGAATAGCAAGTTTTACTATGGAAAAAAATACACAAGGACAACTGACCTCCAATCATAATACAGAAAATATCCATTTACTTTTGCATAAAATCCCACAATGAACTAAAAGAGAATATATAAAAGATAACAGGACCAATGTCATGCATCAGCAGCACAGAATTTACAATGAAAACTGATTAGCTCCAAGAAAGAAAATAGCTAAAACTCTTTTCTAATTAATATAAGCCCTATATCTTAAACTCATAAAATCCATAAAATAAAACATGTCATGCAACACTAACTGTCACAAAAAGTTTGACCTACATACCCTGCTATCCCGTGATCCATGAGGGCTGCTCGCAATTTTTGGCCTAAATGCATTTGGATTGCGCTCTAAAGTAGCTTCAACAGCTTCTCGTCTAACAACTTCATTTTCAACATTGTTATAACAATTTACACAGTTGCAACCATCACAATATATTCCCGATGCAAAACATTCACAATATCTGCTTGAGAAAATTTTGAAAGGTAGCTTCATTTAGCATCAATTATTGCTGCAAAGGTGCAATGATATGTGCTGAAGGACAAATATTAAGACTGACACAGTAAAATGTTGCTAAATAATACCCTTTTCCATCCTATTCAAAGAAAAATATATTGTTGCACCACTATTATTCAGATAAAATTGAGCCTAACTTTGGCCATGGGAACTGTTAGAACTTAGAATATCTTTATTATATTCAGTATATATTATAGAATTAATTAGTCCTCAATCTTTAGGACTAATCTTAGGACTTTCATTATTTGATTAGGATTGTATTTATTCTAATTAGTGCTAACACTACTATATATACAACCTTGTGTGAACTACTTAGACACACACTGACTCCCACAGCTGACCTTCTCAAACTCACCCAGGTAGTTTACAGTATCCTATTGCCTGAATTGCTAGGTTTACCCTTTATATTTACCTTCACACCAACCCAATTTTGTCTTCCTGTATGATTTAATCTTTAAGACCTTCTACCAATCAGGAAAAAAATCAAAAGCCAAGAAATAAAGGATTGAAACAAAAGCCACACAAGGGAAGAAGCCAAAAGAAAAAAAAAAGGAGCAAAATAGCAATGAGTCCTTTAATATAAGACAACTAAACTAAAAAACAAAAATCAAATAAAAAAATCAAATTTCCAAAGTATAATCAGCAAAGGTATTAAAGCTTCACAAGATTATTCCTAATTAGAAGGTTGAAACTGCTAGGAATTACCAAGAGCCAAGAGCAATTACAAAATTCTCAGCATAACCATAAACAAAAACAAAAAAGAGAATAAATAAATGATGAGTCATTTATAAAAACTCCTTTTTGTTAATATGAGAGAAAAAAGAAAATAAATTTCTGACAATAGAAACACGTTATTACTATAATATGAAGATCAACAAGACCACATTCTCAAACCGAATTGTCAATGGCTTCTTAAGAACAATTTTGCATTTCATAGTTGGAAATGTGAGAACACATGTGCATGCACACGCCGATAAGCGCTTATACATCTGCAGACACATTTCCATAGAAAACACACACACAGACACAGATAAAGAGAGGATTTTGCTTACAGCTTTAAGCACTTAGAGTGTTTACAATTGCACTGCTTTTGCTTCTTTGGAGTAGCATCTTTCATTTCAAAGTTAGGTCTTGATCTTGATTTTGGAGATTCTGGATTCCTGAAAAAGAAAAAGTAAGTTAATTGAAGACCAAAAAATGTTACTTGAGCTTTTACACGAAGACATTTGCATAATGCCATACAGTCAAAGTGAATATCTTCATATCGTTCATGTACATACAAATCAATAAGTTCAAGCTTGTGAAAACATATAATAAATGCTGATAGTCAATAGCACATTCGTAGTCATTGTGTATTCTTATCAATCAAAACATCAAAATGATATAAAAGAAGAAGTATAAATAAGAAAAAAATTTCTCAAATTCATTATTAAGCATTCCCTTCTTTACCACAACTAGGAAATTCCTGCCTCACTTCAAGCAGTGACTTCTGAAATTATATAAGCAAAACAATTTTTAAAAGAAATTAAAAACGAACAGAGTGAAGATCGTTCATATCATATGAGAACATATTTCTGTAAGAAAAAGTTAGACATAGCTTGATGCATAAATATGGTAAAAGGTTAGTTCAGCAATTGTACTTTTGAAATGGAAGCCTATTATAAAATGGCACTTTTGCTTCACCTTGCAATGATATTGTCTAGAGTGAAGCAAGCAATATGCAACATCTCTAGTGATCACAACCCTTGCTCCCAGCCCCAGAGGAAAACAAATAACAATTTAAGTTAACAAGTATTTCAGTTTCAAGAGTAAAGAAATTTTAAAAGATACTAACTTAACCACTACCACAACGTAAGACTAAATCTAAAATACATATATCTTTTATCCCAACCATTGAAAGTTCAAACCTGGATGCAAATCACTATAAACAACTTTCTAACTTGTGTTCGCAAGCAAACTTAAAGTTCTAAAGTTTCTAACTAATTTAAGCCCGTAAAAGCAATTTTACCCCCCCCCCCCAACAAAAAAGAAAAAAAGAAACCATCTTTTTTTCTCGATATGAAGGAGATATTGCAGCAGGCCAGTATAAGCTAATAAACAAAATGTTAATCAGAGTAGAAGCAAAAAAGGAAACAGAAAGAGAATGATAACACTCATGGAAAGTTTGCTAATTGCAAACCAAAACATTTCACATGCATCAGAAGCCCACACAGAAATATCAAATCTTTCAAACCAAACTGTGATTCCCGTGATAGATAGCCACATATCAACTTAATAATCCAAACCGACAAAAAAAAAAAAAAGGAACTTTATACGTGAACTTCCAATCCCAGAATATACAAAGGTCACATTTTCTAAACAAATCTAAGTTTTTCCCAAGAAACACACGAACAAGATTTCACCAGCCACGCCCTTCAGACATCAAAACAGTAAGCAGCGAATAAATTATTTCAATCGAGCAACAGTCAAAATTTCAACAACTCACCCAACCCTCACCGAAGGATGAGGTGCCTGCGGCGGCGGCGGCACGGGCATCACAACCACCGGTTGCCGCTGCGTCAGTGTCTGCGGCTGCTGCTGACTCTGCGCCACCGCCAGCGACTGAGGATGCTGCAGCTGCGATTGCGAGTGTTCCGACAAGGCCACACCCCCCGGCACCCCACCACCAAATCCCGTGAAATCGAGCTGCCTTGCCAGCTTCTTCGCGGGAACATCCAAAGGCAGCGCTGCTGCAACACCATCGGATGACACATTCTTGGGAGGGCAATCACCCCCCTCACCTTCCCCCATGAGATGCAAAACAACCAAACCAGCAATTCACAGCGAATTCCGAATTCCTCTTAATCCTTCCAATATTAAAAATAAAAAACTTCACCCACCGATATTATTCCCTCAAAACAATTCCAAAAATTTCAAAACTCAGCTCAAATTCACTAACTTTCAGATCCAAAACCCATTCCCGAATCATCCAAAATAAAAAACACACACACACAACACCCAGCGATTGTGCAGCTCATGCTGCAAGCACAAGTTCAGCGAACAGTGCCCACAATTCGAGGGACTTTGATCTAAACACAGCACACGAGAAGAGAGAGAGAAAGAGAGATTGCAGAAATTTTAGAGAGAGAAAACAAAGAAACGGTGATTGCAGAGGGAAGGGCTCAAGGAAGCTAAGAGAGACACTGAGAAAGAGAAGAGATGACACTCCCTCTCTCTCCCAAGCTTTTCAAATTCAATTTTTTGTAAATATTCAACGGTCAGATCTCGCTTCCTCTTCCATCGGACGGTCCCTGATGACAGAATCCATCGGACGGTCCAAATTCATAGAAGCATTACTCAACTTTTCTCGTCAACCGTTGGATTCGACCTTGACTTAAAAAAAAAAAATCATTTTCCACGAGTTGGAATTGTCTCGTGTGAGCGATTATCCAGTGCAACTAGCACCGCCGAAGGGAGAGACTTCACTTACAAAGCGACACGTGTACTTTCCTCAATGAATCGGTGGGTTGTTGCCACGTGTGTGTTTGTGAAATCGCATGAAATCGCAGGGGTCGAAAACGAGGTTCTTTTTCTTTTTAGGTGGTTTAATTAATTAATTTGGAGATTCTGTTGCCTCCGTTAAAAGTGAAAATAAAAAAGAATTTGGCGCTAAAATAAAGGGGCCCCAAAACGAAGTTGTTCATTTGGAGGAGCAAACCTAAATATCATGCGGAAAATCAAATAAACTCTCCATTTGGGTTAAATAACTAAAAAAAATTGTTTTAAATTTATTTAAGTATTATAAAAAAAATCACTTCTAAAGTGTAATTATAATTTTCTTTTAATAAAACAATAAGTTATACTTATTGAATTTGATTTTATATCCTCTCAACTATCGAATTCTGTCTTCAACTTTGACAACACTATGAAGAACGGGATAAATTGCACATTTAGATAGATAACAGGATTTAATAATGTTTATGAAAGACGTTAGACCACTGAAAACGCAAGTACGAGAGAACATGACTAATCTATCATAAAAATCCAACATAACCACTGTTCTATTAAGTATTTTTTTATTTTTGGGGTGTCTGGAGGGACAGAAGTCTAAAAGGCTTAATGATTATTCTCCCCAGTTTTGATGTCACAAATTAAGTATCCTCCATTTTCAAATAGTTTCACAAATCTGAATTAAAGATTAGAAGGAAAGAAACAAACCGATATACCATGCAATTCAATACAAACTATCAAAATGTTTTTCGATGCGTTGCCCTAACGTTGGAGATTCAGTTCCTCTCAAACTGTAGACAAATCTCAACATCTACTGAAGCTAAGATTACAACTGCAAACTACATTAAAGACCCACAGTTAATACATTCCTCCAATTCTCTCTCGTCCCACGCCACGCCTATCATCTCTTGCACGATTCATGTACATATCCCCGCGATAATCTTTTGGTGGTGGGCCGCCTCTTAGTGGAGAGCGGCTCCTCTCTCTCACATCTCGAGCCCACCGACCACGATGAGGAGGAAGTGCCGGCAACAGAGGTGCAGGAGGAGACAGTGGCCTCCTCTCAAATCCTTTCCTGTCATTGGAGAAACCATCTCTTCCACGATCTCTGTGACCCCAGTCCACTGGGGGTGGCCTATCAAACTTGTTTCTCCCCCTGTAGGTATCTTCTATGTAATCCATCCGCTCCCTACGCACAGGAGGATCTGGATACCGGCCTTCATGCCTGAGGGGTGGCAGAGCAGCAGATCCATAATCTCTAGGTCCATCCCTAGCCAACCCACGAGGAGGAGATCTATAGCCATTCATAGTCCTTTCTGGGGAACGGTCTATTGGAGGGCCAGGAATGCGTCTCGGAGGAGCGTGAAGTGGAGGCGGACCAGGATAAGCCCTCCAAGGACTTCCAGCAGGTGCATGGCGAGACCTATTACAGCTGTTACAATAGTCCCGCCTTGCAAAGTTAAGATTACCACACCTGCAAGACAGTAAAGCAAGGTAAGATAATAGCTCAAGGGAAAGATCTAGCTGTTTTTGGTTTTTTATTTTTGGAGGGGGGGGGGGGGGGGGGGGCTTCTTATAGGCAAGTCATCAGCATCCAACCCGATGCACTAAAACTGATAATCTCACTCCTTTGGTGTCATATGGGTTCCTCGTTACAACCAAAGAATCCCACAAAACTAAGACACAAAATTGCATATATTATATAGATATGATCCACAATTGGAAAAGCACCAGCCAAAATAGAGAAGCCTATTCTTGGTGACAATATAGTCAACATGGTGACTATCATCTGAATCTAAATTAAAAAACAGCCAGAATCTTCAGACTAATTAAAAGATAGATAAGTGCAAAGAGTAATTCCAATAAAAAGGAAAGTCTCAACACAATCAGAAAGACTTGCACTTACATGGGATCAGGACAAATCCAATCTCCCTCCCTAGGACGCACATTGGGATTATTTCTACTGTTGCCTTCCCCTCTAACCAGTCCAGGAACGTAGCCAGGCCCATCAAAAGTTCTACCAATTGGCCTGCCACCAACTCTTCCTCGACTATAAGGGGGTGAAGGGTCTCGATATCTACCAGGATCTCTCCCACCACCATAGCCGCGGCTTCGTGACAAGTTATTAAAATCAGAACTAAAGCGGTGATCTGGATCTCTACGGTGAACAGGAGAGGCAGAACCTGCACGAATTCTATATCCTGGGAAAACAAAGAAGTGAAGTCTGAAAATAAGCAACTCACAGGAAGTGAAGGAAATTTTAGCATTGCAATCTACAATAGAAGCCAGAAAAATTGTCACCATGCAACTGCCAAATAACCAGTTTGATTTTTCAAAGGGAAGGTTATCACCACACAGGGCTTCTCCTCCTCATGGATATGTAAACTAAAAAGTATGAAGAGCATAGGAAGTTTACGTAATAACACCATCACAGTCACTTCCCAAACACCTGATCCATATTACCAAGTTAACAGGTGCTGTGAGATACCACCTTCATATCCTTGATCCCAATTCTTTTTATCTCTGAATGCTACATCCATTTACAAACACCATAATATAGCTAATTATACAAATCATTTAACCTAAGCATCTGAAATATCAAATCCAGAACTTCAAATTTCGGAGCAACAGCAACCTAATAAGGCACTGCAGTATCAAATAAGAACTAAGTCCAAAACCTGGTCAACAGTACGAGCTAACTCCTACAAAATGATAATCCAACATGACAAACAATAAACCAACGTGATTTCACCCTTCAGCAAGTAATCAGACTCAGAAGCACCAGGACTAGAATGTATGCCAGAAGGAAGAAACCACCAACAAATGCCACCGAAGCACAGAGAATCCCAAAGTTTAATACCTTGCCAATCAACCATTTGTTGGACTCTTTTTGGAACCATCTCTGTTGCAACACCCAAAGGTAGATTCAAGCAACAAAGTTCATGTATTTGCAGCAAACCATACAAAAGAATGACCCAGGCAGATAAACCCCATTGAAGCGATGTACAACAATGCCATAACCAATTCACCCTTTTTTGCTATAAACTATGCCCCCAAGTAACTTCAAAAACACAGGAGAATGAAATAGGACATGGAGAAGTACAATCCCACATTTTTTGAAGATATGCATTCCTTTTCTGTACCATATCAATGTCCCCCGTCAATGAATCAATATGAAAAAAATTAAGGATTCAGCAGAAGCTACACAACCACATGATAACAGAAGATCCTAAACTTCCCTTGTGGAATTACTACTCTGAAAAGCAGCCTTCCATGTTGTAATTAAATAACCATCTGAATCATCCCTATTTAACCAATCAAACAAGAAAAACCCAAAGAAAGTAAAATGACAACCACCAGCCAAAAACAATCATTGCAAGGACGATTCTAGAGAAAACTGCATATATGTAACTGGAATTGCAATTACCATGAGTTCAATAACAGAACAACCATATATAACCATCGAAACTATGAAGACTATCATCAGTAAACATTATCTTTCCATGATGTCAGGTCAGCTTCCACGAAAGTAGCAATTCACCCAGCCACAAAGAACTTCTTGCTGTGGAACCTAGATATACCAGCCAAGTATTGGTTACAACTTAAGGTTATATCACAAAAACAATTTTTTAATGGTCAGTCTCTGTCCTCTACAAATCCTGTGACCAATAGATGTTCTAGTGCATTGCCCACAATGTACCATGATGACAATAACTTCAAATTGAATCTCAGATTCCCTTAAACTTGACACTGTCTTTACCTTCACAAATAACCCAAACCAAACATATGACCATGACTCTGCAAAATGAGAACCTGTGCAACAGATGTTGTGCTGCAAAACCCCACAAGTTCTCACAGAATGGTCTATATCCACCAACCAACACACTTATTAACCCTTACATAAAAAAAAACCCAGATCATGATCCAAGGCTGAATTCATAGCAACATGCCTTCCTCAAGGCCCAGCAGAGCTGTAACACACAAATGCAAAATTTATTCACTGGTTGACACTCCATAATCGATATGAGATCCAAATGCTTGGCATGCACATAATAATAGACAAGAGGTCTAACAAAACCCATCTCTATATAGATAGCATCAGTCAAAAAAGAAAAGATACAACAAAAAAAAAAGAAAACAAGAAATAGCAGATTTATTCTTAATTCAGTTTTAGTTCAAGTGAATGTCCAAATTTTTTTTTCTTATATCCCTAAAACAAAGCAAGGATAAGCAATTCAAGTATTCAACTTTCAAGGAAATCAATATTGCCCAATGTGTACCATTCACCACATGCCACCTGTTCAACCATTACGTATCTAATCAGTGTACTACTCCGTTTTATACCGTGCCCATCCCCAATTTTTCCATACACCAACAAAATAGTTGCAAAGCAGACATAAAATAAAATATTTTAACCACATCACTCCCATCGTGACCAGATAAAACAAATGAACGAAACCAGTTTCTTCATCTAAATTTTGAAATTCACAATTGAAAACCTAACCCCCAATTACCCACAGAGGACAACCATAACCATAAAAGATAGGTAAAGAGCAAAGGATGGGTGACGAGAGAGGGAACAAACCAGGGTCATCGGGATATCGATCGGAGCGGGAATACGGGGGAGGAGGATCACGGTGAAGCTCGCCGGGCTCGTAATCGCCACCACGACCTCCACTGCCACCGCCGCCGGCGCCTCCCTCGCTATGGGAGGGCCGCACAACGAGGCTGCTCAAGAGGGGCTGGTGATGATGCGGCGGCGCCTGGTCCTTGTCCCTCGAAGCCATATCCTCTTGGTTTCCGTCGTACTGTGGAGAAGACCGCTTCTCTGATCAACGAGATTTCGATTATGGGTTCTGGGGTCGCGTGTAAACCCTAGATGCAAAATTGGATGGATTTAATTTTGCTCCGTGGAATATTAAAAAAAAACAAATGTATAATGCGAGTGTCTACGTTTTTTTTGTTTATATTGAGTTTGATTTTTTATATAATTAATATTTTAACTAACTTTTTAATAATTTAATAAGTATGATTAGATAATTATATAAAATATTTTGAATTAACTTATTTAATTATTATTTTAATCACAAATTTTTAATAATTTAATAAAATATAATTAAATAATTATATAAAATATTTTAAATTAATAATAAATAAAAATTAAACTCAAATTGAATTCTTTTCTTTAGCTAAAAAAGAGAGCTACTTTTCTAAGTTTGGATACGTTTTTTTTATGTTTTGAGAAAGGAATCTGAATATTCTTAGAAATTAAAAATTTTTAATTTTATTTCACCATATTGCTAAATGTTTCACTTGTGTAAAGAAATTTTCAGTGCTCCATCACCTGCCAATCAAGCATGTGTTTGTTTTAATTTTTCTAAGATAAACAGGTAAGAATGTTTATAGGTCAGGTAGGCTTAATTTAAGATGATATTTTGTCAATTTTATTTTTTACCTTAACCCAATCATGTTAGAATATATAAGGACGGACCTACATTTTAGACTCCAGAAATACCCTATGGTAAAAAAAATTTAATAATATTTTATATATAGTTTTATTATTTTTATTTCATAATTTATAAAAATTTACTCTCACTAATAATTAAAATGAATAATAAATTTATAAAATTTTAAGATATTATAAACCTTTTAAATACTAATTATTAATCATATGAGAAATGAATGATTGAATAATTCTTTAATTACATACATAAAAAGAAAGATATTTAATATAATTAATAATGAGAAAATCATTTGATATTTTTAAATATAGAATGTTGTATGAAACAATTGTAAATTTATATTTTAATTTTTTTAGAAATAAATTTTGATTTGATATTAGTGTAAAAGTTTTTTAAATTGTTATCTAATTATGTGTTAACATATTATTAAGAGTTTGATAATAATAACTATTTTAAAAGTTAAAATTTTTTTAATAATGTAACAACACATGATTACATAATAGAATAAAAAAGATTTATCACTAAATAAAAATTAAACTTATTATTTTATATTAATATATTTTTATATGTAAATATAAAATTAAATAAATTGGGTATCTATATTATTTTTATCTTGCCTCCATTACTTAAAATTTCTGATTTGTCACAAAGGATATGTGTGTGCCCGATCAAGATTGAGTCAAAATTGGATTAGTAAGAAATTTGAATATGATTTTGATTTTGACAATTAAATCATAAAATTTTAATTTTTAAAAATATAAAACTTAGAAAGTAATTTTTCTCAATCTTTGTGTGGTAATATAATAATATTTATATTAATTTTAAAAATAAATGAGATATAATATTTTAAAATATATATTATGTAATATCAAATCAAGTTGAACCAACTTAAAAAGCAAGCATAGTTTCATCCTGACTTTGCATTAAAAAAATGTCTTGTTCGACCCTATCAACTCAAGATAGGAAAACTCCCCTCCGAAAGATTGTCCTCAATGTCTGTTGGTGTTGCGGAGAATCTTACAAAAAACATGCAGAAAATCTTATATAAACATGCCCTTAATAAAAGAGAAAGCGTCATTAATCTTGTTTCTAGTGCACTGCACTTGTTTATTTCAATTAAGATGGGTTTTGGTTTCTTGGGTAAAAGTTGGCAGTGATCCAGATCACCCCACAAGAGTTTTACTACTAAATGAAACCCAGATGCTCCAGGTGGCCATTTTCCTAGATATTCACATTACTCTAATCCAAAGACAAAGTGAGCTCCTTCCAATTCCTCTAATCAAAAAGTCATTACTGTCAATTAATATAACTTGGAAACCTGATTTTATAATTGACAATAATCGATTCCTCTTGTTTCTTTTGCTTTGTTATCCTGATTGAATTTTATTGAAGATCGACTCATGCTTCACCTGTTTTGTATTCTTGACTTTCCATCCTCGAGTATCACTTGTGCATTTTTCTTTGGGTTTTCTATGTAAGTTGCTCTGAATCTTGGTTTCACAAAAATGAAAACTGTAGGTTCGGTCATTGTTCTCAGAGCTATGCAATGCAACCCTAAAATACCCAAGAGCTTATGGATGTTTTCATTATTCTAAAGATACTAGTCATACATCCACTTGTTGACGTGATCAAGTTTTTGCTTCGTTTCTACTTACCGATTGAATCTACTATTTTCCCATTTGATTGCTTGAAGAATCCCACACCTCCTTGTGGTTTTGAACTGCTCTAATGCCCATATAATAATCAACCAAAAGTTATGGTTCTTGACTTAGGGAATATTGAAAGATATAGGGTGAAAAAAAAAGGAAGAAGAGAAAAATTCATTAAAAGATATCAATTAACTACTAGCCGATCTATTTGTAAATACCTAATTTTGAAGAAGGTTAGACTTAAATACAATTACGAAGAAGGGATTTTACAAATAAATATCATTAGTAAATAATTAATCTTTTTATATTCTTTTATTTGTTGTTCGAGTTTTAATTTTAAATTAGCACCACTAAATCAACGGATGTTAATCTGTGTGGAAATGGTTCGAATTTTCTTAAAGATTCACTTTAGTGGTAAATGTTTAATTTTACATGAAGCATATTTTTTGGAGGGATTCTTATTTTAGCGCTTGACCATACCTTGAAAGATCACTTTTTTACCTAATAAATAAGGGAATATTCTTTAAAAAAAAAAGACTATCACTATTGGGTCGATGTTAGAATATGCTTTTAAAATAAGCAATACTATCCAACAAAAAAAATAGTCAGCATTTTTTAAAAAATTTACCTAAATTTAAGGGTAATTATTGAATGAAATAAAGTGATAAAATCTCTCACCTATACAAGAATTACTAAACATGTCAAATCATTTTTGTTAAAAATTCTAATTATATAACATTTTCTTTTTAAAATTATTTGAAATAAAATATAGTATAGAATTTTCTAATTATATTTATCTGATTTTTCTTACATATTTTTTCTACCAAGTTTAAAAAAATTCATATGATATACAAATTTTTATTTAATATAAAATAATTATAATTAATTAGAGATGATACTAATATAAGAGGTTATATAATTTTCCTTTAACTTAACTGATTTCATTTTTGTTATAAAGAAAGTCAGAAGATTTAATAAAAAAACAAAATAATAAGTTAAAATGGAAATAAAATGGTGTGGATGAAATTGGCTCTAATAATTATGATGTGCCAGAAAAAATCTCATGCCACTTGAGTTTGGTTCACTGAATAGTGGACTTAACTGAAAGAATAAAGGAGGCAGAATCAATTTGCCGAAAAGAAAGACAAAGACTTCAAAATTGTTATTTTTCGTTTTGTGTAGACTCGGAGTCTCAGATTTTGGCATGTAAAGGGACAAATTTACACGCCCTTTGGAGAATATTCACTCACACTTACGAACGAAATTATATTATAATTCTCTATTTAATTTTAAATTATTTTATTAATGTTTCAGATCTTAATACATTATTAAGTACTAGTTAATCATGTAATAATAATAATTTAAATACTTTTATGAATAATATTATATCTTCTTAATCTATTAGTCTAATAATTTTTATAATAATTTAATAAAAAATAACAAATATACTTTAAATTTTTGACATATTAAACACTTGTATTTTTTCATATAATATTTTTTTGATTTAAGAAGATATAATCCAAATATTACTTTAATTTCATATTCTCTCACAGGATCAATTTAATATTATTTTAATATATTTTAAGTTTTGAAATATTAAATATTTTTGTATTAAATTTTAAAAATATAACATTACACTAATAATTTTTGTAGTATAAATAAAAGATAATAAAATGGTTAAATTTTAAAATCTCTCTTTCAATCATGGGGTCAATATAGAGTATCACATTTACTTTAAAATTTACTTACACAATTTTTTAAATTCATTAAAATATATATATTAATACATATTGATTATTCTGTACATATGCAAAAAAAAATAAAATTCCTTGATACTTATAAAAAGTTAATATATATAATTTAATGAATTTAAATAGTTGTATTTTAAAATTTTAATTTAGTTTAATAAAATTATAGGTTTTGTTAAATGTGCCTGAAAGCATAAGTTAAGAAATCCAGATCACGGCACATGTTAACGAATCCTAGAATTATAAGCAACTATTACTATTAGGTAGGGAGAAGAAAAAACAAAGATCTAAACTCTGAAGCGAGACTCTCTTGTTTACGCAATTAGACTAATAAGGACTGACACTGTATTTAAGACCTCATCATCATCTATCATCGTCACCAATTGGCACCTGTCCCGATGCCCTAGCCCTTTTGTCCTCCACCGCGTGGCACTCTCTCAACCGTCCATTTCATCTCCCGAAGACACTGCTATATTCTCCAATTAATTAATTAATTTAATTAATTACATATTACTACTACTCTGTTTCTGTTAGCTTTCCCTGCTATTACCGTTCCTTCCTTACTTGTCTTCTCTTTTTCTTCGCAAACCAGCAACGCCCTCCCACCCCGGCGCATGATAGCGCCTTCTCCTTCCCTGTTACCCTTCACCACCGTATTTATTTGTAACCACCGTCTTTCGCTGTTGTTCCTCTCTCTGAACCCGAAGATCTGAGACAGAGACAGAGACGCCTGAGATAGAGGGAGAGAGCTCTGCGATCACGCTCTCTCTTTGTCGATCCTTTTGGATCGTGGAATGGTTGGTGCGTATTCCTCCATTTTGATTCAAGCTGCGAATGGATTTCCTTTTTTTTCTATTACTTTTTTTTTCTTTTTGAATTGTTTGTTTGATTTCGATTCAGTTCTGTTTTTTTTTTTTTATTTCTTCCTTTTTTTCTTTTTATTTTCAGAAGTTTTCTGAGCCAAAGGGTTCTTATGAGAAAATTAAAAGAGATGACTACTTCGAAGGGTATAGTCCTCTGACGAAAAGCTTTAGGCTAGTAATTTTCTTATTCTTTTTAAAATAAGCAGACGTCATCTACATATACAGACATATGTAGTATAAGAATTCTAAATAATATTCTAACAAATAAAGAAAATATCATAAAATATAAAAATAATATCAAGTATAATCCTAACTAATATCAATTCTTAAAATTTAAAAAATGAGAATCGATATCAGAATCTTAACATTAATTTAAGAAATTAGGATCCTATCATTTTTCTCTTCTTCAAAATAGTATTGTCCTCAATAGTTTAAAAATTTAGGAAATTTTTTCAGCAAATGGTAAGGTTCTCCCATATAGCATCTTCATGTGGTAAATTAGACCATTGCACAAAAACCTCCACAACAACTTTATTATTACGCTTAACCATGCACCTATCAAGCGGCCTTCTTTCAGTACGATTACATTGATACCAACACCTGAAGCATTTGATATAGCTTCTTGGTTCCAACTAAAGGAATCTTTCTTCCTAAAACTGTTAAAGGTGTACTAATCTTGTCATAGTCTGCCTTTACAGTCTTAGGCATAGGCCATTATATCATTACCCGAACTTTAACAAGATCAACTTCGTAATCCAAGTCTATTTCAGTATCATCACTAATCTCCAACTCGTCAATAGGCTTAATCACCAAGAGACTCCAACAATTATTCTTATGTCACTCTTCACCAAATTTTTCCTCTTGCAAACGAGCGTAAGAAATTGCTGCAGTCATGGTGCGTGATTGTTTGGCTTTGACTTCTCTTCCAATAACAACTTGAAGCCCTTCAACAAACGTTTCAATCAACTAACGTTCAGTCCAACCTTTTGTCTGATTAGACAATCATTCAAATCGGCCTTGGTACTCCAAAATAGTAGATGTTTGACGGATCTTTGCTAGTTGTCTATCAATATTCTTATATTCTGAAGATCGACAACGAACAAGGAGCCATTCTTGCCATTCGTGGCTAATAGAATCACGAATAGTTTGAGATATTATTTACTTCAACTCCTCCATCTTCTTGTCAAGCTTTGCTTCTATTATGGCATCAATTTGATTGTCTGAAACCTGATCCGAAGTCATTGAAGATCATGGCTCTGACACCAAATGATAAGAATCCAAAGGTTCTTATGAGAAAATTGAAAGGGGTGACCACTTCGAGGGGGTGACGAAAAGCCTTAGGCTAATAATTTTCTTATTCCTTCCAAAATAGCCATACGACATCTACATATATCGATATATATAGTCTAAGAATCCTAAATAAAATAAAAAACAACATCCTAACAAATCAAGAAAATATCATAAAATATAGAAATAATATCAAGCATAATCCTAACTAATATCAATTCCTAAAATTTGAAAAATCATAATCGATATCAGAATCTTAACATTAATTTAGGAAATCAGGATCCCATCATTTTCATAGACTCTGTTCTGGTGCTCTCTTCTTTTTCTATCCTCTACTTGTTTCCCTAGAAAAAGCAGGCAACTCTCGGAGTTTATGGCTTTAAATGCTTGTGCTTATCATAATCACTTCATTGTGCTCTGTTGAGTACATATCTGAATTTTTTATTTAAAAAACACAAAGAAAATATGTTACTTATTTTGGTGTGTTGTTCGCGATGCTTGAACTGACTGATTGATGGAGCAATCGTATATAGCAGTAGCACTGCGATCGGAAATCTGGTGTTTGCAATATTTTTTCAAGTGAATACAGAATCAGTAGGAATAAAATGATTGCACTGTGATTATTAAGTTCTGTTATGTATAATGAGTTCTTATCTGATGTTTGAATCTGTCTCAGACAGTTAAAATGCAAAACAGCATTTTCTGGCCATTTCTGCAGCATGGCTTTCAAGTTTCAATAGATGTAGTACATGCTTAAATTTCAATTTAAAGCTTGGATATCGTTGCACAGAATTTGTAAGATTTTAGTTTACTCCCCTGTACTCGACTAGAAAACAAGCATAAATGGATAGCCTTTCCTCCAAAATCGGGAGATAGACTAAGATGCAGTGTAAACACTTTATTTCATAATAATAAGTAAGAATGGTACATTGGTTTCTAAGAGAAAGAAGGTAGAGATATTTTGGATTCTGCTGTCTTTTCAACTTGATTTCATCGAAGCCAAACTGTATTCTTATTGTCTCTTAATAAATTGAGTTATTGAACTGTGATTTACTTCAGTTTACTGAGCTTTCATGCTGTATGATAGTTCAAGCATTGTGATACATAGAAAAAATGTTCCATCCTGAAACATTTCAATTTTGCTGATTCAGGAAGCAGGCAGGTCCAATATTGGCATGTTGGGGCATCATCGTGAAACTTCATCTATGTACAAGCGCACACCTTCAAGAGATTATGTAAACATGGTAGACATGGAAGAAAACTCTGGTATCCCCCCTTTATTGAACTTTTAACAATTTACTTCTGGATATATGACATCTAATTATTAGTTCCACTTTGTTGTGGAATATAGCATTTAAATTTTAACCTAAATACCTCCTCAAGAAATAATTTCTTACTTGTGAAACTGCTGTCATCTTTCCAACAGAGTCCTTTCACGAAAGCATTTTTCAGAACAAATGGCAAATTATTCAATCTTGAAAGGGATCTGGCTTCTATGTTGTTGCTGTTGTTTCTATTCTTGATAATTTGCAATTGACTCTGAGAGCTGAAAATGATAATTGAAAAGATGCTTTTCTGAGTAACATGAGTCGCTTGAAAAACATGGCCTGGATTAATGATGCAGTACAACTTTGATTAGATATTCAATCATGCTGACTACTAAACATACTGCTTTTCATGCCTGATAGCTCTTTTAGGTAACTGCTTGGATAAGGAAACCTCAAATCCTTCATGGAAGCTTTCTTTACCGCATGTACTCGTGGCAACCATTTCTTCGTTCCTATTTGGATACCATCTTGGGTTTGTTCTTACTCCATTATCATGTCCTCTCTTGGTTTCTCGGCTTTGATGGGGAATCCAGTAAAAACTTCAATTTTGATCCTTTGTTTTCTTTGGGTTTTATTCAGAGTAGTTAATGAACCACTTGAGAGCATTTCTAGGGATCTTGGCTTCAGTGGAAATACCTTGGCAGAAGGTGATAAAGAAGATTCCAACGCTGTATTTGTGCTTAATTTGATGTCGTATTATAAATTTCTAATAATTAGAATTAATATTTTCTTTTTCAAATGAAGGTCTGGTGGTGAGCATATGTCTTGGTGGTGCTCTAATTGGATGTCTACTGAGTGGCTGGATTGCTGATGGGATAGGGCGTCGTAGGGCTTTCCAGTTGTGTGCCTTGCCAATGATAATCGGTGCTTGTATGAGGTTATACTTCTATAACCAAGATATATTTTTTGATTAAATATTTTATTCTCCTGAACTAATTGGAAATTTTCTTTGCAATTTATTGTTATATCCCTCTCAAATTGGGGCTGTAAATAAAACTTAATTTTTTCATCATTCTGAGGGGGATAATTAATATAAGTCTGTACATGGTAAATTAACATAGGTAGGTTCTTTCTATTTATTGGCTTTCTGGGTTTCAATTGTTTTTGTTGAAGGTTGATCAGTTGGCTACTATGGAATTGCAGCATAGATTATTTCTCTGCCCTCAAATGTGATAACATCTTTGTACTTATTGTCCTTGATCCCCAACTTACCTCATTGCCATCTTATGGTTTCCATTGGGCCTCTTCACCCATTTTGATATTTTCATGTTGCCTAATCAGTTTTAGAAAAGGAATATATGCTTTTATTTTTTCATATAATTTGAGCTTATCCTGTGTGTGGTAAAGGGATAACAAAACAGGGCAAACTACAAGGTTTATGAGTTTCTAGACCACAGGAGGGCAGGGTGTGTTTTAAGTAGACCTTTACTATTGATTTTAAGGGCAAGGCTTAGAGATTTCCCTAATGTTATGTATATTATACTACAGTCAGTATGTCGTTCAAGTTCCTTTTACTGAAACATCTTACCCCATTGTGGATTTCACTTTGGTCAAGTGGCATTTGTTTCCTTTATGTTTTTAAAATATAAATTCTCATGGCTAATTCTCTTATTGGGAAATTCTGCATTTTCAGTGCAGCAACAAACAACTTGTTTGGCATGCTTGTAGGAAGGTTATTTGTTGGGACTGGCCTGGGTCTGGGCCCTCCTGTTGCCGCTCTGTATGTAACGGAGGTATGCAAATGGTTTCATCTTTGTCTCGTTGACTGGGCTGGCAGTTTTCTGGTTATTGATGTATTTACTCGCTTGAATGGTAGGTTTCTCCTGCTTTTGTACGGGGTACCTATGGAGCCTTCATCCAGATTGCAACATGCCTTGGTCTAATGGGAGCTCTATTTATTGGAATCCCTGTCAAAGAAATTTCTGGATGGTACGATATCGATCATAAATTTCATTCATATATTCTTCACATTTGATCTTTTAAAAATATGTCCTGCATTTTTTTGCTCAGGTGGCGGGTTTGTTTCTGGGTATCTACCATTCCAGCTGCTGTACTTGCTCTGGCTATGGTCTTCTGTGCAGAGAGTCCACATTGGTTATACAAGGTTTAGTCCTAATATTATTTCATCCTAGATGTTATCATCATTTTGTTTGTAACTTATTGTTCCTGTATTTGTTTGAATCCCTTGAAGTTTCTATGTTAATGATGCAAATAGTTTTTTTTGAAGATGTCCTCTTATGTTGCCTATGTTTCTTTTTACTTTTGGCAATTAAGTGCAAGCTTGATTATGAAGCATAATGATAGAATACTCCAGAACATACATGCAAATTTTTCGGGCTGACATTGGGCTAGTCTGATCTAATTAATTATTGTTCACAACCCAAAAGTAATTGGGCTGGCTCGATTTCAGCCCAAAAGTAATTAGGCTGGCCCAGTCTAATCAATTAATTTTCACTGCCTGAAAGTAATTGGGCTGGCCCGATTTCAGCCCGACAACTTTTTTTGGTGTTGCTTATTTAGTGTGTCTATGCTGTTTCATTTTGTAGCTAGTTTCTTTCTAGTATGACATTTAGAATTCCAAATGAAGTGGAATCGAGATGCAAATAATTTTTCTTTACTCTTTGGTCTGCCTGTTTTTTAGATTCAATAACTTCTTCCCCTCTCCCCCACCTTGTCCACTTCTCTTTTTAAACTTCAGATGTAATTCCATGGTTTAGAGTAGTTTTGGTCCTCATTAAATCAGCTAAAACAATGAGGACCATTAATTCATGTCCTAATGTTTAGTTCTTGAAAGTTTCTACCCACTTCTATTCATGTCCTCATTGTCCTATTTAATATAAGACTTTAGGAGTGTGATTAACACATTGTTCACATCTCTGTTTAGGACTGTTAGATATGGCTTAGAATAGTTATTGGTGCTTATTAGTCAGCAGGGACAAGGAGGATTATTCATGTCCTCATGTTTGTAGTTCTTGAAAGTTGAAAGTTTCGGCTCACATCTATTCATGAATGTCCATCTCTACTTCTCTTTGATTCCTCCTTTACAAGTTAAAGTAAATTGCTGTAATTTTTTTTTTTTTAAATTTTGAGTAATGAAAAATATATCTATGGATCTTTGACCTTACACCTGCAATACCCCTATCATGCACCTCTGCATGCATTTCATGAGCTCCTTTCTCAGAAACTTGATATTTTATTCGCTGAGATGTATTTGTGAACCATAGGCTAATACTTGATAGGATTAGAACCACAAAATATAAATCTTAATGTGAGGACTTTACTTGAAATCAGGTAAGTTAGCCCCAAGACTCTTAGAAATATCTAGAAAACATTTTTCGAGACTGAATTATGTCAATATTCTTCAGACTGCAAAGTTCTGCTCAGGATTTACTATAATACTACTTCTCCCCTGCTCAAAACAACCAAAAGTCCTTAGCACAAGTGCTCAAGACTTCCAAAACAACTACATACATCCGTTAACAATGTTGCATGCTCTAATATGTAACAACTATATGAAAATAGCTGCTTGTTCCCTTTTATTAAGCGGATTAAGTGTTCCTCTCTTTATTTTTAATTTATTATTATTATTATTATTAGCATGGTCAATGGACTTTGAGAAATGATCTCTCTAAAATCTCTCACTTCAGCTTATCTTAGAAGTCTTATGAATGATGATAGAACTATTTTGGTATGAATATTTTATGCATTGGGCAAGTCATTGATAATTGCTCTCCATTGTGATATAGCAAGGAAGAACTGCTGAAGCAGAAGCTGAGTTTGAGAGGCTTCTGGGAGGATCAGAAGCAAAATTTGCGATAGCAGAGTTATCCAAGGTAGATAGAGGAGATGACACGGATACTGTGAAGCTCTCAGAATTGCTTCGTGGCCGCCATTTTAAGGGTATACTCTTTTCTGGTTTCTCTCTAGGATAGCTGTGAGTGTATTTGTCATTGTTGTTCTCTTGTCACTTGGCTTCCAAAATTTATTTTTTATTCACGAGTTCGTTTTGCAGTTGTTTTTATTGGGTCAACCCTATTTGCTTTACAACAGCTATCTGGTATAAATGCTGTGTTTTATTTCTCTTCAACTGTTTTTAAAAGTGCTGGAGTGCCATCAGACCTTGCAAATGTCTGCATTGGAATTGCTAATTTGTCAGGTACAGATACCTTCTGGTTACCAGGTTATGCATCTAAAGTTACTTGTTATTCTGTTCTTAAATGTTGGATTCTTTTTTTTTTTTTCCTGCTTTCCTCAGGATCTATCATTTCAATGGTTTTGATGGATAAGCTAGGAAGGAAGGTTCTACTTTTCTGGAGCTTCTTTGGCATGGTAAATTATGCATATATGTTCTGTTAAAAATTTTCTTTTATATCCCAGTGGTTGCATATCATGATATTAAGGCTGACTATCACACACAAGAAAATATGGGATTTATGGGAGACGTTTCCTTATTTAGAATCCTGAATTGGTGTTTATGGTAGGAAGAGGGGGTGGAGTATATTACAAGCAGAAGAAAATGCTATTGTTTGTGTTATGGTGTTTGTATTATTTTGAATAAGATAAACTTGGCCTGTAATCGGAAATTTGTTTGTTTTATTTTGTGTTGCTTATTAGGCAATAGCAATGATCCTTCAAGCCACTGGAGCAAGTTCGCTTGTATCAGGCCTGGGAGTTCTGTACTTATCTGTTGGTGGCATGTTATTGTGAGTATGCTTTAACTATGAAGATGGATCTTGATAGATACATCTGTAATGCGAAGTATGGGTAAAATTAAATTCATGTTTCTAGTAATAGTGACATGCATTTTCTTTCTGTAGAGAAGTTGCTTCTGCTTAGTGATTTTAAGGTCTTGATTAGATTATAGGTGATAATTCAAAAGTTCATTATTAAGGCTGTCTTCTATTTAAAAAAATAAAATAAAAGAAAGAATCATTAAGGTAGTAATATGTCAAGCAAGAAACAAGTGGGAAAGGTAAAGGCCATAATTTACTGATTCTTGTAATTGGGAATCCTAGATGCTCCAGTGTCCAGTTCAGTGATATTTTAATATTGGTAATTTGGTACCGTTGTCTGAGAAATCATGGTGCTGTAATTAGAACCTCTGGCAATAATTATCAATAAGCAAAATTCATCAAGTATGGAGGCAGTCCCTTACTTGGTATGTCTTCGTATATATGGAAATTGAGGACCAAGTGACAATGAACTGAAACTTCTACATCTAATTACTTAGTCCTGATTGTCCAAGATCTAGCAACTGTGTAAAGTGTACACGATTGTCCCTGAACAGTTGCCATGGGGTAGGGGTGCATGCAGTGCCTTTTAGGCAGACACTGCTGGAATATGGATACTTAATATATACTTCTTTCATTCAGGTTTGTCTTGACATTTGCTCTGGGGGCCGGTCCAGTTCCAGTTCTCCTTCTGCCAGAAATTTTTCCTGGTCGAATCAGAGCCAAAGCTATGGCAGTCTGTATGTCAGTGCATTGGGTAATTTTCTTCTGCTTCAATTTATTATTTCTGTTGTGTCCTATTATAAGACACTACCAGTTATATTGGCTGCATACCCTTTATTCTGGATGAGTTTGGTGGGTTACATTCTATGGTTTTGACTGATTCTTTGATATTTACAAAATGAGGCCTGCTGGAATTTCCTGCATTCTTGGCAAACTACTGAAAGTGTATCAATATCTGTTCTCATGATGACTTGGGATAAGAGGCAAGCTCATTATTTATGGAATCCTTTTCTCATTAGATGCATGATTGTGCGTTGTACAGGTCATAAATTTCTTTGTTGGATTACTGTTCTTGCGTTTGCTCGAGCAACTTGGTCCACAGCTGCTTTACTCTATGTTTGCTACCTTCTGCATCATGGCAGTAATTTTTGTAAAAAGAAATGTGGTGGAAACCAAAGGGAAGTCACTTCATGAAATTGAGATTGCACTTCTTCCACAGGACTAGAGGAGGTTCTTATGAAGCTCCTTCATTGCTGGAATTTTGCATAGTTTCAGCTATGAGCAGGTCGCCTTTCATCTAGTTTTCATCCACCTTAGTAGTACAAGGAGAAGCTCAAGGCAGGAACTATGGATTGTTTTGGTGTGAAATTAATATGTTGAGGCTTGGAGTATAAAGGTAGCAAGTTGTGATTGAGAAGATGCTTCGTCTGCGGCTGACAACACTATTCAGTGCTTCTGTTTGGGCCTTTGAAATCCGTCATTAGGTCAATGTTAAATGAAAATCAATGTGTACCGTAACAACAACAAAAAGTACTATATGTAACATATTTAGTTCTGTATGTCACTCAAAACTTTAGTCGCTTGATTTTTGTTTCATTTGGGATGCTTAAAGTAGTATTGCATGTCAAATTCTGTCGTGGAGAATGGAGGAAAATGGACGGAAACTTGGTGAGTGAGTGACAGTTTTCACTTTTCAAGGTGCTGTATTGGTTATGTTAATGGAAGCTTGTTTCCAAGAGCAATTGGCAATTTGGCGTTCAATTCAGCTTATTTGTATTACTATATAAAGTCAAATATATTTTATGATTTTTCATTCAATTTTAAAAATAAGTTAAAATATTCTGTGAAAATTAGATGCTCTTCTCTTTCCCTCCCCTTCTTCATATACCAACTACATTTATTCATTTTTTACGTTAGATTTTTTAGAAAAAAAAATTATTTACACCTGAATTGTGGGTAACACTGATAGTGGTATCATCACAAATAGATTACTAAAGTTTATCTAGTAAGTAATTATACTTGAAAATACAATTATTTTAAATAGTTACGCTTTTAAATTGGATAAGTATAAAGGTCTTTGTCAATAATAAATTTACTTATAGAATCTTCAAATGCAATTCTTCGGGCTCATTCTCTGGAGTACGGTAACAGATGCAACGGGAAAGCATAACCAATTGTTCAGGTGCATACCTCTTTCTCTGTCCCGCAATAAATTATGAACCCGATTTATGCGAAAAATTATTACATGTTCTTGATACATAATAAATGTATATTTTAAGATGTATCTTCATCATTAATTTTAAGTTTTTAACATAAAAATTATATAAATTTTGTTGAAATCAATGATAAACATGCATCCTGAATCACGCATATATATAAACAGAAGCACGCGGAGGGGATACCGTGGTAACACACATCTGCCATGCTTACTTTTCAATAATTTATCCTTTTCTTCACACTTTAATGCAAAAAATAAAGATGATTTTTTTCTGATAAATATTCTGACCGCAGGTTTTACAGGTGACGATCAGCAAATAAAACAAATACCAGCCGAACAACACAAATGGCAAAAGCGGTTCCAGGAATCTGATGCACCTTGAATTCTTTGAGCTCAAGGGAATTGCATGGAGAAACCAGTACCAGTTCTGGTGAATTTCACAGGGCCCAAGCCCTCAAAAATCAGAATCAGAATCCATTTCATTGTGACCATGCATCCCACCAGGGAAATCCTCGTCCTGTCCATTTCTGGTCAAGGGAACCCGCAGCTCAGAAACAGGAACAGGAAGAGGTTCCTCATTGAAGTACTTGTCATGAAGTAACTCCATTGCTGTAGCTCTCCTAGCTGGATCATAACAAACCAGTTTTTTCACCAGAGACACTTCATCTGGGGAGCGGTTGGGCAGGCAGGCTTCCAGGCCAGTAGGGTTTTCCACTTTACTGAACGAGATCATCATGTAATCAGGAAGTCCAGAACAACCAGGCCAAGCTTCCTCATCAAGGTTGCCCAAAACAGTAATGATTCTGCTGAGCTGATCGATATCTGCTGTTCCAGGAAACAAGGGCTTCAGGGTTAGCAGCTCTGCAAAGATACATCCTAAGGACCAGAGATCAATCTCTATACCATAGTCTGTGGACCCATAAAGTAGTTCAGGAGCCCTGAACCAACGAGTTCCAACACATGATGTGAGACAACCAAGTTCATTCCCTCCCCCTTCCTCCTCCCCTTCGTAAGTAAAAGAAGCCTTCAAAAGATCATCATCTACGTCACTTGTTGTGCATGTTGCAAGACAAGAGGTATTCCCGTCATGGATGTTTGAATCCTTATCAGTGTCATATGCGGAGCTCTTAGTTTTCAGCTCTTCTAAAACTCTAAAATATTCTTCATGGCTCACCGTTCCCTGTTCTTGATTTCCATATCCTAATTGGTTTAAGTTTTCTGCCTGAGGAAAAGTATCAGGATGTTGAAGTGAACTTTCACGATTAGAAGCTTCATGCTCATATGGTGGTGGGTTCTCCTCCATAGCATCAAATGCAGGCTCCATAAGTATCCTTGCCTGAAAAAATAGTCAAATTGAACATTTCACTCTCAGACATAAAGGGAGGGGAATAATAGATGAGGGCCAAGAGGCCAAAAAAGACATCAATCATAATTCATAAGGAAAAATAAAACGCTTTGGTGTTGCCAGTCAGCAGGTAATGCCAAAGAGCATTGAGCAGATTCAACAACCGAGAAACAATGAATCCCAAAACAAAGATCATTTAAAAAACAAAAGATCATAAACACTTCAACCTTACCCCCAAAGAAAAGAAAAGAATACTTACTAGCTTATTCCCATAGTCCCATTTCCTCCATCCAAATTCAAAAGATCCAAAGATTAATAATTGAAACAAAAAAATAAATGAGAGCTACCTACCACTCTACCAGCTACCAAGTTAAGAACAAAGATGAACTATAATTGCAACTTTCAGTAGAAGCTAATGCCCAACATTCCAATCATCTATAATTGACCCATATCACAAGGCCAATTCTTTACTTCATAATCTCCAGATTGAAACGTCTAAGCAAATTGAAAAAGTGAGTCACGTAATGATCAAGTAACCCTGACATATATAATCACAATAAAACTGATCACCCAAGACTCATAAATGAGTGAAAATTCAAACTTCGAATATATACTCGACAAAGATCAATATCTTTTCTCTTTTCGCGAGGAACCCAACAAAAATTTTCTCTCAATTTTCTCACCCGCAAGAAAAACATTAAAAAAAAAAAAGAGAGAGCACCCTATCATTACACTACCTGTCCAAAATCGGCCAACTTGAGCACCCCATCATCGGAAATCAAAAAATTACCAGGCTTCAAATCCCGATGAACGATCATGTTCCTGTGGCACGCATCGACCCCGCTGAGAATCTGGATCATCCACCTCTTGATCTCCCCAACGCCGAGACCCCCATCAGCTTCGGCCTCCCCGATCACCGTGGCCAGGTCAGTCCTCAGGTACTCGAGGACGATCACGGCGTCCTCGTCCTCGCGCCAGAAGAACTCGTGCATGACGACGACGTTTTGGGAGCCCCGGAGGATCCGCAAGGCCTCGATTTCTCGGAACGCCGATTGGTAGTCGTGAACCTCCTTGAGGGCGACGGCGAGGCCGTCGGAGAGACGCCGGCCCCGGTAGACGTCGGCGTAGGCTCCGGACCCGACCCGCTCCTGCACCTGGTACTTGGCTATGATCTCGGATCGGGTATGGATGCTCCAGCTCTTGGGTGGAGGGTCCATGACTGTGCCCGAATAACAAAAACACGGTTTAGTTTCGGAGTTGTCTAAAACTTTTGGCGGAACAAGGCGTCGCCGACAACGCACCGAACGATCACCGATAACGTGGTTCTCTTCTCTTTGGGTTATAAGTTTTAACACATTTTCTCTCTTTTCTCACATTTTGTAATTAGTGGTCAAAGGGAAAAAAATTGATGGTGGTGTCAAATTTGTCATGCAATTAATTCATTGCTTTTTTTTAACTTAGTCAATGACATTTAATTAATTTTTTTGGTGTTTTTCTTTTGAATGTTTTTTGTCTTGATTATTATTTCAGAATGATTTTGGTTTTTGACTCATTTTTGTTTTTCAAAGCCCAAACTTGCTGACGACTTTAAATTACTTTAATTTGTCGGAATTTAAGTAGTTTATATTGTAGAAAAAAAAATACTTCAATAGGTAGCTGGTTAATAATAATAAGCGTATTACGGTACTAAAAGAATAGTTATAATAACTATGCTACAACCTTTTCATAAAATGCAGTTGTTAAGTTTCTGCCATTAATTCAGAATATTTGTTTTACATATCATTGACAGAAGAATGAGATAGCATTCTCTTTTTTTTTGGGGGTTTTTTTTTAACTATATGTGTCTTTTAATATTTTTTTTTCTTTTAGATTTGTTTATTTTTGGCATATTTTAGGTTACATCTTCCAAGTGTTATGTGGTGGTGAGAAAATGCATACATTGGTTCTTTGACCTTTCTGCTTGACCTCTGTTCAACTTCCTTCAAAGAAAGTGTTTACAGATGTCAATGGTGATCCACAAGAGATGTTAATCTTTTCAGTATGGACAAAATTAAAATTTGAAATCCATAAAAGTATTCTTAAGGCAATGTGATGTCGGTTCTTAAATTGGAAATATGTTTAGCAGAAGACAAATAACAAAAAAGAAAAACAAGTCCATTTAATTTTTCTTCTTGGATTTTTAGTCTTATATAAGATAGGAAGAATATTAACAAAAGAAGATCACATCCCATGTTAATTGCCACACCAGATGGCTTTTTTGTTCTTTCAGCCAGTTTACGCTCTACAGATGTTGCTATTTTCAGTGTTTTACCTCTGTAACTTCAATTAAGCAAACCAACACCAAAACATCTTGCTTTTCAAAATGATGTTCTCCCACCACTGTTATTATGCCACACCACTTTCACACAATGGCCACTGCAACAATCTGATGGAAGTTCTGTGGGTCTTTCAGAACTTATTGGCACATGAAACAAAATTCCAGGAAGGTACCGCAGGCCCTCCTACTGCAATGAAACCAGCAGGTCACATGGGACCTGTGACACCAGAATCATCAAATAGGACCAGTGACATTTAAAACAAGCTCTGCAAGCAACAGCAGATTCAAGAGGGAGCGAGGGGAAGCTGTCCTCTAGGACTAGCATTCAGCTTCGGTTATCATTTCTCAGTTAGAAATGCTTAGGCAGTGATTTCTATTAGAAGTATAAAATTATTCATGTATTTTCACTCAAGAGCTTAAGTTTTTAAAAGAGTTGCTTCGTGACATGATATTAAAGATCCTTCCTACTCTTATTTTTATAATTAAGTTAAATTTAGTATAAGATAAAATCATTCATATATTTTCACCTAACAACTTAAGTTTTTGAGATAGTTAATTTATGACATTGTCTATCTTAAATATTTTATTTCATATTTAATATGTGTAAAATTTAACGAGTCATTTTACAAATACATACTATTCTTTATAAAATTAATAACAAACGTTAAATGTTAAATAGAGTCACCGAATTAGTCAATTGATACTCCTAAGTCCTAACTAAAGTGCCATACTACTGCAAGACAGTAAGGACAATATGAAACCCACATGACAGACTTCACATGTCTTGAAAAATCACATCATGTGATGCGAGAAATCAACATATCACGGGTGCTCCAAACATTCTCCAAATTTTGCTTATACCCGAATTGTCCTGGCCATTCCACTTTGTGCCATATTTGGACACTCGGATTCAATATCACAACCACCAATCAGTGAATTGCAGAAGCAACTGCCAACTCAGAAAAGACTTAGATAATCCCTTCACTGTTCATTTTGACGCCAATGTCCAGGTGGGGTGTCCCTGTAGACTCATCATATTAAAACTAGTCTCTGAAGATTGGATACCTACTCAGAACAATGAAGAATTAACACATGTTAACATAAAGTGTCAATTACCTCTTTTCAAGGAGGAAAGAAAAGAGTGAGAACAATCTTAGCTTTTTCAGAATTGGTTTGATTGATTTGCGGTGGAAAAGTCATATCAAGACTATATCTCAGCCTCAAACCGCGTTGAGTGAAATAGCATCACATCCTTTAAAAACTCGAAAGCCAAAAAAATCGGAAACTTGGAAGTATGAAATAATTTCTCTTATATGTTTAATCAGACACCAGGAGGAATGATAAATAGTTTCTTCATAATTTTCCAAGTTGGCGGGAGAATCTGTCACGTGGACTATTTTTTCTTTTTTCTAAAAAATGGTAAACTGCCCACAGACCTAGAAATACACTTGATGGGAAGGGTTGAAGGCATATCTAGGATGCTGAATCATCAATATATGAGGCATGAAGCATTTCAAGAAAAAACAAACAAACAAACAAACATTTCTCTTGGCTTAATGAATTGGCAATATATAATACACAACATGCCTAATAATTGAGAGAATGAAAAATTCCCTCCACCGTCTAATAGGTTTGTAAAGTGAAAAAACAACTAAATACACTATCTTACATCAGTTACAACACAAGCATAAGGCTACATTTCAGATATGTAATCAGATGTCAGCATTCCACACTTGGACCTTGAAGCATTTGCAAAATAACATCCATATCAAAAGTAGGTGATGATGCAGTTGATGTAAATTAAGCTAAGCAGCACAGCCTCCACACACGATACTTCTGTCAGTCAGAAAATATGCATGTTAGCATACACTAGAATGTCAATCCACAAGTGTATGAGAAAAATTGTAGAGTAGTGCAGAACTATGGGAATTTGCATTTGCAAAGATTCATGGAAATGCTATACTAGAAAGAGTGGCAAGCCACATTACAGGTAAATTATGTGCTTCCCCCATTAAATCACAGTATGCCTAATTAAGAATTTGCTTGCAAGCTTGAGTGGTATAGATTATCTAATCTAAGGTCAAGGAAATTAACACATCCCCCCGGTTGAGTCTCAATTGAAATGGGGATTGCTTCCTTCAAAACTCAGTCATAAAAGTCTCAGAGGGAATGGACAATTATCCCTATTCAATGATCTTTCTGCTTCATCATAGTCATTTGTGCAGAGAGCCATTTGTCAATAACCCACTGCATAAGAGATTATCAATATCACCTTGCCTACCAATTTAATTTTCTCAATAGGAAAGTCTCCATAAAATTATAGCACTATTCTATTATCAAATCCTGAATGAACTACAAGTACACATATGACAATCTCATCATCAAATGCAAAGAGCAATGGTTTTAAGTATGATCCACACTATAGGGGTAAGGCACTTACACAAATGAACAACCAGACCTACGCCTTTTCTTCCTTGCCATTTCCTTCCTCCTCGGAGGTTGGAGAACAACCTTAATTGCAGTATCAAAAACTGCTTTGACATTCTACACCAGGAAAAGATATATCATTATCAAATTCTGTGTCATAAGATTCTGCACTGATAAACCAACATATATCATAAAAAACATGACTTCTCTAGGATTTCAATGTTAAATTTGAACCCACTACCTGTTGAGTCTTCGAACTGCACTCAATGTAAGCTGCTGCACCTATTTGTTTCCTTAGTTCTTCCCCCTGTTAGCAATGTACAATGATGGATAAATGAGATCCTTTCTTTACTAATATACAAAAAGTGCTTCATGTATCCAAAAAACAAAGCTAATATAAAGAATATAAACCTCAGCAGATGTTATAACATTAGATCCCATGTGATCAGCTAAATATCCCCGATCTTCGCGAAGATCTGGAATCAATAATTTAATACATGATGTCATTTACCTCTTCCCTCTATTTAGTCAGAAAAATCAGCATAATAGAAGTACAAAATTTTCTTTGTACTTCTGCTTACCTAACTTTGTGCCAACAAGAACAATTGGAACATTAGGTGCAAATCTACGCAATTCTGGCATCCACTGAAGGAGAATAGAAAGAATTAAATGAATAACTGCATTATGGTTTACAAAACGAAATTTTAAGCGCTCAAACACTCTCTTGATAATGATATTTATTTTTAAAATCATGTTTTCTTTTATCTCACTTCTCCATAGAACCAAACAAGAGATAATGATAACAAAGCAGGAGGAAGCAGAGATAGGCATGGACCTAAAATTTAATACCTTCTTGAGAACGTTTTCGTAACTCGCTCTGCTAATCAAAGAGAATGCTAAGACAAATATGTCTGCTCCTCTGTAACTCAGTGGCCTCAACCTGCTGTAGTCTTCCTGACCTTTAAAACAGAGTGAACAAAGCATCAAGATTAAAGAGAGTAGTAAACAAAACACAGTACCGAACCATAAAAGCTGAAGTGGGGAGCTCCTAACAACATTGGAGGAAACCTAGTACCTGCAGTGTCCCAGAGCCCCAAATTGACAATGTTCCCATCCACAGCTACATTGGCACTAAAATTATCAAATACTGTGGGTATGTAATCCTGCCACACAATAAGCACCCAAAAAGACAAGAGAAAAGGAAAACGAGAATAGTGAGTAAGATGGTAAAAGAGGAGGGTTTCATCATCTGTGCCTCAGAAACATTACCACATGGGAATCTTAGCCAAATCAAAAGTCAAAACACATTCAATGAAACATCTCAGCACATGGAACGAATGCCCCAAAATTCATAGAGTGATTGGTAACAAAGACAGATATTATTGAGAGAGAAAGCCCAAAACTTTATCTAGTGGATATTGTGTATGTTTATATTGAAAGTACCATTCTGATCAACTACCCCCAAAACTCCAAAATGGGAAGAAAACAAGGAAACGTAATGGATAAAAGAAGAAGCTTTGGGGGATGGGGTTTGAGTTTTTGAAGAGATTTACAGTGGGGAACTTGTTGCTGGTGTAGCAAATGAGCATGCAGGTCTTCCCAACAGCTCCATCACCAACTGTAACACATTTAATGAACTTGGACGCACTCATCTCCTGAAACTCTTGTTGGCTAAGGCTTAAGCAGCTACAGCACTTGCTCTTAATATAGAAAGACCCTCAAAAGTTGAGTTAAAACTCAAAAAGTGTGGAGGAGAAAATGGAGAAAGACGACAGTGTCTGGATTCTGGTACCTGGATGGCATTGAGATGAATATTAAATAGAGAGGTCCCTCTTCTAGTTTCAAGAAATATTAAAAAAAAAATGACAGAGGGAGAGAGAGGCTGCATGTAGTCAAATGGTGTTGCTGCACTTTTTCGTCCCACTCAATGAATTTCAAATCCAACAGAAAATTTTTTGAATTACGCATATGGCCAAACGGGCCCCTCTCTCAAACGGTACCTACAGCCTGTAGTCATAGCTAACCACTTCATGTTATTTGTTGGTTTCCAACTATGAGCCACTATTTTTTTAAAAAAAATAAGTCAGTTTAAAGACTCATTAAAAAATATAATTTAATTTAATTTAAATACATATTTAAATTAATTTATTTGTATTTAAAAAATTTATAATCAAAATATTGAAAAAATTTTATAAAAATTCCTTTCCTTTTATTAAAAAATTAAATAAAATTAACATATGCTAAACCTCTTTGAGAATTATTTAATAATGTTTAAAACTGTCCGATGGTTCAGTTAATAAAGTATATATACGTAATAAATCGAAAAATTTAAATTAAAATTAAAATTTTATACTTAAAAAAGAAATTAAAAAATTATCATCCCATCACCTGTGATTATTTGGGCTCATAAAAGGGCTAATACCCTAGGTTGATGGAGCATGTTTTCTAGGAGAAGAATTATGCAAATACATAAAAAGAAAAATTCAACATCTTTGACAATTTTGTTTGCCCTAAAGTAAAAAAGTAAAAAAAAAGTTTTCTTGGCAATTTCAACTCTTTGATTGTTACTCGTGGAAGAAGAATCCCAATTTCGCTACATTTGCATGCAAAGTTCCAACAGTAAAAACGAAGAACAACAATGAACAAAACTTGTAAATAATTACTTATTAATCTGCTATATGAAATCCTATTGTCACGTAGAGGCACTATAGTACACTTTTTTAAATTTTAAATTATTTGTTTGCCATACCTGAGTAATTAATTTAGTCCTTAATCTAGTTTTGAGTTTAAAAAAATAAAGGGAAGAGGACAATATTAACTAGTTCATTAATTAAACAAAATTGGATAGAAAACTGTCAATTTTTTACGACTTTACATTGAGAAGGATGGACCCACATGTCTCTAGACCCACCATGGATCCCAGTTATGGTGGAAAACCCACATCCCAATACATTCAAATGCATTCAACCGTTGAAGCTGTTGTCTGAACCTGCACTCCGCATCTGTCTGAGAAATTAAAAGCAACCTAGATACCAGAAAGGTTAGGTAAGTTCTTCATATCCTTCATTAATCACATGGATGAATATTCCCCATGATTTTGTTTTTTCTTTTTGTTTCTCTGTTCAGACATTAATTCATGTAAAATGGTCAAGTACAAATAAAAACAAATATTTGAATTTGAATGTCTATGACTCTAAGTATATGATTGGGAGTGATTATTTTTTTTAAAAAAAAATTTTAAAATTTTTTTTTTAATAAAATTTTAATTATAAATTAATTTGAATACAAAATAAATTAATTCAAACATATATTAAATAGTTATTAGTAATATATTGAAATGAATTGATATCTTTAAATATAACATATTTGGTTTAATTTTTGAAAGTTTCTAAATCATGATTTAAACAAAAACTTCTCTCTTATTGCTTTTGTCTGATACACAGTTTATGGATTTTGAGGATTACAAGCCAAGATCCTGCTGTCTGGTTCAAAGAATGCGTTGACAAACCAATAGATTGCACTGTCCATTTGAATGTAATCTACAGGCCTGGTTCAATGAACAGGCACAAACTGTTTATTGATGAGATGATTAATGACAAGTTCCCAAACCAAAGTGCTTGTGGGTTGTCACAATTAACGTGCATGCGCACTTCGAGTTTAGAATTCAAATTCCTGATAAAATTTTTTGGAGGCGTAGTCCATTTTTATTGCACTAACCACCTTTGAGTGATAAAACTCTTTTATTAATGTAATAATATAATTAAATAATAATATAAAAATTTTATACTTATATCAAAATTAAGCTCTTGGTTATATATCTCTCCTCTGCAACGTAGTTGAGTTGGTTAAAGTTCCATGTGGTATCCTTTTCGAGTTCTATGTTTATATATTCTTAGAATTGATTTAGTATGTATTAGATGGAGAAACATAAAATACAATTAATTATAAAAGAGTTTAATTTTAATCTACTGTCAGTATAAAAAATCTTACACTATTATATAATTATGAATTGACAATTTTTTAAAAAAATTTGATTAAGATAATTATTTAAAAAGTTAAATACTTAAAATATATAATTAGATGATAGTATAAAAAAAATTTCTATTGACAATAAATCAAAATTAAATCTATTATAAAAACAACGGCATATCTAATTTGTTTTCTTACATACGTCTATGAACTTGTCTTATATACGAAGTTTATATTGAGTACGACTAAAGTAAGCAACAATAGGCCAATATTGGCCAAGCATTTTCAGGCTTTTTCTCTAGGAATACATCTTCAGGTGATTTCTTGTGTTATAGCAAAGCCTTCATCGTGCCAATAATAAACTAATATTTCTTATGGATTATGATTTTTATTAATGATAGGTTTAATGTCATTAGGTTAATATCATATTTAGTTCAACTTAGTTTTTTTTAAAAAAAATATTTTTTTAAAAAAAACTATTTATGTAAAATTTTAATTATAAACTGTTTTAAATACAAAATAAATTAATCCATATATACACTAAATCCTTTTCTCATTTCTTTTCTTATCTTTTATCTAGGTCTACAAATCAATTCTTAAAGATGCAAGTCTTTTTTGTTTTTATGAATGAAAAGTTGTTCCGATTCTACATGAAAAAACATAACCAATATACGTGGTTGCACCAAAAAACAGTACTTTTATTTCTATAATATTACGCATCATATCATGTTCCTTTCTAGAGCACACTGCAGCATTACATTACATATATTTAAATCAAAATGATTCCAACATGTTCTGATTGTCAAAGAGGAACACATATTAATTCACCAAACAAAAACAAAGAGGAACACATATTATTAGAGACAGCAAAAGAGCCAAGGGCCTAAAGACGCAGCAGTGTAGGAGAATGCAAGGGTTCAAAGAGCCTTGATGATCTCTTCAGCACTGGAGATGGTGAATTCTCCTCCACTTTCAACATTTGCAACCTTCACCTTGAGGTCTTCGACCAAGAGAGCAAACCTCCTAGAACGAATGCCAAGCCCTTTCTCTGTAAGGTCAAGCTCGAGCCCAAGAGCATAGGTGTATTTGGCTGAACCATCAGCAAGGAACTTAACATGTTTGTTCTCTGGGAAAGTTTTGGCCCATGCTTTCATCACATGGGGATCATTAACTACAAAATTGAATTCAACCACAAATTAGCCATCTAACCGAATGGTCTAGCTTCAAGACTTTGATTACTAGCATCATAAATACTACTTGTTTTGTAGATCAAAGAGTGAGTATGTCCAACAGAATTTATTCATCAGAGGACAGAAAAAAGGGCTTGTACAAAAATCCCCAAGGTAAAATATTCTACTGTTCAATCCATATCACCACATAGCAAGACAAAGAAGCAAAATTGGACCTGTATTCCATCTCAGTTGTAAATTAAACGATTACAAAAGCCAACTCATTGCATGAAAGCTTTTCGTTTTCTACCCATGTTAAAAACTTATCAACATTCAATAATCAGCAATTATATTAAAAATCAAGCAACAAGCAATTTGGAATCCGAATATCCAAGTTCAGAAGGAAACCTCTAAATTAAAAGGTGTTGGAGCCTTGGAGGTGTCATTGTGCTCAAACAGTATATATATGTTGGGGAATTTCAGGGCAAGCACCTTCTAAGTTTAAATTAAGCTATGCAACATTAAGAATCAAAAAGGATTCAAATGTAAGTCGATACATGTTACAGTATTCATTACTAAGCATCTAAGACAGATGCCTCCGGGATTAGGCTAATAACATAACAGTAACGGTGCCATCAGTTCATGGAACTCTCAACCATCCTTACTTAAATTAACACATCAGTGGAGCCCCTTCAGATTCTTATTTGAGAAAAACATATGCCAACATTTTGTCAGTACATTCGAAATATTCCCCAATCTTAAATTTCACACTAAGGTTGCAAAAATTAGCAACTACATGTATATAAATTGAGATAATTAGCAATAGAATCAGTAATAAAACAAATATGGAGGGGAAGATTAAGATTTGACCCCCACCGCTGATACAGATGAGTTCATCCACACCCTTTCCTTTCAGCTCTTCTGCTCTCTCGATGAAGCCAGGTACATGCTTCAAGCTGTTCCAAAGAAACAAATTTAGACCTCAAGTTCAAAAGTCTTGAAACAGGACCTCTCCTTTATGAATGCAAAACCCTTATAACAAATTCAACAACAAAGGTACCCCCAAAATTTGAGGATTTAGTGCCGAATCCATACCATAACTAAGATCCTCCACTTCAATCGAATTAATCTTATCACTCCGACGAAGTACCCTAAAAAGATGAAGTACCCACATCTACGAATTTTACTCGAAGGCAAATGGGGAAAAAAAAGAAGTGAAGTACCCTAAAAATCGCAAGGAGACAAACTGGGGGGAGAAAAAAAGAAGCGAAATTTGACTACCTCAGTTCGCGATTCTCTGCAATCACTACAGTGATTTATCATATTTCCAAGGAAAATAAAAAAAAAATCGAAACTTTGAGCCAGAAATATTTGAATCGGCAGCTACCCATCAAGCTGTATCCTTTTATTTTCAAATTTAAAACTTGACAGGTATTCAAAATGAAAAGATCGGCACGATAGTGAGAGAAAAAGGAGATCGAAGGGAGTGAGGAAATAAGACCTGCAAGTAGGAGTGAAGGCGCCGGGAACAGCGAAGATGATGACCTTCTTGCCGGCGGCGAGGGAGTGGATGGAGACAGTCTGGGGCTTGTTGTCGTCGTCCAAGTACGACAAGGTGCCGTCTGGAATGACATCTCCCACTGCAATCGGAGCCATTGACGATGTCGATGTCGATGACGCTGCTTTCCGGTGACAGCCACTCAGGAACACTCACCAATGGGTCGGTACTTAGACAAACCGCAATTTATAGCGTAATTTTGAATTTGAAGCTAAAATAAGGGAAAGAATTTTAATAGTAAAAAATTTATGCTTTAATTGATTTTTTTTTAATTTTTGAATTTATATTTTTAAACAATTATGTATAAAAATGTGCTGATTTTTGAATAAGTCAAGAAAATGAAAGAATGATTTTTTTTTTAAATATGTAGTTTGGAATCAGCCCTCAACAAGGGAAGTTTTAAAGAGTTTCATATATGTAGTTTGAATGGCGGTTTTTTAAAAAATAAATAAAATAAATAAAATGAACATTGAAGCTGTCATAGAGAGAGCAGCTTTCAAATAATTCAAGTATTCCTCTGTTAGAATACTATTCCATATAGCCCAATCAATTTTTTGTTTTTAAAATTTAAAAGCTGCCGTGAATTAGAAAATACAAATTTTTTAAATATATCATGATTAGAAAATGCTCTCTTTAAAAATGATTTTCAACTTCAATTTGAAAAAGAAAATTGTTTCAAGTTGGGAAACCGTCCTCTAATACGACGGTTTCCACATCACACAAAAATAATGCATTTCTACAAATAATTCTCCAAAAATGTAAACTTAAAAAAAAAATTATCAATTTTTGTTCAAAAACGCCGTAAATTTATACTTTATTATTTATGACTGCTGTATTTTATTAAAGAATTATGTTATATTTTCTTAAATAATCTTTTAATAATTTTTTAATATTTAATAAAAAATATTAATTATTAAGGTAAAATATTTACTATATTAAAATTTTAAAATACAATTAATAATTTTTTATCAAATAATTAATAAGAGAATTAGAGTAATTATATATATATATATATATATATATATATATATATATATATATATATATATATCTTGAATCATTAATTTTTTAATTAATATTTATGAGTATTATATTTTATTTTTTAAAGTGTATTTTTTTATTTTAGAAAAATTAAATTTAAGAATTTTATACAATAAAATAAATATTTAAAAAATTTTAATGTGATATTTAATTATTTACAATAATATAAAATATATGTGAATTATGAGTAAGACGGTTTACACTCAAAAATATTTATTCACAATTTTTTGTTAAATGTTTTTAATTATAATTTTTTGTTTAATTAAATAATATTTTTAATTTTAATTTTAATTAATTATATTTATATATCTAATTACATTTAATTGATGATAATTTAAACAATTATAATAAATAATTAAAAATATCAATAAACTAACTTTTATATATGAAATTAATTTTGATTCACTTTATATATTTATAAATATAAAATATTATTTATATAATACTAACTACTCAAATGAATTTTTTTTCATCAGGATTACCTATAGATTTAAATATCATGCCAAATCAACTTTTCTCTGAGTTTTCTTGGGAAAATGATGGAGATTTAAAGCCTTAGAAAAATCTCATCCCTTTCTCATGTTTAGCTCCGCCTAGTGACTTAGGATGCCCCACAGAGAATTATTATAAAATAAATGAGAACGACATAGATGAGAGTTTAAAAGAAAGGAGAAAAAAGAGATTAAAAAAAAAGACAGAAAATGAGAAAAAAAAAAAGAGAATATGAGATTAAGTAATAAATTATTTTCTTAATTGTTTGAATATTTAATTTTTTTTAAAATTTTTAAATTAAAAGAATTTTAAAATGTTCATATTAAAAAAAGAAAATTTTTAACATATTATTTTAAAATTCCTTTCAATTCCTTCTTTTATAAAAATTTAAAATAAAAAAAATTAGTGATTTCCTCCTAAATCATTCAAGCAAACATAATCTAGAGAAACTAGGTTGCTGGTCTTTCAAGCCGGTTTGCTGTTTCTCTCAGCTTGTAATGGAGCGTCGTTATTGGAATACTAACTGGTACTTGAAATAAAAAAGGAAAAATGATATTAGCTTAACAATTCAGTCATTTATAAAAATATTTTGTGCGTTATATTTGAATATCTGTAAACCTGGAGCGTTATATTTGAATAGGTGGATTGAATTAATTTTGGTTTGGATTATTAACTAATAGATAAAAAATAAATTAATAATTTATTTAAGATCTATTAAAAAAATTATTAAAACTATTTAATTTATACATGATTTATTTTGATGGATGATATTCAATTGACTCATTCATTATTAGTTAGATGTATTTAAACTCTTCATATATTTAAATATATTTTATTTTTTGAACCACACACACACACACACACACACACACACACACACACACACACACACACATATATATATATGTGTATATTCATTAAATCAATAAATGTTTTAGTTGGTTCACTAACTATCTATTAATTAAAACTAACATAATTCATCTAAATTTATTATTATAATTAGATAAGTTACATTGAATTTAGATGTATATAGATTGAATGAATTATAAATTCATGAATTTAATACGTCATGAATTCATTTATCCAATTACCACCTCTACTTAGAGTCCTCCGCACACATTACAAATGTTTAAACTAAAATGTTTCTAATATGTACTTGGCGTCAAAAGAGAGAACACAACATTATAGCTTGGAGAGTAAAGACAACAGCAATGAAGGAGGTTGCAAGGGTTCAAATCAAAGTACTTTGAGAATATCCATTCATTAAAATAAGTTATGGATAAATTAATTGATTTTAACAAAAATTTTTATTCATCTAGTATGATATAATACAAAATTTATCCAATCTATTCAATTAACACTCCTATTATAGTGGCACTTATGAAAGTTAAGAAGATTGTGAATACTAAGCACGTGTTTGGATTAGATTTTTCTAAATTAGAATTTGTTGAAAAGAATTTATAGTGAAGTGATTTATGTTGTTAAAATAGTATTAATAAAAATTATATTGGAATATATAATTATTAAAAAAAGTGTTTAGTTGTGTGTGATTAATTTAGATTATATAAAAAGTTAACAGTCTTTATGTAAAATATATAAACATGCTTTTCTATATGAGAAGCAACAAATTTTTGCTTCTAAATTTTGTATCCAAAACTAAGTTGAATGATCCAACGTGATTTTGTGTTATAAATACAAACATGTTAACATTGCTTTCAATACCTTAAAAACAGGATTCTCTTTAGTTCAAAGGCAGAATCAAACATGAATTATCATGCTCTACGTGCTTTTGCCTTCTTTGGTTTTAAGAGACAATAGTCATTAGACATGGTTTTAACTTTTAATGATTTATCTTTAACTTCACATTTTAAAAAAATTGATTAGACAAAATTATTCATCCAAAAAGGCTAGTAGATATTTGAAAATTGTGCTTGACTTGATGATATTGACATATTTTGTTGGGTAGACAAACTTCAAATGAAAAAAGAAAAGAAAGTGCTTTTTTTTAAGCTGCTAGAAAGTATATAATATAGCTCCACCTATGTTTTTTGGGATCTCCAACATTGCCGCTTACAGCTGTTACCTAAACATGAAAGTTTTTTATCACTAAAAATCTAAAATAAAGAACAAGGCTGATATTGCAGGTTAAGGTTTCAACAATTTATCTCTCCAATTTCATAACTAGTGCTAATGGCCTTCCAGCAAAAGAAAGACATTTCTGTACTAATTAGCAAAAAAATAATCAAGTTATCTCTATTAAAAGACACTCTATATACAAGGTACGTGTATACTTACATTTCTCTACAGCTTAAGAGATGTCTATATAGATTTTTGAGCTATATACAGCTCAGAAAGAATCTCAATCAGAACATTTCTTAGGTTCAATGAATTTAGTAGTTGTTACTTGTTAAGAAAAGTTCATGTTTGGCTTCCTGTATCAAAACTTTGAGCACACTTTTAATTCACTCCCCATGCCTGCAATTACCAGAGATTTATTAGAAACTGTACGGGAAAAAAATTTATCAACCACTGTTATAACAGTTTCTTTTCTATTGGATTTGAAAAATTAAGTGCAAATCCTACATGGTACGTAGGTGACATGAATATGAAATTGAAAACTTTAACTAGTATGAAAAGAGCAAAAGAAAATGTAATCAATTGAAGATTGAAATTCAAACAATAGTTTATTGAAAAAAAGAAAAAGGTACCTGAATTTGGCCATCAGAAGTTCCAATCACCAAAATTTCTTCATTGCTGTCTAGAGCCATGCAAAGAACCTTACAATTCGTACCCGTGTGTAACGTGTCAACCCTATTTTGTTTCTTCCTATCCCAAATTTCCACAGCTCCTCCCTTGCACCCCAAATAAATTAATTCTGAGCTCACTGCCATAGCCCGCACTTCCAATGCAGTTTGCAGTGATCCAACCATACTGTAATTGGATGTGTTCCATATCTTCACACACATATATATAAACAGTTAGTTAGCTATGATGTGACATCACACAACTAGCATCAACTAGGTCAAAGATTTTCTGTGCTAAAGAATTCAAGACACGGTGGAATCCAATGTTCCTGGTAAGAATTGTCATCATTTTGACAATCAGAATAAATCCTCAGGGTGTTAACCGTTAAGGAATCAAATTGGGAAAACACAAATTTGTTCTCTTAATTAAAACCAAATAAATCTTATCATCTTTCATTTAAATTCATTCTGGAGGAAACCGTGACGTTTATTATAGGATTTACACAACACTTAACATGCTTGAAGGATTGAAACTGGAACATAATGAGGATAGTGTGTGTGTGTGTGTGACGGATACCTTTATAGAAGATCCTTCAATGGAAGAGCTAGCCGCATATATAAATTCACCATAAATTTGCAGTGCATGAATCGGATTTGCCTTCCCAAGTAATTTTTTAGAACCGCTTTGAATGGTACTGACTGTTCCTGTGGCCAAATCTATCTCCTGAAATATCACAAGATATTATTACTAGAATGTTGAGATACAGATATAGAATGACATTGGATTTGGACTATGTCCTGAAAACTTGAATACCTGAACGCTATTGTCGTGGCACCCAGAGTATAATCTCCCATTAACAAGAGCGAAGCACTTCACATATTTATTATAGTTTAACAACTTTGATTCTCCATTCCATGATTGTACCTGATAAAATAGCAACATAATTTTGGTACATAATGATGTTGCTTCTTTTGTTTAGTATGTATGAACTAATTGTTAAGCATTCCTATTATTTGGGTGAAGAAGTAGCAGAATCTGTTCCAAAATGTAAAGAGTTACAAAAATCCCACTTAGGGATTTACTTATTAAAGAAATAATCAGATAGGAAGAAAATAAAAGGAAATAGTATAACATGCAGCTCAGAGCGATATATCAAGCGTAATGTTTGTGTGTGTGTGCACGCTCACGCTCAAAAAAAAGGCATTCATAATAAAGGAGACTCCTGTTATTTTGGAATTTGGCATGCATAAAAGTGATCAGATCAGCCTCTGCCCCACCATTCAAAGAAGAACAAAGATTCATAATTTTGTTGAGTACCTTGATGCCAGTGCCGTGAGGAATGAAACAAGATATGCTATCGGTTACAACTAAATTTTGAATCTGGTCCTTCATATCATGCACCTGTACATTACGTATTGCTGCTTTTCCAATAGACCAGACCTGATCTTCAATGAAACAAAACGATTGTCAAGCAGGCTGCATGATCTTGAAATTAGAGTAACTGCAGAAAATATTACCTTTGCAGTTCGATCAAGTGAACCACTGTATAGTCTGTCACCAGATTCTGAAATTGCCAAGCTTGTAACATCCTTCACATGTTCTTGTGTCTCTTGCAAGAGAAGAAATAAGCTATCCTTTACTGTCCAGGCCTTCAGAAGTTACAAATAATTTCCCAGTGAGCTGATATTACACAAAAGTTGACAGATGCAATTTACCAAAAGAAAAAAAAAAAGTTGACAGATGCAGATAAGACCCTAACATTTTATAATGATCAGGTATTTCCTTAGCATTTTTCAAGCTGTACAATATAAACCACATCATATATATATATATATATATATATATATATATATATATATATATATATATATATATATATTACAAATTTAGGTCTTGTTTGCTCCCAGTTTCCCCTCTTAAGTCACATGCACACATTGACAGTTCGCTCAGTTAGTAATTTATTTTCAGTATCAGTTCAGTTTTCAGGCAAAAGAAGAATTAAATAATCATAATCGATACAATCAGGAATCTGTTCTTTTACATCCTACGATAAATAATGATATTTTTGTTTTCAATACTTAAAATCATTAGAATTAAGAAGACAAGTTGAATCTTAAGTCTAATTACCTTAATAGTTCCGTCTGAATGGCCTGAAAAAAATTTATCTTTAAAGCAAATGACAGACAGCACTTCTCCATTCTCACTGCAATCTACTTGAATTAGCTCCTTATGTATCCAAATGTCCTGTTCCAACTTCCAATCAAGAATATAAGTTTGTAATTTACCATGCCTGTATTTATAAAATGGTTTAGGAATAGACCAAACTTACTGCTTTAGATTCATTTTTTTCAACCAGAACCTTGAGCATTTTGGATGCCATTGGGGAGAATCTCTTTAGCTCTCTCAAACCTTTTACGATATCCTTAGTGTAGGAAGCCAGATCACGTAAGCCATCTGAAATTCACAATATCAAGTACAATCACCTTTTGCTGAACTTTGCATAACAATGACATCCAGGCCTTCATATATTTATCACCAAACAGTTAGAACAAATTTATCTGCTTAAAGGCTCATAAATTCATGCAGACACCATATGGAGACTACTTTGAATTTTTTATCTTTTTCATATCTATTATATATTACTAATGGGACTACCTTTAATACCACATGGCAGTCCCACATTCTAATTCAACTTTAATTTTTCTCGCCTCATTTTTTGTACTCGAATAATTTTCCTTTGCCACTTAATTTGAGTAATTCTCATTATAATGTCATGTGTGTCATGTGACTCTTGTTTCTATTAAGTTACTCTCTATGTGTACTTTTGTCAAGTTGTTGACTGCTTTTTCCCTCTTCTCTCTCCGTGTCTAAAAAGTAACTACAATCAAAATTAATTTATTTTTAATTCCAATTTATGTTTATTTTTATCTAAAATTTATTTAGAATGTAGATAAATCATACATTATAACATTGGTGGCTTTTATTATTCCAAAGCAAAAAGATATAAATTTTGTAGACACTTGCTAAGTAAAAATGTTATTTATCTTTAATCAAATATTATTAAAATTATATTGTTTGAATTATAAAGAAATAATATTAAAAATACATGTAATAAAAAATATTAACTATAAAAAGTAAAAAAATCTATGAATTTCACGGAGGCATAGGCTAGTAATGAACTAATAATGAAGCCAACAATAATATACAAAGCATTTGATCTAAGGGTGTGTTTGATAAAACTAAACTTTAGCACTAACCTGATTATGAAAAATTAAGCATTTCATTTATAAAGTTTTAAAACATTTTATTGTAAGTGTTGAAGTTGTAGTAAAGGAAATTATTAGCATTTAATATAATAAATAAGGCTATAATAAAGGAAACTATTTTCATTTAATTATTTAAAATTTTAAATAAGGAAAAGGCGGATGCTGAATACATGTAGTGACTCCTAATGTACTACTGAATGTTTTCCGCACTTTTTCACTTAATTTCATTTTTGGTATGTATTAAACAAACACCACAAAATCAATCTTTTAGTGTCTATATCATGTTCTCTGTCCCGTATTTTTGAAATAATGGTTGTAATAAATGGCAATTCTTTGTGCAGCTTACCAGGGAAATGAAGAAAGCTATTTAGAGCAAGCATGGAAAGAATTCTATCCTTTGTGTCCTTAGCAGATTTTAAAATAGATATGAAGCGCTTGAGCAAGCAGACACGGGCTACTTCTTGTATTCCTGTATCTGGTAGAATAGTGAGCATGTATATGAGCCATGTGGCTGATATAAAGCAAGCTGAATATAGTTCTGCACTTCGGCTCTTCAAGGCATCTGCTAAAGCCTCAAAAAGTAGACCACTGTCATGGCTAACTAGAACAGATGCAAGTTTTCTTTCCCAGTCATTAGCTGCCTTCTCTTCTTCCTGTTGATACCAATGGAAAAAAAAAAAAAGAATAATGAAGTCTATAGCAGTATCTTTAATATCAGGATGCCAAACAAATAATAAGCAATCAGAAAATATGTTGGCAAGCAGAAAGCAGAAACTCAAAATACAGTAATACAGTTTCAAAGAACTATACTATAGATACTTCAATTTCTCCACATAAGTTTCTGAACTGATCCATCCGTTCAAGACTTTTATAACTTCTGTCAAGACCAGCACGTTCAAGAAGGACTTCTCTGGTAAGAGGCTTTCCAGTGAAGTTGAACCTCCCTTGCAGTGACGCAATTGTCTCAGCAGCTACTAATTGGGTAGCAGGGAAATTAGTGTTTCTCAGGCTTGAAATAAGAGTATCTATTGCCTCTTCACAGTATATGCTCATCTTTCTTGGCTCTACCTGCAAATGGCATGATGAATATTAACTCACTATTATCAGTACAACAACATTTCAGCAGTTGTGATTTAAGGAAAATAATACAGAGATTTTATCTAGAAATAATATAACTTGTTCCTATCAATAATCTTTAAGATTAGTGAGCATCAAAGTCGTTTGCACAAGGCAGGCCCACCCTGGGGGGTGGGGGTGGGAGACAGATTCAAACCAGAAGATCAAGTTGGAGTAAGAGGCCAGCCACGACTGGACATTGGTCATGAAGGGCTGTCTGCAGATAAATCAGGAGAGTATGCATTGTACTGAAAGGACCTTCTTCCTTTATAATGCGAAGGATTTGTTCATTGAATGTCCTCCTAGAGGGAACCAAATAGGAGGAAATCAGACACCAACCAGAAAGTAGATTAGTTTGATTCATTTAAACATGAATATGAAAGAGAAATACCTATTTAATTTGACTAACTCAGAAAAAAATTGAACTATCTTAAAACGCTCTACATCAGTTGCACCAATGAAGCTTTCCAAAATAGGAGACAGTTCTGCTTTATCAGCAATGATGTTCCTGCAAGTCCCATCCTCTTGCATGCATTTCAATAAGATCTCAACCGCAGCAATCCTCTCCTCTGCCCACTCAGCTGCCAAACTGCCAACAAAGGTTCCAATTGCTTTTTCAGAGAACACAGTCTTGGCAACTGAAGATGCAATTCTCTCCTCACTGCTCCCAACAATCTGTGCCAGTAAAAGCACCGCAGCTGTTTTAGGCTTTAGACACATCTTAAGCAATTCTTCCTCTTTCTTACTGGAAACTGTAATGAGAGACTCCACTAGTGCCATCTTCGTAAGACTCGTAGTGGAAGGTTTTAGGAGATATATCAACACAACAGCCTCTGTCAACCCTTTCTTGAAAAGAGCTATGATACATTCTACATCAGTGTCCACTCGGGTGAGCGTCTGAATAACAGTATTGTCTCTAGAGCCCATCTCGGCCAGTAGGAAAACTGCTGCTTGCAGCACCTGGGGATCAACAGAATTAAAAAGGATCTCCATAAACCCATTGATAATCGGAGGTTTTGATAGCATGCTCTGGATATCAATTCCTAGATTCACTTCCCTCCATAATTGCTCAATTTGAAGCACAGCCATTTCAGATTCCTCAAGAATCTCTGACATATACAAGTTGTTAATTGCATGGCGTAATTCACTAATCATCCCGTCAACGGTGGCTTGTGATAGAACACTGTAAGGAGACGTTGAGGGCATTATTGACTGCACCACTGGTTCAGTATCTTCATTTGGACCCTCACATGGCGGTGGAACTGAATTCGGGTTTTGTTCTTTCCAGCTTGCAATTAGTCGTTTGAGAACATAATTTGTTTTAGGTAGGTGTGTGTTTTGCAGCTTCTGGCGAGTGATAGGACAAGTTGAGTTTCCCCTATTGAACCATTCTTCTATAGCTTTGCGTTCATATGTCTGACCTGTCTCAAGAGTCACTGGATCATCAAATAGGTTACTAGTTATTGGACAGACAAAGTCCTTGGGAGGTGCATGATTTTCACTTCCATGCGGCCGGTTATCGTAGTCTGCCATAGGATAATCTGGGGAACTAAAGCAGGAAGAATCCAAGTTTAAGAAGATGCAGAAGACAAAGGAAATAATGATGAGTGATTTTGTAATGACATACCCCTTGGATTCATCAAAAATGGTTTGCATTTGTTCTTGGGTTTGGCTTTGTCGAGCCTCCAACAGTGCCATCTTTTCGTCCTTTTCCTATGGGACACAGCTTCGCCAGTTCAGCATTTAAAGAACTAAAGTAACTAGCATAGAAATTTCAGTCCGCATTGGATTTGTTTTCCTCTTGGTAGTATCAATTACCTCACTTTCTGCTTCGGATTCTGAAGAAGAACAAGGCAAATACTCATCCAATGAAGTCTCGGGTTCAGCGCCTGAGCTCAAATTGACTGGTGTTGTCAAATTTCCTGATGATTTTTGGTGTCCGAGGATTTTGGGAAAGACTCTTTCAGGATAGAATGGTGCATACAAGGATTTGCTGCTGGAACTGCTGCTCAATTCAATGGATGTTTCCCTCTCCGACCATATTGGCTGCATGAATCACATGGGAGAAAAAACAGTGACACAATGATCGTGAACTGCATGTGCTTGAAATCCTCAAACCAAATACAAAGAAACTCCTGATAGCCTCAATAATCATATCTTTCAGTCTAGCTACTCCAAAATCAACAGGCATTAGTTCATACAAATACCTGTTTTGGCCAGTAGAGCACAGTAGCACACAAAGTATCACAAAACAAAAATCATCTATTCATTTGGATTAGAAAATCACAGACCATGACTGTGTGTGTACTACTAGTGACAATTTTAGAGAAGCTCCAATTCAAATAGCACCTTCAGGGTAACATTAGGACATTACTAAAAGCTTGTCTCTTCTTCAGTGTTGAGCCATATCTTCCAAATGATTGAGGTTGCTTCACAAATCACAATTTACCCTCTATTATGTTAACTTTCATTTCATGAAAATTCGAACTTTTCAGAAACATAGTACACAGTAAAAGCAACATTACATTATAGCGTTCGTTCTTCATCACAGGCATTTTGGTTTCCTCCATTTCCTTCTCCTGATTGTTCTCTGTTCCGTCACCTTCTCTGACGCTCTTCAGTATCAACAATGGAGGATTAATTGACGCGTCTCCATTTTTGTTCACCAATACCTCTTTGAAATACACGGCAAAAGCCCGGCAATTCTCATCAAGAACCTCTTCGTATTCTCTCTCCAGCTCCCTCAGCTTCGAAGCCTGATCCTCGCTGATCTTCGACAACAATTTCGTGCAAGGTAGGACCACGGATTCATCCCAAATCGAATAATCGCTCGCATCGTGAGTCGAATTCCCCGAAGCAGATGACAGAATCCGTGTTCTCTGTTCATCGAACCACCAGAAAACAGGAAGGAGGGGTGGATAAAATAGGTGCACGAAGAGAAGCGGCGCGATTTCTGACCGAGCCAGCGAAGGGTTAGAGTGGAAGATTCGGAGGAGGCCAATGGCGGCTTCGATGGGGCGGTTGCAGAGGCTGCGAATGAGGGAGAGGAGAAAGGAGGAAACGGGGTATTCAGGGAGAGGTAGGAGAAGCTTCTCGGCGAGGGTTATGGAGGAGGATCGGATATTGGGGCTGGAGAAGGAAATGGCGCTTTCTAGAGTGTCGGTGGCAAGATTGAGGTGCTCGAGGGTGGTTTGGTCGGAGATTGGGGTCTCTTGGTGGAGGGTGGAAATGAGGCGGCGGCGGAGTTCGGATTGAGAAGCAACGTCGGAGATGAAGACGGTGGTGTGGTGGAGGATCTGGGCGGAAGTGGTGCTGGTCATGGCGGCGGTGGCGGTGATGATGGGAGTGAGACGGAGAGAGAACAGTTACCAGTTTCTATTTACGGGCGCGAAAAGCCTCGGACGGCAGCATCTGAAAATGACCAATATGACCCTAAAACGGGAGTTTCAGTTTCTTTTTCAATTTAAAAAATTTTAGTTGTTTGCAATGTCTTTCACTTTAAATTTTATTACATTTCTGGTAGTAGTGCCAAAATATTCTTATACAAGTTATTATTATCAACATATAATAGATACTTTACATTAATTAATAAAGTGTTTAATTATGGTGATTATAAAGTTGTTATGATTTTAATTTTTTTCTCAATGTTGGGAGAGTACCTAAAAATGTGAAACATAAAAAAAAAATCACTGAAGCTAATTAAGATTTTTTGTTTTTTGTCTCTATTTTTTGTGGCATTAAGAGCTAATTAAGATTTTTTTTAGATATGATATAGCAATGTGATTGGAAATTAATTTAAATTCATATGATGTTAACTAGCTAATTTTAACTAGCATGCTCAAACGTATTAGATTATGTTTGTTTTGTGATTAGTATTTGTAAAATGTCTGTTTGAGAGAAATTTTGTGTATAATAAAGCCGTAGACAAATGAATGTTTAATTACTGCAAAAACCTTAAACAAACAAGCTATTATTCAATTTGCTTATTTGTGTCTCCAAACTCTCCTTGGATGGTTTTAGGGGTGTGCAAAAAAAATATAAAACTGAACCAAATTGTTAAATTGAATTGATCTGAAGACTCGAGCTTCTCTCTCTCTCTCTCTCTCGAGCTTTCTCCGACTGCAGGTAATTAGTTTCCAGAACCTCTGCTTGCTCCTTTCTTTAAAATTTCTGGGTTTTGCGTAGAAGTGGTGGCTAGCTAGTATAAACAACAAATGGAGCCACTCAAGACCTCTGTCTCCTTTCTCTTTATGCTCTGCTGATTAAACTTTAGTGCAGTCATAAATATCAAACTTGAGGTAATTGGCCATGCCGGTAAAGTGGATTTGCCGGTACCAGGTAGACCATACAATAAATACTCCTTTTTTCATACCTTGCCGACCTTCTTGTAGAACTTTTTCCTTTCGCGCAAAACCATCCAAATCTGCAATAATCACTTTCTTCAGCTGGGGATTCGGTTAACAAGACGAAGAAGGACCTTCGTACAAGTCGTTGTTTTCTTTTTCTTGAAGCTCCGTTACGACAATGGGTAAGAAATTTAATAATAGGTTAACCGGTTAATTGAACTACATTTTTCAGTGTGGTTCAGTTTTTTGACAAAATAAATTCAGTTTAGACTAAAACTTATATCTTAAATGAACCATATTTTTGGTTCAGTTCAATTTCTCAATAAAAAAAAAAAAAACTGAATTGAACTGAACCATGCCTAGTCCTTAGATGGTATTTTGAGTTAGGCCTCCTTTCTTCATTGTTGCAATGGTGTTTGTAAAAGTTACTTGCCTACAAATGTTATAATCCTCTTTTTCATAGTCAAAATGGCGTATATTTTAACGGGTCAACAGTAATTGCCCCCATCATTCAACACAGTACATACAATACAATCCCAAGTATAATAATAAAGATTAAAAAATCTTACAATTAGGGGGTTAAGTTAATAGTCAATAGAGTAACATCTCCATCGGCCATAGTTAAGAACATGTTTGTTAAGTTTTAAAATTTTAAAACTATAATTTTGTTAAAATAATAGTTTTGAAGTTCTAAAAGCTAAATTAAAAAAACACATTTAGTTGGTGGGGCTATCATTATTTGAGAATAAACCAAACGAGTAGGGGCATTTTGGTAACTCTATCCACTTTGAAATTTCGCGGCAAAAAAGATGACCGCCGCTGAATGAGTATGGCACCAGATGGGGTGGGACCCGTTTGCCCCCCAGCCGGCTTCGTTGCTCGCTCCCCTTTCCTCTGGATTTGTGGATCCTTTTGAGTCTTGAGTTTTGATAAACTGAAAAGCTAATTCAAAACGAATTTTTAAGTTAGGAATTTGATTTCATAAATTTTATATCAGTCTGAATTGATTTATATATATATATATATATATATATATATATATTCTAACAGATACTTCATTTATCAAAATATAACTTAAAGAAAAAAAGCGAAATAGGGAGATTAAATATAATTGAGGAAATAATTTAAGTGTGTCACACAAATAGCACTTTAAGATATCGAATTAAACACGACACACACACAAACTCCAATGTTCTCTTCGAACGAGTTGGAGTTTAGCATATCAGAAATAATGCATTACTTGCTTACGCTCTGAGAAGAACATTTGAGCTACGAAATCAATAAGGAGATGAATCTGACAAGAACATCTACTGCGTTTTGGGATGCTAGCGAGGCAAACACAGCTGCTTCATTGGACAATGCAGACCCTCCACCAGCCAAATCAGACAGAGCTCTAATGGCAATGAAAGGTGTTTTCTGCTGGTGACAGACTAAAGCAACAGCAGCACTTTCCATGTCAATGGGAGAGGCATCAAATTTGGAGCTCAAGAATTCTCTGTAAGCTCTGTTGTCAACAAACATATTAGCACTGATCCCTCTTTTTACTGTCACCACAATAGGCTTTCTTGGCAAGCAGGTTGTGTTGACACAACGACCCAACTCAACATTCTGCAGGGAATCAATAAAGCAACGTGCCTCAGATGATAACGAGAAAAAGTGTTGTAAAGAAATTTAACTACAGTGAGATGGTGAAGTGGGGGTTGAAATTACTTTGAGCTTGAGCTTTCTTGCAATTTCAAAGTAGGCCTTGTCAACTGGAACCCAGAAGGCATGCTGCCTAACTTCGGGAGTTCCATTCACGGGGAAAATTTCCTCTGCTTGATACCAAACTTCGTTCAGAAGATTTGTCACCGACTTGGAATGCTTTGTGTAGTTGTTGTAATTGGCAAACTTAAGATAACCAAATCTTCTGCTGAAATCTCCGTTGGCTTCTAAAGATAGCATATTGTCAGGGCCATCTCCAAACTTCTGCTCAATTTGATCAGAAAAGACATATCAAGTTATTACTAGACTATGTTTCCTTAACTACACCATGCCATATAGGTTAGATTAGGTCAAGAAAATGTGGCTGGCTTTACATTGTTGCGCTTTCAATCTTTGTCTGATCTTCTAATAATAAATGATTGGTGGTGCTCTCTGACAGTGACCATTCAATGCTGACTGCTAAGTATTAACAAACAACTTGGCCCAGTTTGGTTTGTTTTAATTAAAGCTTCAACGCGTGGCTTGTGAGGGAGACTGGGAGAGAGTGACTGTTGCCTTGTTTAGACGGCACCTTTAAGATCAAAGACTTTTTTTTTTTTCGACTGGCAAGAGCAAAGACTAAAATATTGTACTGGTTTTTAGATTTATTTACATATACTATAGCAATTTATTTTAACTGTATGAAGCCATTAAAACAAAAACAAATTTCTTCTTTTTCATTTGATTTTTTTTTATAAAAATTACACGAGTTGTGAAAGAAAGGATGGAAAATTCAGAAGAAGCAGTTGAAACACAAGGAGTAAAAAGGAATGATCTACCATCGTACCTGCCAATTCCAAAGTCCTGTGTGGGCCCAATACTGGGGAATAGTTACGTCTCCAATCTGGAGTTTAGCATTTGCGTTTCCTGAAATTCCATAATGGAGAATCCCTTCTATATTGAACAGAGCAAGCAACAATTGGGTGGAAACACCTGCATTTAGCTACACAAAAGGAAACCAAGAGCCTAAAAAGATAGGAAATATAACCAGAAGTTTCAAGCAGAATGCAGAATAGAAACTCAGCCTACCATACTCAATCCTGTCATAACAATTATGACCCTCTTCTTTTCCAATTTGCCAATGCGAAAATGCCTTCCTGCATTGTGAAGTTTACCAAATGCAAAGAATGAGAAGACCCTTTATCATATAATTACCATCCTTTGGCTCATTCTTTTTTTGACATGCCCTTTTTATAAAAAAAAATCAATGAGATCAGATTTTATTCATATTGCTGCTAAAAACTAAAAAGCAGCCAACTTTGCAATAACCAGCACCCTGAGCACTCAGCAACAAAGCTAATGAACTAGCTAGGACAAAATATGAAGCAGAGAATGCATTTTATGAAAAGAGAAACAAAAGCTTGTAACTTTCTATGGACAAACTGATCGAAAAGAAAAATCATAAGGAATAATTCCAAGTTAATAACCGCAGTCTTCTGTTTACGGAGAGCTTTGGACTTGCAACTAGCTGCAGTGGCTTTTGCTCTCAAAATCTACTCGTCAACTCCATGTGTTTTTCTTAACTGTCATGCTTAATCAACTACTAGTGAAAGATTCCAAAGTTGATTTATAGACGGGTTATTTTCTAGCAGAAACAAAAGCTATGATGATTATGGGGGAGCTGCGGGAGTTTTTGATTGAGATGAACCAATAAAAGCCGTGTTGGGTCTTTTGACAAACAATAGCTGTTTTCAAATGATATAGTCAATTAGTTTTCAAAGTTGCTTGGAGCAAAGCTTCAAGAAACAGGGAAGAAATTAAGCATGAATTTTTATAGAAGTAGAATGAAATAATTGTACAGTACATGCATGGTAATAAAAGTTACCGGCAAAATCAAAGAAAGGAAACTTGTTATCTGCAACGAAGCTAGGTGATTGAAGAAGAGGATTCAGCTCATAGGCATTTGGCACCACTACACCAATATATGGCCCTCCGCTATTGATATTGCTGATTTCTCTCCAAGTAAGTGGAGAAACTGCACCATAGGCCTTGATGCTCATGCCCAACACCAACACAAGAAAACCTAGTAGCCCCATCTTCTTCTTCCAAATGGTATCTTTTTCTCTTCCAAGTTCTCAAAAGATTCACAGGCCCTTCTATTACAACTTCACAAGTGTATAATAAATATAGGCATAGAAATTACAGTGGTCAACTGACTACATGTGAAGGATGAAAAAAGTTTATTATTAGCGGTGAATATTCACAACTGCAGATATGTAGTGTTAAATCTACAAAATGAAGGTAAATGCTATATAAACAATAATTTACTCTTTTTTTCTTTTAATCTCTATCCAATATTGTTCATATAGTATTACTGCTAAAATAATTAACAATGTATCCACAGTTGTCATATTATTCGGTTTTGTATCTTCATTCTACTAAAGAAGAGTTGACATTCAAAAACTGGAGAAGGCATTCTACTACTAAAGAAATCTCACATGGAATGTGCATCAATATCTTAGGAAATTCAGGATTACTTGTCACTATAAGTTCATTAATTAAAGGAGATAAAACCAATATGGTACTATTTTTTTTCTTTTTTTATTTGGTTGCTTGTTGTCCACTTGATCATAAGATTCCAAAGTTCAAGCTTTGAATTTACGTTCATACAATTAGTTAAAAATAGAAAAATATTTGTTCATCTTTCTTTTGGATCATGCCATAAACGGTTTGCACGTTATTTCTTGTGATTGGTTGCTTAGGTTAAGCTAAACAAACAAAATTCCTACAAATTTCTTTTTGGTTTACGTGAATAATGTTTTTATCAAGTTGACTAAACAAATAAAAACCTTGATCTAGACAATATATAGTATTCACCATATTTCACTGTTTTTACTCTAGGTCAACTTTCAAGAATAGGATACAGAATTGGAAAGAAAAATACAATAATCATATGCTATATTTGATAAAAAGAAATGGAAATGAAAAAAAAAAGTGTGATATATTTGGGTTCAGCCTAAGTCCAACTATTTTGCATATTTTCTCTTCTATTTTTCCTTAAAATCTCATTCATCAAACATTGTCTTAATTTTTTTTTATACAAGTTAGCACATAAGTAGAGAAGAAAAATATACAACTTTAAGAAATATCAAAACTTTAATATCATCACACCTCAGCCTTAAGACTGAGGCTAGTGTTATGTCAATAAAGATAATGCTATGTCAATATCAAACTAATGAAAACTTTATTATATTAATTTCAAACATTACAAAAAATTATAACTTTAGCGTAACTTGTAAGACCAAAATTGTAATTAAGGTCTTTATCTGAATTTCCCATGCTTATCTGCTTTATACATCTCCCTTTCATATTCGCGGGCCCGTTTCCAAGCCCACTGTCATGATTTCAGGCTTTCAGCTGCCTTGTTTTGTGGAGAGAGTTATGCTCATTGCACCCATTGAATCTAAGCCCTGCATATATTTAATTAAAGAAGAGTAATTGTCTTTCTTATTTATTCTTTATTCGAGATGAGCAGAATAATGATCAAAGTTGTCAAAGGTATTATGCTTATTAAATGGTAAGGGCAATTTTGATTGAGTTGGTTATAAGTAATATCAACTGTCTATGATCACACTCATCAATAATTATTTTTAATTATAATTTGTTAAATTGTCTTCAATCAAATGAAAATATAATTGATCAAGGTTTGACTCCAATAAAAATTTTATTTAATTTATTTTAATTTAATAAACATTAGTTAGTAAAGGTGTGAATAATGTCAATAGCTCTATATAATTTTATTATTATTATTTTTGTATGTACTTAGAATATCATTTTACTCGAAAGGTGAAGGATTAATCTCTCGACCTTTAATCATATCTCTTGTGAGTGAAATATTTACTAGTAATGCATGCTTTATTTATATTTATTAAGAATTAAATTTTCAACATAATATTTAAGGACTAGGTCACTTTCATGCACTGGTCGATTTCGTTATTATTGAACGAATGGTTCTTGTACAGTTAGATAGAACAAGACCAGAACCCAAGACATGGCATATGGGCCAGTATCTGGACCTTGACTCAACATAAAACCCTGGCCCATTGTCTGTCCTCTTTTTATTTTTTTTCTTTTTCCCTAATTTTAAGTCTTTAATTATTTGACACAAGCTAGGCCATCGGAAAGTGCAAGTTGAGCAAATGATCATAAAACAACAAGAAATATACATCACATCGAAACGATCGAGGAAGTAGTAACGATGAAGGATGAAGCATGTCACATCTTTGAACCCTTTAAAGAAGAATAATTGTTTAGTGGATGTGACAAGGTCTCGCGTGGTTGGGATGTTTGAGTCTTTTCCTTTAAGTCGGTACCTCTTTTTTCTTCCCGTGATATCTTCATATTATTGAGGTATGAGACTGATACCCAGAGACGACACGCCACAAAAATGGACTAAATCCGTAAATTGACTGTTTAACTATAAAAAAAATAAGAATTAAGTTTTTATAATTGCGATTCATTTAAATATGAGATTTTTAAATTGTTCTATTTAACTTGTAAGTTAAATCTATCTATTTTTTTTTAAATTTTTTTAAGTTTACAATTATACTTATAAAATATATTATGGACTCATTTAGATAAGTATTTAAAAAAATATTTTTTATATATATTTTATTTTAATAAATTTTTTTTTAAAAAAATAATTTTGTATTTGAATATAATTTTTAAAAATACTTTTAAATAATAAAAAATTTTTTAAGTTTGTTTAAATAAAAAAAGAATAGAAATACTTAATTTATATCAAAATTATTAAAAAATACATCTAAATGTAAGATATGATGAGTTAAGATATATAAGATATGATTAAATAAGGTGACATAATAAGGACGGTGAGATTTTTAAGTATGTCATAGTAACAACGTCATAGAAAATGAGATACAAGGTAATAAGAATATGTCTAATTATGTATCAAAAGGCTTAACAACATGTTACTAATATTATTTTTTTATTTTCTCTAAGTAGTATAGTCATTAAAATCAGAATTCAATTTAAGATATTAAGGTACAATGACTTAAAATCATGTTATTTAAAATGTAATTCATAGAATTACCTATAAAGATTTATGTAAATAAGATTTATAAGAAAGAAAAAGAGAGGATATAAAACATAATTTTTCATAAATGTAAATGATATTTTTGTCATAAAATTATATTAAAAATTATTTCTCTTTTTATTTTTTTAAGAAGTTAGAAATAATTGGCTTCTAAAAAAAAGAGAAAAATTAATTTTTTTAACTTTTATTTTTTAAAAAAATTACATCCAAACACACTTGAAAATGTGTTAAAGCACTTTTTTTAAAAAAAAGTACTTTTTCTAAAAAAAATATCTAAACGAATTCCATATAATCTACTTTCCCAATCCTTTTAACACTAATATGGCAGCACACTGATTTTTTATTATTTTTTTTGTCAATTTAGTTTAGATTTTGAACAATATTTAAATTATGTAATATATTTATAGATTTAGTTAGGATTTTGAATAATATTTAAATTATGTTATGTATTTGTAGACGTGATTTGGATAATGATTAAATTATGTATTTGGTTTGACAAGTTCTTTTGATAATTAAGTGGGGTTTAAATGTCTTTTTTTTTAACTTTTGATAAATAAAACATAAAAATTTAATCTAAAAAAAATTATGCAAGTTAACCAATTTAGGCTTGTGAATTCTGGCAAAGAGAGTTGGGTTTATTTTTTTTCAACCTATTTAAATGTAAATAATAAATAATTTTGACTTAACCTGTTTAATGCTCGGCCCGTTGCGACGGGCTTAAACGGGTTGGGTTAACTTATTTGATAGCCCATTGACAATGGCACAGTTTAGGATAGGTTTTTGTACAATTCAAATCCATCCTGCACTCTTTAAACTATATATAACATAATTCTTCTCTGCTTGTCTCGTGGGTTTTGTTAATTAAAACTCGAACTTATCCTTATAAAAATATTTAAAACCCACCTTACTTTGCACTTATGAATATTTCACGTAACTTTATAAAATAATTAATCATAATTTTAAAATTAATCATTATTTTATGTAAATTAAAAAATTTGTGTAAGCGAGCATATACTTTTATTATTTTTTTCATAATTTAAATAAGTAAATTAATAAAATAATATCTAAATTATATGTATATATATATACGCACACATATAGCAAGCTCCACCGACAATAATAGCTTATTTTTTACTTTTAAAAGTAAAAAATTCATGGGTATTTAAAATACACTTCTGTAGGTGTTATAACGAAATTTGAACCTAAATAGTCAAACATACACTTCTGTAACCACTATACCAATTTATCGGGTTATGTTTCGATCTAATTGCATGCGCACTTGAAAATGATGCTTTGCCACTCCATGCCGGTGCCGGCCAAGATTGCTGCCACATTTCTCGTGGTTTCTTGTAGGAATCTGATTCCCAAGGGCAAGCCAAACATGCATGGACTTTCTATGATCAAATGTATTCTTGTCAAGAAACAAACGAGCTAGCTGGCTTTGCAGAAATAGAAAACATAGCCTACGTTCACACTGTTTTTTCAAATTTTAGATTTGATGGGTCGGTTGCTATTTTCATGTCATTGACCTTTTAAGATTGTGTTGTGTGTAAGACTATTAGACATCGTTATTCTCTTATGTAAATACATACAGACTTTCAAGTCTCATATGGCTGTTTTGTCATATTCTTGGTAGCTGTTTCATCTGTCTACACAACGCTGTGCAGCGTATTAAAGGGTTTTGAGTTTCAATTATTGATGCTGACTGTGTAAGCTATAAAAACTATGCATGTATATACAGTGATCCAAAAGTTTTGTATAGTAGGAACAAGGATAAAGGAAATTAAGGGTAATATACACATGATTTTTTAAGATTAATTTTCCTAATTGTAATCATCCCATATATATATATAAAATATAATTTAAAATATGAGAGGTTGATATAATTTTTTTAGTACAAGCTTAATATGATTGCTTAATTTAAAATGGATGTCACTGTAATTTTTCGCCTATGAGAATTTTGGTTTTCATGTTTCTTTCCTTTCTTTGATGAGTTCATTTTTGTACATGCATGCTGAGAAATTAACAAAAATTAAACCTTGATTACTGCAAATTGTAGATCAAATCATCAATTCGGACTAATTGCGTAAAGGCATGCCTAAACCCTGTTCGCTTGATTGGCTATTTAGTATAAGGAAAATACTAATTTTCCGTATGTTACTATATCCCAACCCTAATCTTTGGTATAGAGATTATTCATGGCAGTCTCATACTCTCATCACTCATGCAATTTGGCATTTCTGGCTTTAAATAGAAAGAGTGCTTGATGAATACATAAACGCAAGAAAACTAGGGTTATTTATACATGCAGCTATATAATAGGTGACTGGTAACCGAAGAAAGGGTAGAACCCGTCTGCAACATAGACAACTACACGAGTGTGCGTGTGTTGTGCCTAGTGTGAACACTTTTACGTCTATTCATCCACGTTAAGAAGATACAAATAAATAAATAATGATGCTGTACCCAAACCGATTGCACAAGCTGATTGAATATATTCAAACAAGAGATAATTATGTTTTAGAACTAACGTACCCAAAAAATCTTTCTGCACTTTGTTCGTGTATATTCATGGCCCATATTTCAGATAGTTAATGTGGGGTTTTAATATATATTACCCTAAAATTAGAGCTCTTGATGAGGCGTACGTATAAGATGCTTAATTTGATCTGCTTAAATGTCAATACATAGCTCATGACTTAAATTTGAGTCATGACCCAAATGGGCTGAAAACTTTTTATTTTCAATTTTAAATAGTACTAGCTCTAATAAGTGAGCTTGATGATCATTGATCAGTTCAACTAATGCTGCTCAAAAAGCAGCATTCAAATGATTAATCATACAAATATTGCATATACACTGAAATATCTAGCATCGTACCACCATCTTGATTAAGCTAATGAAAATAAATAAAAGCTTAATGATTTCCATGAATGAAGGAGTCTCCTGGGCTTGCAAATACTTGTCACGGCTAGCTAGCACACATTTTATTCAGGAATTCTGTATAGCATCATGAGCAATCAACCTTAGTTTTGTTTTAGCAGATTGACTGCTCATGATGTTATATCATTTCCATGAATGTACCTCTCTGTGTGCTGCCATGTATATATATATGTATATGCTGCCCCAGCTGTATACTCAACCCCATCTACCGAAAGCCCCCGCCAAGAGCAGGAGCCCAATAGTCAGCTCCATTGTCACTCCCAACTTGCAGTGTGCATGACACTGGAACCAGACACAACCCTCTACTCCTCAGGTCCTTCTTTGGTTCCCCTTGAGAATCCTAATTAACAAACATAACCAAAGCAAGGGGGTAATTAATTAAGAATAAAAAAATATTAATTGTTTTACTATAATTATAGAAGAATACGTGGAAGAAGAAACACAACATGATATATTGAAGGGAACAATTACCTGCTCACCAACTGCTTTCCTCTTCAAGCAGTTTTCATTCAGCAGCTATAATTAAACAGAAAGTAAAATAAAATGAGAATTTATTCAACAAGCATTCAACTTTGCAATTTGAAATGTGTTAGAGAAAATAAAAAAAAAAGACCAACTTGTTCGATTCATCATATAAGAATAATATTATATCTGATAAAGCTGGTGTTATTTCTCTTTAATTATCTACTTTCTTCATTTAATAATAGAATTTAAGTTGAACAGGTAGCTTATTCTTTCCAAATGCAAAATCCCCAAACCCCTTTTAAGGGGTTAATGGATCCAATGAAAAGCATACCTGACCAGGGTCTTCAGGGAATATACAATTCTTCTCTCCTTGAACCTGAACATTAAATAAATACAATCATCACTCAATTAGTGCCACATAATTACCCATTAATTAATACGCTCGTGCACATGCAAGAAGAAAGAGGCACCAGGGAAAAGAGAAGAGAGAGAAAGAGAAAGGGACGGAGAGAGAAATTGATTATTCTTGCTTTGGGAAGTGAGAAATGATTTTATGTATATAATTATATTATTTTTACATCATGATTTTATATTTCTTTTATACATTTATTTTTAATAATAAAAAATAAAAAAAATTAAATTTTTTTATTATCATTTAAGATAAATATACGAAAAAAAATACAAAATTAAAGTATAAAATAATATTTTTATTGTGTATATATTCTAAATGAGCTTAATCATGTTATTGGCATCATTTTCATTATGTTATTATTATATTATTTTTTATAATATAAAAAAACACATATTTTGGAACACTTTTTATTTTTTTTCATACAAAATAGTGTAAAGATGGGTGTAAAATTATTGATGTACAACAAACATTATTTTAGATTAAATTATTTCTTACTGATTGTTGATGCCTTGTGTTTCCTGATCCACTGCTTAAGTATGGTAAGCTAAGGGCCTGCATCCAAAGGAGGAAAAAAAAGAGAGACTAGTTTTAGAACTTAAATAACTAAAGTGTATGTTGAAAGAACAGCAATGTGAAATGGACCCATCACTGGCTCGTGGTTGTTTGGAAAATTAAAGGGTGGAGAAGAAACATCACCTCAACTTGATTCTGAAGGAATCTGATATACCCAAGAGCTTCTAACAAGACAGACGCCGTGTCAGTCTGCAAAAGTGAAAATTACCGCACCATAATCCTCCACAGTCATATTCCCAGTCATCTCTTCTATATAATGCTAAAAATGATACCTTTTTTTCTGTAAAAAATTATGTGTAGAAACATGGAAGATAGAGGGGAAAATATTATAGCTACAAAAAGTACATCGCTGTCTTTAAGATTCTTTTTCCCTTCTTTTCGAGGATAAGTACACTTTTCTTATTGGGTTTTCTGTGAGAGTTTTGATACTTTCTATTAAATTGGACATACATTTGTTAAACTTATGTACATTTTTAATTGAATAAACTAGGCTTACCTTCCCAAATGGGGAAACGAGCTGATGAAGGGCTGTAATTCTGTCACCTAACTTCTCCTTCCTAACCTGAAATTGAGAAGAAGATATCATATAAACGTGTGGGACAGGCACATGCTTAAAAGCTGGTTATTATATTTTGTTGTTTCGTTTGGCTGGTTTTGATTCTTGTTTCTGAGATAAAACGATAAAGAAAGAGATAAAGAATCATCATGATTGGGAATTGGACAACCGAGAAAGACAACAGTTACCGCCCACATGATGTTCGAGTGTGTGCTTATGTGTGTTTGTATGCCTGAAAGAGAGTTGGGGGTTGGAAGTTTCTGCCTAGTAGTTTGCATTATACCTTGAAGGTGGACTGAGTTGTGGACGGTTGAACCCTAGCTTTCTTGAGTGCCCCACCAGCTGCAGTGCTGTTGCACTTGAGAAAGAAAGAAATTTTGGTTAAATTTAAATTCTGAAAAGCAAATCAAAAAGTTGAAGCAGAAAAATGGGGATTTTTGTATTGTCTGAAGTTTCATAATCCAAAAACACGGCCAAGTATATGCCGTAGCACTAATTTAATTTAACGAAGATATACTGAAACGAAGTAATCCGGTTTCCGATCTCCAATAATGAAGAAAGAATAAAAGAACCCCCCCCCCTCCTTTGTGATTCAAACTAAAAAAGGTGGAGGAGCCTTGCCATTAATTAGCATATATATATATATATATTGGAAAATACAATATTTAAATACTCTCAAATAAAGCTTTTCTCTGGACCAAACTTAAAGGTGCAAGTTGGTTTAATTAGTAAAGTTTCATGAAAATTAAGTTTGTGTAACTCATATTGACCAAAGAAAAGTAAAGGTAAATGAATTCAGAGAATTGTAGATTCTCGCTTAATTAATTAATCAGGGACCTTTGATCAAGAGTGCTACGAATCTGAACTCTTTCTTACCTCAGAAGATTGATCTGGTGGTGGATGCCTCGCATCCGAGTTATTGTTGGAGAAATCCAGCATGTTGCTGCTGAAACCTGTGACACAGGATTTTGGAGAAGAAGCAGCTGGAGGCACTATTTGAGACCAAGCAGGCTTTGTTGCCTGAAGTTCTTCGTTTCCATGCCCATACACATAGCTGTTTACCGAGCTTTCTTGTTTAACATCAACAAGAGGAGCATTGGGAGCCTGACTTAGTATTTGGTCCTCCCAGTTCTCCAACTTCTTAACCTGAAACTGGCCCATACCAGCCTTATCTTCTTCTGGCGCCACCAGTCCACCACCCCTATGACCAAAACCACAAAAACAATATATTTTTTTTGATCCTTCAATAACCAAACATATACATAATCACCAAGCCTCGTATCATGCAGCCATGTTGGTCTGTTTTTGTGTGTGAGTGTGACTATGAGAGAGAGAGAGAGTGTGTGTGTTACATGAGTAGCTGGCTCCATGACTCAGGAAGCTCTTGATTGTCATGCCAAGGAAAAGGAAGAGAAGAAGAAGTGGGGGCATATGGAGTTAGAAAATTGGAAGGAGTGGACAAGAAAGGAGGAGCTTGTTGAGCAGGAGGGCGCATGCTATTGATGTTCCACCAGTTAGGGTTCCCGGCCATCATTTGTTGCACCGGAGAGCTCTGCAGGACACCTCTATTCATGCCTTCTTCTACCTCTACAAAGAAAAAAAGAAAATCTCCTTTCTCTTTCCCTTTCCCTTTTCTTCTTGATGCTCAGGTCCAAACAGGAGTCTCTGTAGAAACTTTGAGAGGTCCTCCTGCGGTTGATTAAGTAGGGGGAACACTACTGGTTGGTCCTGTTTTTGAGAGAATTTTGAATAATCATGGAGTTTTGAGAACCTTTGTCTTTGTTTCCTCTCTTTTCTCCCTTTCTTTATTGCTTTACTTTTCTTTTCTTTTCTTTCTCCCTTTCATGTTTTTCCTTTCTTCCTTTGCTTTTCTATTTCCCCCCGCTCGCTTTTGCTTTATCTTAAAGTGGGTCAGAAAAGGTGGTAGTAATTCCCATAATTTAAGAAAACCAAAATATGCATCTCGCCAATATCACTCTAGAGTGCATGATTTTTCTGTCACATCTACTCACGTGGCGTGCTATGAGGCTTCAACAGTACGAAGCCTTTCAAAGATGAATGTCTAAAATTTGGGAAATTGGACTTATCCAAGCTAAACACATGTATACACCTTCTTATCCATGCTTGACTCAACATTCATTACTCATTCCATTAAGTGGTTGTCAATGAGTTGAGTTAGCTAGTGCTGATATGAAAAGGTTAAAAGGTTGCAGCTAACTGTTTATAAATATAGAGTCATATATATTTTATAGTGTGTGAATTGTTTTAAAAGTAAATTCTATATTTGAGAAAATGACATTGTTTACTTGTAGGTTAATTAAAAACATATATAGACCCAAAAAAATTACTAAAATATATATATATAGATAGATATTTAATTTGCGGGTCATAACAAGGTTGAGTTATGCATGACCAAAATCATTTGACATGAAAGTAGGAGCAAAATCAAAGTTTACTTGCTTGAGATGCAACGTAATAAAGAAATGAAAAAAAAAAGAGTGATTATAAATTTCTAATACTCCCATTTTAACCCTAGTTTTAATAATTTTCTTTCTTAACTTAATATTATTGAAATCAAAGTAATTTAAATGGTGATGCAAGCTTAAATTTCCCAATAATTAACATAGGATTTGGTCAATTTATGCCTTTTTTTTGTGAAAAATTCAATAGATAAAGATAAATTGATAATTTTGGACATATTAACTATGTTTTCGGTAGGTGAAGGCAAGAGAGGTTAAAATCTAAAACCTCTTGTAAACAATTTAATTCCCTAAACCACACATAAAACTTGTAATTCTATCTTTTTTTTCTTTTCACTCTTCCACCAAACAAATGTAATGAAAACCAATTTTCAACCTTTCTATGTTTCCACCATTCCTATCAATTTATCAACCATAAAAATTTTAATTATATCTACATTCCTCGCCATACGCTTACATTTTCACTCTTCTCTAGTTTAATGCATTTTTCTCCCTTTACCCAATGCTTTGTTCGGGATTCTAAAAATTGATCAAACTGAAATTTCTATTTTATTTTTTAGACTAGCCAAATATATATATTTCTTTAAAAAAATATTATATACATATAAAAAATTTTCTACTTATATATATTTATTAATTACGCACACTCTGTTAGATTTATAATTTGTTATATATTATATATATATTATATATATATATATATATATAATATATATATATATATTATATATATATATATATATATATGACAAATTAATGAATAAGTGATTTATTTATTTATTTATTTCGTCAATGAATAGTACATATTTGTGATTTGCAAATAAAGTATTCAATTGAACTAGCATTGCATTTAAACCTCTTGAAAGTAAGAGAACAAAGTATGCATGTCAGCTTTCTTCATGTGTCACATTTTCAGATTCTTTACTTTGAAAGAATTAAGATTGAATAGTACGTAAGAGCTTAGTTCTTACCCAAAAAATAATAATATATAAAATAAATAGTTGAGTAAATTTTTTTGGTAATAAAGAGTGGATTCTCACTTCCAGCATAAAGGTTAAAACTTTATTCTAAGTGACAATTTTAAAATTTAAACTTTGTTTGTATTTTTAAGATTGTGGTATTATACATTCAATTTTTTTTTATTACAAAAGGCACTCTGATATTTTCCATTTCTTCATTGTTTTTTTACAATTTTTCGTTGGGTGTTAAAACATTTTCTAATAATAATATAAACATACAAAACTAAATAGTTATCATTCAAATATTTTAATATAATATATTGTTTTATTCTAAAAAAAAAAAATCAGGAGAATCTTAGACGCAAGAGAAAGTTGTGATGTATAACCTCCATCTACTAACCAAACACAGTATATATTGAATTGTTGGAATAACGTTTACCTGAAGCAATCAAATTTCCTTCACAAGCAACTCTGTTTCCTTTTTCTCTTTTTCCACATCCTATGTATATAATACGTTGGAAAAGCCATCCATAAGTCAACGGAATCACTTAGGTTAACGATTCTATCATTGAACAATGAAACACAGCATGATAATGCTGTCAACGACCACACAACTTCAAATGCGCGTAGATGCTTAATTAATCAGTGTCAATTTCTGCAGTCAATTAAGTTTTTTGAATTTGGATGTTTAATTAATAGAGATATTTTGAAACTCACACAGGAGACAATTTTTCTTACACCGTTGGAAAAAACAATGTGCAAGTAGTAATATAATATGGTGATGACAATGGTGAAATTGAAAATCATGGAGGGATTAGAGAGGAGGACCAACTCCAAGTCTCCAACTGATACCCACACTTACCAAAGAGGTCAAAATGTAGGGCATGTACATCCCTAATAATGTTAGTTTCTCCAAGAAACTCATTACCAATTTCCAAGAATTAAAAACCATCACACACGGCTTTTAGACATTCCTTTTGGGTACCCCAATTAGAATCTGATGCCCTGATTGACTAAAGTAAAATCCATCAAACCTAGTTTATTAGGTTTTTTTTTTTTTTTAGTAATTGTGTAGCTAGTGACTGAATTGAAGGACCTAGAGCACATAATTAACTTACATAGAATTTGAAAAAAAAATTATATATCTTTTATTTAATTATAATCTCCCAACACAAACGTTCCTCAAAGTTTAATTTCATACAGAACAAAATCAAGGGAAGAGTATAAATTGAGAAAAAGTCTTATTTTTTGTTGTGGTCTTATATATTGAGAAAATGAAATTGAAAATGCAGACCATAAACTCCCGTGAAATAATTAGGTTTCTCTTTCCAACAATTTTGTTGAGTATTGGGGGTATAATTGTCTTCCCAATAGAACTACCCATATAATACACTTAAGCCGTAGCAGATCGTTCACACACACACACATGCCCTCAATTTCTAATTTCTATGAACATTCTTAATCACATACATTAAAGAAAACTAATCAATAACACAAACCAATGATGGAATTATTCCTTTGGGTAGCTGTGGCCATCACAATTACTGATTAAATAATAATATTATTGAGTTTAAATCCACAGGCAAACATTCCCTTAAACCGCATTTTGTTGTTACTAACAAACAAACAAAGAAACCCTTAAATCTCGAGCTAATTAGGACAACCCTGACCAGGGATTTGGGAACAATTTGTAGATTAAAGATGTCTTCATTCATATTCTTATGGGGCATGGCCAATATATATAAACTATCAGAAGGAAGGAAGAAAAGACGAGAAGCTATACTTATAGCTAGGAATGGCTAATTTGTCTTGGCCACACTGCCATATACATGTATCTTTGTCGGAGGTGCATTGTCTTTTCTAGCACACCGACCCACCTTTTATCCCCCATCCTTTTCTTTTATTTTCTTTGGTTTTCCTCCATGTCTTCCCGTGAAACAAACAACACCGAACAACACTTTCCTTCTTGTCCTTACCTTCTTTCTCATATATTCCCCCATTTCAACCGCTATCTTGTTCGTTATTTTGGCCTTGTTTTTTCTTTAATTCTTTAATTTCGACTTGCCGCTAGCTAGCTAGATGTGTGTCGCTCCTGATCAAATTGATCACATTCCTTTATGATTTTATATTTCTACAACATTTTTAATTGTGCATCATTAATTTTGTCAAGCAACTTTAAATTTAATGTTGAATTTGTCCATACCTAATTATTTTATTCTTGCACTAACAAGAGTTAGTGTGGTGATAAGCAAATCACCATATTAGGAAAAGAATTAAAGTTTAAATTTTAAAGTAAGCATTTGTTAAAAAGGTTTTTTAGTTAAAGACCAATCACGATAATATCTGAAGGATTAATCTCATAGTAATATCTATAAAGAATTCTTTTATTTTGGTAGTGCAAGACTGCATTTTTTTCTCTTTGTAAATAATAATAATAATAATAAAAAGCATTTTATGCATGCATATATAGTTCAAATCAAAATGCTAAGTGGGCAGGGGACATTTGTTCCACTATACTAACAGCTCATACTCTTCCATTTCACTTATCTATTTATGTTCCGGATCTTCATGTGTATGTGCTCTTACTTTAACCCTTTCTTCATACTCACCTCGTCATTTTTCTTCCGCTTCATATATCCTTCTACGACTTTTGATCTAAAGATTGTCCGCAACTTGTGAGCTATAAGCTTTGGGGTCAAGCATATTCATTATGGTTATCTAACAACAAGAAATAAATGGCAAAAACATGCTATTGACACTTGTGTTTCCATTCAAAACTAATATCATTATGCCAACTGCTATTCAAACACAATATTACTAGCTACTAAAAGTGCAATTTAACTAATGAAAGTAATTTGATAAGTTGGGTGGTTCAAGCTTGGGAGCTGTGATCATTGCTAAATGCTAATGACTATTACTTTAGTTGATCCATACTCATTAATTAGCAAGTTAATATTGGGATTTCTTCGTACTTTTGTCTTTTCTCGTCACAAAATCAAAGGGAAGAATTAATATTGGTGACCACTGCCGACAATAGGTTGAATCGGCGTGATCCGCGTGCAGCATCACGTTCTTAGATAATATCATAACCACATTGTACTCATGATTCAAAAACTTGTGACTATTTGTTGCGTTGGTTATTTTATCCTGAATTTTTTAAGATACTGATATCCTATTTGAGTTTTCAAATATTTATCAATTGTTGATTTTTAAAATTAATAAAGTATAACTGTTAATTAATAAATATTTGATAATTAATTAGATGCTATTAAACTAAAAAAAATTAATACCAAAGTAATCCTTGCGTGCTACATGTACAAACGACAGTATTGATACTTGGAATGTTTTGCTTCAACCCCGAATATTAACCCATAAAAAAGTGTGCTTTTTTTTTTCTAAGTTTGCATATATCAAGAAAACATTTTCCTCATTGGATTCCTCTCATTACATTAGAATTCACTTAAAAAATTAATCTCATGATTATTCCTCTTGATGATCCCAAGACGGCTTATTTAACAACTAAACAAACTTAGCTTTTTGTGATACCCACAGAAGCTAGAGGTAGTAGCCCTATTCATACTTTCCTTTCTTAATTTAAAGGACAATTAACCCTAGAATCCCTCTCCCCCTCTCCCCGTCCAAAGGGCTCTAAAAAAGAAAGCTAAAAGGAGAATGTAACAAGTTGGTTATCTTCTTAGAAAAGAAACAAAAGACAACTTAGACAAGCACACATGGTTTTATGATATTATTGTGATGTGCCTGCTTTAGCTTCATTTCTATTGTGATATCCTATAGGAGTTCCACTAGTCATCTCTTTAACTTGCTTTAGAGTTTTTATGGTTCAAAATTTGTTGCTACTAGTTATGGTGCTCTAGCTAGGTTAGGCACACGTTATTTATGAGCATTACATGAGCGTGGGTACGTTTAAGATTAAAACTCAGAATTATTACCATCTTTATTTTCGCTCTATACTTTTTTTTAAGGTTGGAATTGATACTTTTAAGTGAGATGCACATCATTGAATTAGACAAGAAGCATTAAATTATTTTACGTGTCATTATCTTTAAATTGACAGTTATATATATATATATATATAATCTCATCCTTTACTTTGTGCATGTCTATTGTTTCCTTTTATTTCCGAACAAAGTTATTGAGTAAAAGTTACATTGATGATTAAGTGTAATTAATCAGTTTAAAAAGCAAAGGTCTTTTTTTTTCTTAGATTCACTTTTATGTAGGTATATTTGTACCCGTAACTGCATGTGTATTCTTATTAATTGACTATGATAGGGAAAGAAATGCCAATATTTTTTAAAGGATTAAATTTAATATCCTTCCATGATTTAGGATAAAATCACTTTGTAATTATATGATTTTGACTTTGTCACTTTGTTTCTGTGTTGATTCCGTCAATACTTTAGATTTATGCTTTATTTTGTTAATTTAAAATATAAATTTATCAATTTTAATTAATATAATTAAAAATATTTCTATAATTTTTAATATCTTGACTCATATAATAACTAAACTTCGTATTATCTAAGGAAGTAGATAAATGTAAAAATAGTTTAAAAATTTGATGTCGTGATAGCAAGGGAACTTTGTTCGTTAAAATGAAATAATAATTATACAAATTAAACATATTTTTATGTGTAAATTTTCTAATTTAATAAATTGTACATAAATATAAGTTTTTTTTTTAATTGGTATAGTCAAGAAAGAAAAAAAAATCTCAAATAAGTTGGTATAATAAAATCATAGGAGATGAAAAGCAAAGTGACAAAATCAAAATTACAAAGGGATAAAGTAATAATGTTCCAAAGCACATATAGGCAAACTAAATTTAACCATATTATTAATGATGTGAATGTACAAATTTTTCAGTAGTATAAGTACATAAATTTTAAACTAAGACTAAGTGAACCCGCATACGATGCTTATTATTGGTGCCGTTTGTTCCCTAGAATTTGAGGAAAATTAAAAACCAGTTGTTTGGAGACTAAGGATAAAAATACATACACTTGATCTCTACCAAAATGCCAAAAATTTAAAAGGAAGCTGTTTTGGGAAAATTCTACTTTGGCTCCACGAGCTTGACGAAATTGCGGTTGTTGGGTTTGCGTGCCCGCATTCCCGGGCATACAATCAATCTTTAGTCAAACATTGTTTTGTTTTATTTATGTGTCAATCATTCCTACTGTTTTACCTTTCCTTGGCTAGGGATCACTTTCTAATTCCAATCAAATTACATACGTTCTCATTCTCATTCAAATAAAGTATCGATTATTTTGATTTATTATTAATATAAAATTTTTTATATTTTTATTTAATTATGTATTAATATATTATTAAAAAAATTTAACTATAATAATAATACTTAAAAAGAATAACTTTTTAAATAATATATGTATCAATATATAATTAAATAATAATATAAAAAATTTTATATTAATAATAAATTAAAATTAAATTCATACAATATTATATATGTTTATTTGTATTGATTTTCATCATTCTTTTCTAGTTTCTTTTCTTTTTTTTCCCTCTTATAATTTTGAAAGGAATTTGAAGTGATGGCACACACAATGACCTAATTGTTATACTTTGCAAACTCTATAGATTTTACAAAAGTATTCTATTACAACGGACTAGAATATTCATAGTGAAGTCTATATGTGATAATATGTTATAAATTAAATTTTATATTATGTTGCAACGTATAATGTTCATCATAAGCCCAAGTTTTCCTGATAACACGACTCTTTACAAAAATGCTCCAAAAAATTTAGCTATAATTGAAGAAATTTATTGATAGTGACAGCATCAAATTTGTTGCGTATGGATGATTGATAAGATCAACGTGCGTAACGCATTTCCAAAATGAATATATAATCAGATTACTAAATTTTTTAGTAACTTAAAAAAAATGGAAAAAGAATAATGTTGGCAGACAAGCAAAGGGCAATATCTCAGTACGTAATAAACAAAACCTTCAATCGTTCTCAGTAGGAAATTGATAGTCACATTTCCAATATTTTTCTTCATATATATTCAAATCCCAATACTCTTCCCATCATGCTTCTATTTTCCTTCTGGTATATAATCTCTAGCTCTTTTGTCCTCTTATATATGTTATGGAAAATAATGCCCGCTTCCTATTTTTTAATTGCAACACTGGGGGCGGCTATATTATTTTATAAGTTATTAAAATATTTGAAGGATGCTCATTTTCTCCTAGCTTTTTCTAGCCTTCCACGTGTCAAAAGCGAATGTGTTTAAAGAGAAACACAGTCAAATAAGAGAAGAAATAATTAAGAAAATTAACTTCATTTGAATTATAATCTTTTCGCACTAATAAATCATTCAGTTCTATCCTCATACCTAAGCTCAATACATGAGGCAATTATGAAAGCACGAGAAGAGGTGTTCATTTCTTTTAAGATCCCTATATATGATTAATATGATAAAATTGTGATCCTCATAATATTTGTTGCAATATATAATTGAAATTTTTATAAATTAAATGTGATGCTTTTGTATGCTAACACATATAATTCTTGGACACTCAATTGTAAACTAACTTATTTTTGTGACATAGAATGTAAAATTCAAACTTATTTTCTAGTTTTATATATCTTAAATAAGTACTAGACAGATATAATTTATTAAGGAAACTTGAGAGACGAAGATTGTTAATTAACTTTATTTTATTTCTGTAAATCAAATTTCACTTTTCATTCAATTTTTTATTTATAATTAAATAAAAGTTTTCTTCTTTTTATACTTGTTTTGCAAGGGTGTCTTACAGTCATTAAAAAAAAAAAGATGAGTTAGTAAATGGCAGTGTTAACTCACGTGCAATATCACGTGGCTGACTGCTACAAGGGAATGTTATGGCCGAGGACCAGTACGAAACACAAGACGACGAATCAAAAAAATGGGATGCATCGGCATTCCACGTGTGCCGCACGTGTTTAAGAAAAAAAAAAAACACAACAAAATTATCACAAATTAAAGTATATGGTTATTTGCTTTTACTCCTACAACTTCACATTAATAGTAATTCTGCTGTCAACCTTCTCAGTTAAGTAACACAATTTTTTTTTGGAGAATTTGTTCATTACGGACAGAATTCTTTTTAAGCTTTTTTTTTTCTAAATGTTCTTTTTATGTAGCTATTATATTAATTTAATATTTTAATAATTTCATAATTTATGATTAAAGATAGTGTAATTTATACTAATAATAAATTAAAATTAAAATTTAATTTTTATAACTATTCTTTAAATCAAATTAAAAGTATTGGAATTTTACTTATATATAGGATAGCTATGTTTTGTCTTCTAATATAAACTTGAAGCTAGGCTTTCACACAAGGAATTATGCACGCATCATCAGCTTAACCTTGTACAAAATTATTGACTCCGTGATATAGATTTTGAGGTTTTTCGGGTGTGAACATTTTATAATTTTCTAATAATTAATATCTCATGATCATTTCAAGGACAAAGGTAAGTTAAATCTGTAATTTTAATTTGCACTAATTAAGATAAGTCTTCCAAATAGAATCAAAGGGTCAACTCAATGTCTCAAGGGAAATAATTAAAATTAGGTTAACATCATAGACAATTAGAAAAGTACAAATCAGAAGAAGAATTAGTAGACCTACTGCCATCTAACCAAAAGTGATGGAAAAGGACAGTTTGACATTAATTGACAATAATGAAGAACTAATGAAATCCCGTATCTCGTAAATCTCTCTGCATTTGTTTCCTGTACTGTGTTTATTTTATTAAAATCTCGCTGCATGTCTTGTACCATATATAATCGAGACAAAATGAGACATTTAAACAAAGTACCCAATGGCGATGAGGATATATATAAGCGAAATTAGAGTACGCAGAAGTCATTATAGGTTTTAATTTTTATAAATAAAATGACAAAAAACTATACTAGTTATCACTATTTAAGTGATTGTATAATTTTTTTTTTTGGCTATGATGATTGTATGATATTTTATTAGAAACTTAAAATGATTGAAGTGTAGTGATTGTATAAATAGTATTTTTAATCAAATGTGGGAAAAAAAAATAAAATACGTGTACATGTTAGTCTAATAAAAAAAAACTTGGAAATAAAAAATTTCATATATATGTGTGTGTTTTCTTTTCAATAAGACATCTACAATTATGAATTTGACTACTTCGAAACAAGGAATGCATGTTAAAAAGTAAAATGTGATATTTATAATTATTAATTAAAAAATTAATAATTTAAAATTTAATAAACACAAATATATAAATAATAAATGATGAATTTATAAAAAAAAATTTATTAATTTTATTATCAATGATGTTATCTATTTATACTTTATTTTATAAAGTGTATCTTTTATAAAATATTGTTCTTATATATTTTAAATTTAAAATACGGTATCATATATTTTTTACGATAAGAATATTATTATATTAGTTTTTAATATATTTAAAAAATTAATTTTTTTAAATGTTCACTTAAAACTTAAATTCAAATAATTAAAATAAGAAAAACATTTTAATACCCAAAAAAAAAAAGAAAAAGCATTTCCTTAACCCGTTAGATTTGTGTGGCGCATGAGAGAGAGATTGGCCAGAAGAAAAAGTGGGGCAAGGAGGTCAGAGAGGCGGTTTGTGGGCCCACGGAGGCTGCCATCGTCCATAAAGACTGTTTCTGAACAAACACTACACAACTCCTTTTCATTTGGGCTTTTCATGTCTGACACCCCACTTAAAGTCTTTGGACTCTTCTCCCGTGGGCCCATTTCTGCCTCCCCTCCCTTCCTATATTTTATTATTTAAAGTATCTCTCTCTCTCTCTCTTCGTCTTTATTTTATTTTTCCTGTCCCTGAAATCAACAATGGGTCCACATTCTAATTATTTCTCATACTTTTTTTCTTTTAATTTTTCATTCTTGAAATTGGTTTATTTTTTGTTTTATACATGTAATTATCACGTCATTCATACGTCAGTTGTGACGTCGCACGCACTGCTGAACCGACCCGCCAGTGGTTGAGATTTTAAAACCTTTGGTTTGTTAGAATATGTGTTAATTAAATTTAAGGGTATTCAATGGATGAGATGATCTCATCAATTGGACTCAACTCAAATAAAAAAAATTAATTAGATTGAATAATTAAATTTAATTAGATAAAATTTAATTAAAATCAATTTTAATTAATTTAAGTAATAAATTAGTTAAGTGTTAATTCAATAATTTAATTACTTATTTAATGATCTAATATATTTAATTTAATTTATTTTATAATAACTTCTTCAAAATCAAAATTTCTTAACTTTAATGTTACTTTTACTGTTTTTTCTTTTTCTACTTTTTTATTTTCATTTTTTTAGAATTACACTTTTCCTTTATTTTTCTTTTTCTATTTTTTTAATTATAGTTGGCTCTAAATTTTTTCATTTATAATTTATAAAAAATAAAAAATTTATAGATGACTCAATAAATGTTACCAACTTAATCCAACCTTAATCAATTTGAATTAGTTCAGATTACTTAAAAAAAAAATAAAAAACTGGTCAAACTCAACTCAACTAAGATTAATTAGTTTGATTTTTTTTTTCGTTAAAATCTAACCCAACCCACTCCGTAAACAGACATAATTAAATTATGGTATGTTAAATTTAGTTTTGTAAAATCTTTATCTTAATATATGACATGTATATATTGTATAAATTAAATTAAAAATTGAATTATAAAATTGCTTGATAGTGATGGTGATAAATTCTTGAATGAACCTTGAGAGAAATCCCAAGAACAATTAATTATTTGTTATAACACTGTGAGGACCGAGGAGAAACTAATATCGTCATAATTTATTTTTTGTATTTCTTTTCAATGAAACACTACAATAATGAATTTGACTCTTTTAAATTAAGTGGTACGTATTAGATAATAAAATGTAATATTTATAACCATTAATTTAAAAAATAATTTTAAAAAAATTGATAAAATATAAGCACATAAAAATATTTTTTTAATATCAATTTGAATCCTCTAAAAGTGAAAGTAAATAATTATTAATAAAATATTTAAAAAGTAATTATAAATATGACTTTTGTAGATGATGTCAAAGAGGAAAAAAAAAACAAGACTAGAAAAAAAAATTGAACTAACAAGAATAAATCGAGAATTTGAACCCTTACCATAAATTAGTTCAAAGATTGAATTGAATGTCATTTGTTTAACTAAATTTTATAAATTAATTTTTTTAAAAGTTTAAATTATTAAGTGAAAGTATATGAATGAGTATATATCTCTAATATACTTCTTTATATAAAAATTATTTAGACTTAAAATATAGATAATATATAGACACACATTATCTTGTATTAAAATTTAATTTAAATAAAAAAATTAAATTATTAAATAAAAATATATAAATAATTTTATATTTCTAATATTTCATTAATAAAACTGAATAAGTGAGGCCTTCTTGTACCGACATATTGAAAGAAGGCCACAACTTGGAGTGATAGGATATGGGGTTTGTTAAAATAGTTTATCATAAACTGAGGGAAGCTGTCGCCCCGCATATTAAAAAAAAAAAAAACACTGAAACACTAAAGAAACAGCAAATGAAAAATTTGATCATAATTAGTGTCTAGCGCGTGCGCGTGAGAATCTTACCAAACATGAAATGATTGTCATTAACAAGTGATTATCTATATCTATATATATATATATATCCACTTAGGCATTTTGTTTATTTATTTATTTTTATTTAAAGTTCATCTTTTCGGCCAAACCAACCCTCTGCTACTGCTAGTCCTCAGCCTCAAAAACACCACAAACAGCAATTTACAGGGCTGAGGAGCCCCAATATTATATATAAACATTAACACTGTTCATGATTAATTATTGAAGATGCAAGCATATCAATTTTAGTGTGAAGCGAAAGTGATCATCACAATGTTTACCATGTTCATTACCATTATCTATAGTGACACTAGAAGCTAAGGCCTAAGGAACTATAGTTCTAGTTGCTTGGTGCTTACACATCTTAAATGCCAAGCTAAGCAAACCCAACGTTAAATTGTCAATGCCCCCCCACTTCTTGTTAAATAGAAAAGATGGCTTCAATATTCAGTGCGTGCTCTTATTTATCTTAGGCACCAACCCCTAATCATAAATTTAATAATTTCTTTGTGTCACGGATTTTTGTTTTGACTTGTTACAGCATTACGTATGTCACGGGCACTTGAGGGCTCTTGTTGACTTGTGAAGTGGTTCACTTTCAAACCCCCTTTTTATTGGTCCAACCCTACTTTATACCATCCTATGAATGACTCCATTATCCAACCATGGTGCACACAAACACTTTTTTCAATTTTTGATTTATTTGCAAATATATGGCCTATCCACTTTCAATTGTTACAACCTAGCTACCATGGATTAAGTAAATGTAAATTCATTTTATCGACTGTTTTTGTTTGAATTGGTGATGAAATCATAGTCAAGTGAGAAGGTGACATGTGCAACTTTTTTTTTTTAATGCAGTTAACAATTTAATGTGATTAAAAATAATAAATTAAATATAATTAACTTGGTTCTTTAATGAAGTATTAATCTTAATCAGTAACTTGGATTCTCATTCAATATATTTACATTTCATTTTATATGGATTGTTCAAAATGAATTGCAATAAACTCTTTCATGAATTGCTTAAACACTAATTTTATTATCAATATAGAGAAAGAAAAATCAATAAATTAAGGGGGTCTATTTTATAAAGTTACCAAACCACATTGAGTGCATTTGCAGCAATTGAAATTAAATAGAATGTGCTTGGAAAAGGGGCCATAGTTGAAGGGACAAGTATGTGTGAATTTTATGTTTTCTTTTTTGGGGAAAGGGATTTTTTTTTTTTTACATCTATTTTGCATTGTGACTTAGATTGACTTTAATGGTTTCTAGAAGTAAAAGTTAAAATTGTTGACTCTATTTATCTCGTGTAACCTACACATCCTGCTTTTAACATAGCAACCTTTTGACATTGCTAATGGCAATATTCCGTTAAACACATGCCATCACTTTCTAGATATAATTTGACATCCTTCCCAAGTGGAATTACTTTTCTTCCATAATTGAAAGTTCACAATGACAAGAAAAATATGCATATTCTTGATTTGTATAGTAGAACTCAAAGTTTTCACGGTTTGAGTGCAAATATCTACCAAAAGGGCAAACCCACATGTCCAGAAAATTCGAATCTCTCAAAAGGTAACAATAATTACTTTTCATCTAAAGCATTTATTATTTTTTCCTTTTGAATACACATATAGCTTTGAAAATATATAAACTTGATTTTCACTTGGGAATTAAAGTGAAATATAATTTAAGTCATTGATTCAATTTCATTTGTTGAAACAAATAAATTTTAATTTGTTTAGTTATATGAAAACCATTGGCTCAGGCCCAACCCAATATGGAATTCATCAGGCCCTGAAATAGGCCAAGCCCAAAAACCAGCAATTCTCTTAAAACCTTGGGGTTTCTCTCTTTGCCCACAACAGCATCCAAGAATGACACACTCCAGAGTCTTGACTCGAAATCAGTCAAGTTGGATCAGATTCCAAAATTGAAGGTAGAAACTTGAACCTTTTGTTCAGACTTCAGAGCAAATTGCAATACAAAGGAAGAAATCGAAATAATATTTTTTTTTCTTTTTCAGATAATAAAATGCACTAGTGTTTTTCAGACATTAGACAAAAAAATATATACCTTTTACATATCTAAATGTGTCATGTGACTGGGCATTTTGTTAATTGTGCATGTATATGGTAGCAATGACAGGTTTTGAGCATATCAGAAGACCTAGAAATAGGAGTGTTGATTTCATAATGGGCCTTGCCTAAACCAGGCAGAAACGGTCTTCTTCCAGCTTAACATGATAGAAATGTCAGAATAGTTTCATTCAATGTCAGTGATTGAAAAAAGATACTATGTAAAAAGTTGGCTTGGAGAAGTTCAAGGAACAATCCTGGGGAAAACTAATATATAACTTTTTAAAATAAAATAAATATGAATATAATTTCATCAATAAGGTCAGCGTAATTTGCCATATTAATAATGCTTTGTATTAATTGAAACAATTTCTCAATTTGAACAGTATACCTAAATACAATGAGACTTCTGACTTGAACATTGGACCATCTTTCCCAATGTCAAATGTTGGGAAATGTTTTTGAGAGCAGGATGTCTAACAAATGACGATAGATTTCTCAGGCTTCCTTTGTAAGAACTGCTGCTAATTACAAGTGGGTTTTTGGGCTATGAACAGTTTGCATAGGAAAAGAAAGAGTAATTTCTATATTGCCTAGGAAATTAATTTCTTATTTATTTATCTATTTTTCTTTCCTTTTTATTAACTCTTTTTCTTTTTTAGTTGGGATTTCAGACAGTAGGAAATGACCACAACTGGTACTCACACGATAACAGAAAAGCTGTGTCTTGGTAACAATTCAGACATTAGTTGACTAGTAAAGGTGAAGAAAGGGGGCATGATGAATTCTATGTTGCTGAAATAGAGTCCACAGGAGAATTCTATGTTGATGAGATGAAATAGAATCCACAGGCTATGAACCATTTTTGAAAGAACCGGACTCTGCAGTCTTCTTTGCATGGCCTTGAGTTGATCACCATTCAGGCCTTTCAAATGTTCCATTTTGACTGTATGGTAGGGTTTTTGGTTGTGAGCTTGTGATATATCTAAAATTCTAAATATAGGAGTAATGAGTTCAAACTTCTCCAAGTTGGAAAAAAAATTTGGGTATGAATCATAAATTTTCTTTGAGCCAATCATCAGCAGGAAGAAATATCTTAGTGACTTGTAATCGTGGACTACTCATATCAAGTCATCTGTTACTGTGGAGGTTTCCCAATATTGCTCATGAATCAGCCAATAAATGTAGTAGGACGTGCCAGTTGTGCGTTGTAAGATATATGCGGATCACTTTTATACGTTGAAAATACATAGGACACACACACAAACACAAAAGGTTCTTGTATACCATCATGCATAGGGGAAGTAGTGGAGGCATGTTTCTCTCGCACTTCTTTTTGAGATGTCATGTTTAATGGCCAAGTCGCTTTATTTCCCTTATATTATGAATGTTGTACATCAGCATCTTTAAAGGCAAAAATGATTAGATGGCATTTTAGTGTGATTGGTGTGCTAGGATCCATAGCTTGATATATATGCATTTCAATGCAAATGAGATGTCCCCAGAGTCAAATTGCACCTAGCACTTTGCTAAAACTTCTATATATTTTCAAGTCACTACTCAAAGTCTTCTTCTAATACAGAATACTTTCACTCCCTGGAAAATTAATATTTTAATGCTCTTAGGGTTCCCATTGTCACATCAGCATGTCATGCGCTGCTTCTGAAATATTCCTTATTATAATCTTTCAAGAGAAGACCCTAGAAAAACATGAACAAGCAACCAAATGATTGCTAAATTCCGTTACTGAAAAAAATGGCTTCCTTTTTTCAAAAAAGAATTGTGGATTGATGGCATTAAGTTGCCGAGGGAAGATGGCATCTCACTTTTGATGCATTGATCACCTTTGACATTCTCCCACAAAATCTCACCGTAAAATTGTTTATGATATACCAATTTCAAAACCTTCTACGGTTCAAAATATTGGCCGATCTTGGTGTCTTGTGCTATGATTTTCAACTGAATCGACTCAATGATACAACCTACACTGAAGTTTGACTTTGTATAGTATCTGATTACTGGGTCCATGTATGTAGATATCAATCCATGACTTTTGTTATCTGCCTACTACAGGTTTATGAATATTATCTGCACGCAGATGGGGACTTTTATACCTTGGTTTCCATCTTTCTGAGCTACCAATACTATATTTGAAAGTCTTCAGCTTTCAATGAAAGGCAAAAACCAGATGTAACTATTCAGTTCTCAGTTTTGTAGTCTGTTTCATTATATTTCCAGACTGCTACGGAAGACTAAGATTCATTTCTTTTATTGTTTGGGGAGAGGAGGGGGAACGAGGAGGGAGGGCTATAATCACACATGCTATTGCAAAACATTATGAGCCGCTGCAGGTGCTCTTTGGAATTAGAAATGGTAGGGTAAGTACTTTTTTCCTCTTTCTCTACTTTCACCCTGAAATCAACTTTAATTCCACAATGGTTGACTGATATGGTATCGAACATTTCGTTTTGTCTCACATGCTTGCTACATGGAGTCACTAATAGCCAACTTGTATACTAAAATTTTCATCTAGTGGTATAACAAGTTTCTTGTTTTTCTGTTTCAACAGGCTGAAAACTCACGTTGATGTTAATGTTATTCACGGAAGCACTTTTCAAACTTGTCTTCACTGAAATATCTTTTTTGAAACAGTTACAAAATGCCTGCACAGGGAATCATAACTCAATCACATCAATCAGATGTTAACAGTAACAGTCTGCCTGTAAATGCCATTTCAATCCATAAGTAAGCTACTTTTTCATTTTAAATATTTCTTGTCAATTAAGAATCAATAATACAACGACAAAATGAAGCTTGTCATATGTTCAATATCATTTAGACTTTTTGAAGATCAGCAGATACACCAAAGCCAAGTTTCTGCTCCAAGTTGGCCATCCAAATTCCAGTAAGTTCAGTATTAGGAGAATTCTTTCTAGAAGATATAAATGTATGATGATAATGAATAAAATACAATTTGGAGTATGAGATACAAGGTTTAGTATAATCTACATATTATTATGTTATCTTTGTAATTTTATTGCCATAAAAAGACACTCAAAAAGATCTCTGCAAATAGTAGTGTTAGATCTTAATATATTTGACGACAACAAAATATAACAGTTCTCGTTGTATGAGATACAAGTTTTATTTGCTCTCTTTGTATTAAATGTTCTCTTTCTGGGACAACCAGTGCTAAAAGTGGATCATGACCAGCCTTACAGTGGCTAAACTTTTGTCCTTATATGGCATCATTGTACACTGCACCCAGCATTAATAAAGAAAAATTAATGAAATGACATAAAATTAAAGATAGTTTTCAAACAAAATCAAGGTTCAGAAAACTCACTGAATGTTCCAAGATATAGATCTTTCTTTCCAGCCACCCTACAAATCCAAGCTTGCCACCGTCCATATCAGAAATAAATCCTGTTTAGTATGTGTGTGTTAGACTGAGGACCTTGTTACTTCTCTGTACAACGTAGAGGATGCTTGTTAACTTGAAGATACTGATGAGACAGAAGTAGATATTTTACCTTGGTAAAAGAGCAATGTTTCCTCTCCGGTCATGTTCCTCATTTCCTCAAGTTCATTTTGATAATTTTCAACTGACAAACAATCATAATTACATATAAGTCACTGTTACTGGAAAAAAAGAAAAAAAAAAAAGATATGGGTCCAGGTGGGAAAGGGATGCAGTATGAAATAACCATCCTCTGGTTTTCTGCTACAATGGAATTGTGGTGATCCGTAAGTTTCAAGTTAAATCATAGTACATGGAATGAGATGCAGGCCCCTTGAGTGCCAATAATTCATCTTTGATGCAGGGCCCCTTAATGGTTGCAATGCAAGTTGGAATACATTAAAACCTGCAGGCTTTTTGCAGTCTCCCACTAAATAGCTGTGCTAGATGACAAGCTTGAATGCTTGCCTTATGAACGTTGATAAGACTGTCTGCTGTAGGAAAAGGTATGAATAGGCATTCCATTGAGCACAAACAAGACCTGAGTTGGGTAGTGGTGTGCTTGGATTGCACTGAAAAATAACTTACAATCTTCCTTGTGCCCACATGATGAAATTAGAAGACCTAGGGTCAAGAAATGATGATTTCAGAATGGAATCAAGACGTTTATTTCGGCTTCAAAAAGTGATGTGGGTGCCAAAACACATGCTTTTGATATTCCTATACGCCTTTACTTCTAGTCCTGATGGTTTCCTCACTCCTCAGAGTTCTTAAACATCTGTCTACCCAAGGATCATTACCAAAATCACTGGTCCAAACCAAAGCAGATACCAAAACACGAGAAACCTTATTTTTACAGTGTTTGGCCCTTGTTCCCTTTTGTAGTAACCATGCAATGCATGGTTTCATTTAGTTCTGCAAAAAGGTTTAACAATTATGGCTGTTGATCTTGTAGTAGTAGCCTTTATGGACTTCTTCTATTTACTCATTTTTTTACATCTCTCTCACGTTGCTTTTGTACTATTAGGTTTATCTCTATATCTATGCAGAGTAGCATCAACACTTCACTGCAGATATCCATATGCAATCTAAGGACTCCACACACAAACAAAAAGACACACTTTTTTTAATATATATCAGTAGCATTCTTAATATGCTACTGAGCTAAGAATATGAATTCTGATTGAGCACACCCCTCTCCTCAGATTGAGAAAACAAACCGAAGACCTATACAAATGAAAAGTAAGGATGTGATCTCTGATTGACCATGGAGAGAAGATCTGAAGATGGTGCACTATACCTACCTTAAGCTTATTTAAGCTGGATTACCATTCTATTTTCACAAGTACACTTGTAGGTAAACTAGAAATTGCATGAAAATATATTCCAGGCCACATATATATGATTTTTTTTGTTATTTCAGTAAGGAGCATCTTGTGCAAGCAACTGAAATGGTGGGTCCTGATTTCTCTGATCAAGTGTGTCAGATGTGTGCAGACTGTGCCATTATTCATACAGGACTATGATAGTCCATTTACGACTATAAAATTAAAAAAGGAAGTTGGGACTCCACTTGATGTTTAATCAAATCCTAGATGGGGTCAAGGGAGTGTTGTTTTGAAGATTCATGCTGTCTCCTACCCCTTACCAGAAAGTCTTTGTTCCGATTATGACAACCATTTCACATGTTGGAGTTGGACATTATTGAAGCCCCTGTTTGGTTGCTGTAATTCATTTTTCACTTTTTATTTGGTGTTCCTAGTTGTTGTCCTGCTTGACTGCTCTTTTTGGTTGGTTTTTGGCTGATTGTTACTTTCAAGAAGAAAAGAAAAACATAGCAAAACTTGAACTCTGTAAGATATCCAGCTGCATGTGATAGGTAAAAGAATGATCAAACAGTCTATAATGATTATTACTGTCTTGAATCATTTGCTCTTGTCTCCAAAAAGATGTAATGCATAATAGCTACGTTTTTCAGTTAATTATTATATCCCAATTCAGCACTCTATTGCTGGTTGAGAGTTACGTTTCACAGCAGTTTTAATGAAGAAAAAACCTAGGTGGAATTGAAAGAAATGGCTAGAATTAAAGATTTTAGTAATTGCTGCTAACTATGCTTAGACTATACTACCTTTGTGCAGTATGAAATTTGAAAGTAATATGTAGATTCGAACAAGGCCTACGTAGGAAATAACCATCTGGCAATGGAAAATAAAAGCTACCCCATGATGATTGATGAGGACTAGCAGTTGAAGTCCATTATTCCATGCACAAATGAATGGATGCGATGCTTGGAGCATTGAGGAAAAAAGATTAGGATCCTCGTAAGTGCGGGTTTTGAAAGCTGAGACTCATCTTATTATCCAGAGAGCACGGTGGGATAACTGTAGCAAAAGTGCATGGCAGATTGGACCCACAAATTGTCACAACCATCAGACATAAGACTGGGTGATATTGGGATAGTTAGCCAGTAGGGCTTTGGTTTGGCCAAATAAACCCCAAAGGAGGAGAAAGCTCTCTCTTCTCAAGGAGAGGATATCATATGCTCTCGTATTATTATACTATACAGTATAATAATACACATGTGGTGAGATTAAATTTATAATATTATATAATAAAAATTAGATGAAATATAAAATATTGAATACTTTGAGAATGAGTGCATGTTTAATATTAAAAAAAATAAAAAAATAAAAAGAAAATAAGAATAAAAATAAGAATAGAAAACGAAATAAATAGTTTGAAAATAACAAAAATGACATTATTTATGAATTAAATATTTATTATTTAATTTTTTATTAAATAAAAAAATAAGAATATATTATTTTTATTTTCATTTTTTTTGATCATATCAAACAAATCGTGGGAGTACTTAAACATTTCTCCTTAGTACGTGCCCTGTCGAATAAAGAATCAAAGATGGTGGGAGTGCCCATCATAGTTTTGCTTTGAGGAGAAGAAAAACTTTTTTAAAACATAAAGGAGAGAGAGACTGTATTTGTGAACCACTGCTCAATAGTAATGCTGTTCGCACTATTAATGTTCTTGGGGGCCACAATCTACAAGAAAGAATTTTCATGGTAGGATCTATTTGGAAAAAAATTTTAACATTTTTTAATATAGTAAAAACACAATACACAATTAAAAAAATAATATGTACTATTGAATTAAATTTATAATATTATACTAAAATGTAAATAATATCTAACCCGTTAAATAATTATGATAATTATTAAGGTGATTGATTAGGAAAAAATAAAAATAATTCATGTATTTATTTCTCCATTTGCGGATGTCGGTCCTTTCTTGGGATTCTCTTTTTCATTGTTTTAATGAAGGTCCTAACCATGATTCATTAGCTCCATGCACTTTTTTTAGTAACGAGTAATATAATGCAAACTTCTATTTTAAGCTAAAATCTTTACTATATATGGCAGGCATTAGGTTACTAAGTGTTACCACTTCATAATCCAAGTTTGGAATGTCTTCACAGTGTCTAGGGAAAGAAAGGAGGATATATACATAATGATTTTTTTTTCTGAAAAATAACAATACATGAGGAAATTGAGTTAATTTCAAATGGTAGAAACGATAAATTATAGGTATATGATGCAAGACTATTACATCGAGTGGTGAGTTAAAAAGTTATTTATTAATGTTTGATTGCTTTGTTTACCACCAGTGTCCAATATTTTTAACCATTATTTTAGAATTATTAATTAGTTTTTTTCAATGCTAAGTGCTAGTTTATTGGACCTTATAGTTACAAAAGCATTTGAAGTCATAAAATTCTAAAATATATATGGATGAAGTTCAAAGAAAATTTTATGTTTACACCTGTCATGACTAAAATTTTATGAAAAATGGCAAGTGGAGGCTCATTGTCACAAAGTCAGGGGACAATATTCAGATGCCCCATTACTCGTGATTTTGAAAGACAACATTTTATGTATGTGGTCCTTGACTTCCCATCAATTATCATTATCCTAAGATGCGTAATTAATGCATTAAGACACAATGTCCAAAATCCTAAAGCTCACTCTCTTGTATATTTCATCTGAGTTTCGCTAACATCCTTGTTCACTTATTAATAACAACTTAATTAAAATTAGCATTGAAGCTGTATTATGGTATATTACGGTTTAGTATATCATAAATTTAATTATCTTCCACACGTCTATTTGATTACAATTTAAGCATATTTGATAGCTATAACTAATAAATTAGAACAAAGATGCCATTTTTTTTAAAGAAATTGCATCAACCTTTCCTCTATTTATTTATTTATTTACAAAAACACCTCTATTTTTAAAACCCACATAGATCTCCTTTCTCAAAAAATTTATGTGTAGTGTGTTTTTAAAATATAAGAGAGGTCTGTATAAACACTTAGGGTGTATATAAATTTTTAAAAATACTTAGGCAGTATGTGTAAGTTTTAAAAATATAGGAAACTTTGTGAAAAAATAGATAAATAGAGAGGAGATTAGAGTAAATTACTCTTTTTTTTTCTTATTCTTTTGTTTCTTTCTTAAGCATGGAAAAATAAAAATAAAATTGAAAATGGAATTTTAAATTTGGCATTATGATGAAGATAATAATAATAAGTCTTGAGTTTATTTAAGAAACTTACTAGTTTGGTATGATAGAAAGGAAAGAAATAAAATGTGAATAAAAATAAAATATTATCATTTTCTTGTTTAATAGAAAAATCAGAGAAAAACTACTTATTTCCTAAGAAATGTTATTTCTTTCATTTATGAAATACTCATTTTAGCTTCATTTCTATTCCTATTCTCACTCACTTTTATTCTCATTTCATTTTCTTTTTTTTCTTGATACCAAACGAGCACTTAGTTCAAGTGCTTGAGTCTGATATTGAATTTCACATAGACTGGTTAGCTTTCACTTTAGCCTTTCACTTCTTCTCTCACATCATGTCTTACACTTAAGCAGTCTCAAGTTTTATCATTAATTATAATTGAACTTAATTAAGATTGATAGAGGTTCACCTGAAAATGAAAATCTGGTTTTGTGGGAGTCACTGCAAAACTCCATACAATCAAAGCTACTTGCTATCAAAGAATGAGCTTTTGTTAGCCAAGGATTTGGGTTATAGGAAGATAGAAGATGTTGTGTGAGTCAGATTCTCTAAGTGCAATTTGTTTGATGAAAGGCAAAAAAATATTTCACTGATCATAGATATGAAGATTACTGAAGGAGATTGGCTGCTGAATTTGGAATTTGCATTCTCTCACTTTTTCATATTTTTGTCTTTTCTCTATCATGGTCATGCAAAAATATCTGAGAAATTCAAACAATGCAGTGAGCCAAATAAGGTATCAAGTAAAAACACCAATTTCAGAGTAATTTTTTTTTTCAACCAGGAAAAGATTTCCCTTTTCCTTTTCCTTTTCTTTTTCACTCTCTCCTTTCTAATTCATTTTCTTTTCCTGGTAGATCTTCTTGTTTGTCAGAATACATCTCTATTTTCTCTCTCTCTCTTTTTTCCCGAGAATCCAAGCAAAGCAGCATGTAAGCCAAGAAAATCTCCAGCAATATATTTTTTTTCTTCTTTATGGTCAGTGGTTATCTGAACCTCATGAAAATTTGGCTTTCTGAGAGACACTGTTCGTCCCATCATTTTCTCTCCGATTCCTTGCTTCCCTTTTACAGCCTCAGTTACCTTTGGTCCAAACGCTGTCTTCGGCGCATCTTAGCTTTTGGCGCGTTGTACAAAATATAAGAAAAAGTAACTTACAAAATGGCGGTACACTATAATTTCATTTTATATAATTTTATTTAAAAATATTTATTAGCGTCATTTATTTTATAATTTATTTAAATGTAATTTACTACCCTTTTGTCGTAGGTGAGGTTAGGAGTGTTTGGTTTAGATTTTAAATTGTACGAAATCTATTATACCAATTTAAAATTAATTTTTTCAGTAATGGTTTAGTTAAGATTTTTATAGTAATTCTTATCGTAAGACTCAATTTTCCCATGAGTTTTTAAAAAGATTTCTTTAATTAACATTATAAAATTAATTTTAACAAGTAACATTCAATAATTTTATAAAATATATTTATGATTTTTCTTTACAAGTAATTATACTATATAAAATACTCAAATAAATTTAAAATTTTAAAATTAACTCTTATAATATTAGTTTTTTTACAATAAATCTTTTTTAAATTAATTCTTATACAACCAAACTCAAATGGGACTCAAAATTGATGATATAATTTATTAATTAAAGAAACAAAATGTACTAATAGAAAAGGAGATAAATTGTAATATTTTTGCTACCAATGAACTATAACAGAAATTTTAATTTATACATTTAAATAAGTTATCCTAATGAAAATAATAAGTATACACATCAGAATAAAATTAAAGAAATTTTGTCAAATTTATAAAGAAAAGAAAAATTCTTTTATTTCCTAAAAAGAAAAAGAGAAAAAAAATGATAAAATGGGCAAAGTATGCCGAGGACTTTCCGTGGTTGTCGGAGTGGTTGCCCACAAAAAGATTCACACGAATTATTAAAATCTGAAGGACACAATCTTCAGAGAATTTTAAAATAAAAATTGAAGAATAAAGCAAAAAACAGTTTCATATTCTCTTTTGCGAATCACAAGCTCGTTCCTCGTTCTTAGTTTAATATTCCCAGTTTTTTTTTCTGAGTTTTTTTCTTCTTCCACTTACAATACGAAATAGTTAACTGAGTACAGAGAGTTTATATAGAAACAGAACAGAGAGAGAACTCAAAAGCGCAGAGAAGCTTCTCTTCATCAACTTATCTTTTTTGCACTGTTAAATTCTGATTCTTCAATCTCACCTTCTGTTTCTCTCTCTCTCTCTCTCTCCTCTTCTTCTCCTTCTTTTATTTATTTTTTTTTTTCCATTTTTGTGGTTTTTGAGAATAAGTAATAGTACTGTTAGCCGAAGTTTGATGTCTGTGCCATTAGAGCAAGGCTAAGTAGAGGTTGCTTCAATGGAAAATTCTGACAAGTTTTCTCAGAGGACTGGCAGTGGCTTGAACTTCAAGGCTACTGAGCTGCGGCTTGGTTTGCCTGGATCTGAGTCGCCAGAGAGGGATGCTGGTGGTGGTGGGGAGGACAAGAATGTGTACCCATTAGGCATGCTCAAGAGTTTGGTGTCTAGGGCCAAGAGGGGTTTCTCGGACGCCATTGATGGTGGTTCTGGGAAGTGGCTTCTCTCTGGGAATGGTGGATCTGAGGTGGGTCTGGGTAAAGATGGTGGCTTGTTCTCTCCCAGAGGTGTTAGTGCTGGGAAAGCTCTTGCTGGGCCTGAGTGCAGCAACCAACAACCGGGTTTGGGTGCTTCTATTGTGAAAGATAAACTTCCACAGTCTCCAAAGCCATTGAATGAGAAGAAGCCCCAGATTTCTGCTCTCGCTGCAAAGTAGCGTCATCTTCCATTAGCCTCATCAATCTTCTCTACTTGCATGCTATTTGAATTTTTTTAAAAAATAATCACTGTGTTATTTATTTATTTATTTTAGCTGTATTACTCTTTCCTTGTCAAAATATTTGTTCACTTTTATTGTTGATGTTAGTTCTGCGTTCTGTGAATTTTTGTTATTGTCCTGTCCCTGTTTATAGTTTTCTCTCTCTGTGTTTGTGTGTGTATGTTAACAAAATGTTGGAAGCAAGAAGTTTGTGTTGTTGAGTAACTGAGGAGGGGATAATTCAGCGGAAGAGGAAAGGAATTTCTTTTTCTAAAAATAAAATCTATTTACTTTGTTGAAATTTAAACAGAAATGAGCGGAGAAGAAAATCTGCCCAGGTGAAACTTTTAGCTCTCTAACTCTTCTTGTTTCTAATTACCTTCTCATGTTAGCCTCTAGTGTTAGAGAAGCTGTTGTAACTCTATTATATGTAATTTAGAGGATATTCCTTCTCTGTTAAATGTTAATCATCATCTAATTGTTCCGTAAATTTTCTTCTGCATCTTGGTTGTCTATGATTTGCTTTTGTATATGATTTTGGATTGAACTCCTCCTAGGATCCTAAAAATTCATCTTCCATGTTTGCTGATGCTGAAAGGTTTTTTACCCCTGCTGCTGTGTTCCTGGATCTCCCTTAGACACCAGGATAAGAATCTGTATTAGCTAGATTCCTTTGGTTTTGAAGTATCACTGACCTCTACACAGAAATTTTGGTCCAATTGGGGCTCCTTGCACAAGGCTTATTATTATATAGTGTAATTTTGTTTACTTGTGTGAATCAGGGAACAAGTTGTGGGATGGCCACCAATCCGTTCATTTAGGAAGAACTCTATGGCTACTCAGACTCAAAAGAATGATGATGATGTAGAAGCCAAGTCTGGATGCCTGTATGTGAAAGTCAGCATGGATGGTGCTCCATACTTGAGGAAAGTGGATCTAAAAACCTTTGGCACTTACAGGGAACTTTCTTCGGCGCTGGAAAAGATGTTTAGTTGTTTTACAATCAGTGAGTTCCTTTCTACTTGCAAATTGCAATCACCTTCTCACCCTCTAATTTGCTCGTGCATAGCTTCAAATATTCTTAGGTGATACCAATTATTCTCTTATTTGAAGATCATTTTATTTAGTCTGGATGAGAGAAATATAAAAGATAATCACAATTCACAACTGGCATCCTTTTAGATCTTTGTGATGAGTGAATCAGGATCCTAAGTCTTTGAATGTCACAGGTTCAAGCTAGGTGGTTCCATGAGGTGGGGAAATTTACAGGAGTGCTATGAATAGGTCAATTAATTCTTTACCAAAAAAAAGTTCTGTATGTTACTTAGAGATTCTGATGATGGTTTTTTATCAATGACAAGTTCAGGTCAATGCAGCTCTCATGGAGTTTCTAGTCGAGATAATTTGAGTGAAAGTAGATTGATGGATCTCCTTCATGGTTCAGAATATGTGCTCACCTATGAAGACAAAGATGGTGATTGGATGCTAGTTGGTGATGTTCCATGGGAGTAAGCGAATTTTATGTCTCAATAATGTTGTGCATTTTCTGATTTGATTTCTAGTTCAAGGAGAATGCCTGTTTTGGTATTTCACTGAGTCTGATAGTTAGCTTTGTTTACTTTAATGTAGTATTGTAGTTCTATTATAATAAGTATAACTGTGCTGCAAATTAGTTATTATCAGGTTTTCACAGAAAGACATTATTTTATTATCTGATGAATATCAGAATCAACATAGTACAAAATTGATGAGTATTTAATTCTGAAATGATCTTATTTATCCTGTTTTAGGATGTTCACTGACTCTTGCAAGAGGCTGAGGATAATGAAGAGTTCTGAAGCAATTGGGCTAGGTAGGGACGACATCTGTTATATTCTCTGCTTTCTTATATATATAGTCATTGGATTGAGAAAACTCATCAGTTATCATATAGCCAAATCGGAAAACAGAATCTCTGTCTGATAAAACTCAATTGCACTTCACTAACTGTCCTTCTCTGAATTATTTAAATAACTCTATATGAACATCACTTAAAAGGAGACAAAAAGAGACTAAATGTGCAAAGAAAATGGATTGCATCCGAATTGTGCAAAATAGTTTTGATGCAACACTGCAATGATCTGAAAATAAATCTTGCATTATCTGAACTGTTTATGGAGTTGATGTTCTCTAGCCGCAAATCTTTCTTCCTTTATGATTATGAAAATAATGGGAATGTCTATCATTTCTTGAAGGTTTTATAAATATCAATATTAGTGGGACAAGTTCACAGATTTAGCATCTTTTTTTCCCTAAAAAGACTCATTAGAGCCTTCTTTTTTGATGCACTTGTCTACATCTGATTCCTGCAGCACCGAGAGCCATGGAAAAGTGCAAAAGTCGAAACTAGCGCACTGCTACTGAAACAGAAAGATTGAAAATCACATTTATGCACATCGTACCAGAGGCAGGGTACGACCTGGGGCTTCCCATCCTTGCTTATGTATAATTCTACATATTGGATTTGAGTGTTCTAAACTCTTTTAGTAGGCAAGATATAGTGTTGTAGACGTTTAAGGTTTTGTTTGGTTTGTTCCCCCTCACTTCTCTTTAATCACTGTCATTGTGGACTTCATAAGGCTAAGGCTACGTTAGTATGTAAATTTTGTATTTCCTTAACAACCTATTTACTCTTTCGCTAAAAGTTAATGTAAGTGAGCATTTTGTTTTTCATGACGAGGAAAAGAAAAGAACCATACTTCGTTTTGTTTTCCTTTAGAGAATTCTGTGGTGCTTTACACTCTTAAGGAGCATGTTATACTCCATAGTCCAAATTGTTTAGTGAATCACATGTTGACATTTGCTTGTAGTTGTTTCTTTCAACTATATTTCTAGTGGAGATAACTCTGTTAACTACGCGAATCTTTTAATATATAGTTGGAGTTGCCACTAAAAAAAGGTACTTAAAAAATGTAACTAATGACCAAAGAATAAAGCAAAGATACTACACGGCAATCAAACCGGTATGCACGCCAAAGCATCACTGCATCAGCAAACATCAACAGGGAAATGGTAGAGATAGGATTATCTGATAAACTCAAGTTTCCTGATTCTGGGTGTCTGACGATTTGTTTCGGCTTTTAACTTGTTTTCATGCTATAAAAAAAAAAGCTAGAAAATATGAGTCCAAAGTAAAACTATAGGGCATTTCACTTTCAAGTTTCAAGATTTTTGTATTTCTTTCTTTTGGTAAAAGTTTTGTATTTCCTTTTGTTATCAAGTAATTGACACTAATCAAAATTAATATTATATTATTGAATAATTTTTTATTAAATAACTTTATTAAAAAATTCACTAGGAGATTAAAAGTTTTTATTATGTAAATTATATGCATAAAATTTTACATTAATTGAAAATTTCTTTATATATATATATATATTGATATTTATTTTATTTTAAAAATTAACATAAAAATTAATATAATTTAATAAATAAAATTGATAAAAATTATTATATAGTATAAGTGTGCCAATTCTTGCATTCATATTAATTATTCCATCCTTTATCTACACTATTATAAAGGGGTTTTTTATCTCTTTTTTTTTACATTAGGATTTAATTTTGAGTTATTGTTAATGTAAATTTTATTTATATTATTATTCAATTACATGTTACTATATTTTTTATTTTTTAAATAATTATTATTTTAGTCAAATAATTTTAATTATTTAACAAAATATAATTAGATGATAATGTAAAATTTTTTATACTGACAGTAAATTAAAAATTAAACTATTTACATTAATTATAATATTTTAACTGCCTAAAAAACATGTTCTACTTTTTCATTGATGTATAATTATAATATAATTACAATTAGTTAATTTATAAAATAATTATATAAATAAAAATAAAAAAATTATAATAATAAAGAAAAGGAAAAATATTGCTGGGGTTGGAGAGGCTGTTTAGTTGGGCCTGGAGCAAAGTCCACAGCTACATGTGTCTTCTCAGTCTTGGATGAATATGCAGTCCATAGGCGTGTTCGTCACAAACCTGTTTCTCTCCCTCTCTCTCTCTCATGCAGAGGACGCCATGCATATACTACTGTGTTGGATACAAAAGGTTTTGCTTGAAGGAGACGGTGAAAGAACGCCAAGATGGTTTCTTTCTCAGAAAGAAACCGCAAAGCTAAACTTACAGAATCAGAGAGATGGTGATGCAAGTGCTGTGATGGCATCCCTTATCTCTTGTAATTTAAGCTCCAAAGTGTAAATATATACATATAAAATGCTTTTAGTTCTAATACAGTGATATAAAACATAAAGTTCACGCATTAGGATGAGATTACACCATTGCTTGCACACAACTTCGATGTCCTAGGTTATTGGACAAATAATACGACCCCGCCAAGATAAAACTACGCACAGTTGACATTAATGTTAGCGCATAAAGAAGTGACCATCCTCTAAGCAAATTCAGAATGAGATTGCCATTCTTATCGCCCTTAATGACTCCGCGGTTGCCAAGAACGCTTTCTGCATTTTGCCGGCCGCTATGAGGTCTTGCTGCCGGAAGATTGTCGCTGTCTTCACTCTCAGACTGCCACAACTTGCTGCGCTGCTTCTGAATAATGGAAGCATTGGCACAATGAGCGCAGGCAGTGGGCTTCCAAATCCCAGTTTTGAAGACTTCCTCGAACATGTAAAACAATGCAGCAACAGGGTGTTGGACAGGGCCATCCACCGCAAAATCCAAGTCGTCATCATCATCCTCCGGCGCTCGAATCTTTGCGACCACAGAAAGGCCAACATTTGTTATGCCCAAATCATTTCCCGTAATAGTAGCATAATAGTGCGCGAAGGTCACCATGTAAGGAGCTTCATCCTCACTCTTTTTCTTCAACTCAAAAACCAAAAGTCCCGTACTGCGTTTATCCCCAGGCCATACAAGAAAACAGACGTTTCCGTAATGCCGCCGCATGCATTTTTGATCTTCTGTCTTTTTCTTCACTATTGCAGTGGAGAGGATATTAAAAGCAAACTTAAGAAGACCGGTTTCAGCTCTTCCTATCTCCATGTCAAAACTCACTTGATCGTGGAGTGAGATGCGTACCCAGCTGTTATCACGACCATATCCAACTCCTCTTTAAATTGATCACACAAGTTGACCCATTTACGGTGTATGACGCTTCCAACTCGTTCCTCAATTTTTCACCATTTGTATTCTCAAACTTTCTTTCTGTCAAGTCAATGACAGCAGATGCGCCCAGTCGTATTTGGTGAGAGAACAATCTCTGTTACTGAGAAGACGAATGCCGCGAACACTGTTTCCCATGTGAATATATATATTTGGTGCAAGTCTGCAACTTGCACATACAACAAGACGACTGGAATTAATTAATAGAGTACTGTGAACTGAATTGAGACTGACCTAATCTGACCGTACTCTAAAAATGGTCTTTTGGTCTGCATAAAATGGTTCGGATCATATGGGAAAATACAAATACGCAGATTATAGAATCTTTGCCCAGCCTGAACTGAAAAGGGAAGCGTTATTCTTCTGCAAGGTTAAGGTGGCACTGGCAAGCATCTCATTCCTCTATTGTATTTTCCACACCACATATATCTCTTTGTTTCTCATTCTCGATGCCGTTGCTGCTCTCCTTTTGTTCCATTCTTTCCTTTTGACGTGATACTTCGTGTTGGAGGATGTGCTGGATAGATGTGGTTCTTATCGATCAGTTTGAGCGAATGAGCGCTACGTAATTATAGTGAAAAATACAACACAAGTGGACTAATCTTTATTGATGTGATGGTTCTGTAAATTGTTGGTTTGCGCGGTTGAATAAGAAATAAGTTAATCATTGAGTACTGTAAAATTGATAGTTTCATTAGAGGTATAGAAATGGAAAGTCTATAGAAGAAACTCTCAATTTCCTGGCGGTTTAGTCTACTCTCAGCCCGTCGTATTTTGTTTTACAAATTAAGGTGAGAAGACATGTTTCACTCATTAAGTAGTGATAGAGGTTGTGGTTAATTATAGCAACAAGTTCAATGGGTGGATATGTTGGAGGTCAAGGTAGTAGCGGCACGTGATGGTGGGCGGATAGTGATAGTCGAAGAACGAGAACAAGCAGAAGTATTCCGGGAACATGTTATCAAAATATAGAGTAATGAAAGATATGGTTGATGATATAGTATCAGTTGATGATATAATATCAGGTCTTCTGTGATTATGAGTATAATTTCATCCTTGCCACCTCTTATCCTATACTTAGACTTGATCAAACATGCAAAACAATGCCGCAACCGGGTGTTGAACAGGGCCTTCCACTTCAAAATCCAAAGGGCCATCATCTGGTGCTCGAATCTTTGCCACCACAGACAGGCCAATATCAATATCTGTTCTACTGAAAACATCCCCCTTCCTGTACTAAAGGCATAATAGTGCGCCACGATCACCATGTAAGGATCTTCTTCCCCACCCTTTTTCTTCAACTTGCTAACCAAAATCCGGCCCCATGCATTAATGATCTTGCTTGTTTTGATCGACTTCATTTTATGAGATCCTTCCCAGAAGTTGATTACAAGAAGATCAGTTTCGGCACTTCGCATGGCCATGTAAATAGACATATATTTATATATATTATCACTGACATTGACTTGAGAAAAGATATTCCTACACGTAATTTTTACACCAAACCCTTACACCTTCTTTATTTAAAAAAATATATTTTCCAATGCTTAAATACACTTTTCAATGCCTACTCTCTTTATATAGTGTGATTTTGTTTACTTATGTGAATCAGGGAACAAGTTGTGGGATGGCCACCAATCCGTTCTTTATTGAAGAACTCAATAGCTACTCAGACTCAAAAGAATGATGATGATGTAGAAGCCAAGTTTGGATGCCTGTATGTAATTAAAGTCAGCATGGATGGTGCTCCGTACAACGAGGAAAGTGGATCTCAAAAACTTTGGCACTTACAGGGAACTTTCTTCGGCACTGGCAAAGATGTTTAGTTGTTTTACAATCCGTGAGTTCCTTTCTACTAGCACATTACAAGCACCTTCACACCCTCTCACTAGCTCGTGCATTGCTTCAAATATTCTTAGGTGATACCAATTATTCTCTTATATCACATTTTGAAGATCATTAATTTTATTTAGACGAGAGAAATATAGATATTTTATCCTGATCACATCTGGCATTCTTTTAGATCTTTGAGATGAGTGAATCAGAATCCTAAGTCTTTAAATGTCACAGGCTCAAGCTAGTTAGTTCCATGAGGTGGGGAAATTTACAAGAGTGCTATGATAATGTTTGTTACAATTAATTCTTTACCCAAAAAAAAAAAGTTATGTTTGTTACAGATTCTGATCATGTTTTTTTCAATGATAAGTTCAGGTGGTCAATGCGGCTCTCATGGAGTTTCTAGTCGAGATCATTTGAGTGAAAGTAGATTGATGGATCTCCTTCATGGTTCAGAATATGTGCTCACCTATGAAGGCAAAGATGGTGATTGGATGCTAGTTGGTGATGTTCCATGGGAGTAAGTGGATTTTATGTCTCAACAGTGTTGTGCATTTTCTGATTTGATTTCTAGGAGAATGTCTGTTTTGATATTTCACTGAGTCTAGTAGTTAGTTATGTTTACTTTAAGGTAGGTCTATTATAATAAGTATAACTGTGCTGCGAATTAGTTACAATTAGATTTTCACAGAAAGGCATTGTTTTATTATCGGACAAATACCAAAATCAACATAGTACCAATTGATGAGTATTTAATTATGAAATGATCTTATTGTTCATGTTTTAAGATGTTCACTGACGCTTGCAAGAGGTTGAGGATAATGAAGAGTTCTAAAGCAAACCCCTTCATGATGGACTAGGATTATTTTATTTTGTTTGGGGTACTCAATTCAATATATATAGCATGATTCATATATATATATATATATAGGATGCTGGATGAATGTGGTGCTTGCTGATTAATTTGAGCGCTTGCTTAGGCATATACGTAATTATTATAGTAAATAATATTACAAGTGGATTAATCTTTACTGTTGTTCAATTCTTTTCTTGTTGTGGTATGCTAGATGGATGTAGTGCTTGCTAATTAGTTTGATTGCCCGCTTGGATATATACATAATTATTATTGTAAACTAATCTTTATTGTTGTTCGATTTTTCCCTTATTGTAGGATGTTGTGCTTGCTGATTAATTAGTTTGAGCACTTGCTTGGACATCTACGCAATTATTATAATAAATTAATCTTTATTATTATTCGATTTTTCCCTTGTAAAAAGCTGGATGGATGTGGTGTTTGTTGACTGCTTGGATGTATACGTAATTATTATAGTAAATAACACTACAAGTGAATTAATCTTTATTTAATTTTTATTGTTGTTTCAAAACATGCAAAATAACAAAAAAGAACAAGTGCATAAAACAACAAGAAAGAAGTGAAGTAAAAAAGCCTGATGCGTGGGACCGGTATAAGTTTAACACGGTTTTTTGTTATCATTCTTCATGCTGTACTCTCTCTGCCTTCTAAAAAAAATTTTGGGTTTGACATACTTTAAACATTTTATTTAATAATTAATATATATTTTTAATTTTTTAAAAAATTGTGTATATTTATAACATAATTTAATAAATTTTACACATGTAAATTATTAAATAAAAATAAATAATCTCTGTTCAAAATTTTTTTCTACTTCCTATTCCTTCCAAAACAGAAGCATGGCAGTACTCTTTCCCTGCAGGTGAGTCAAGATAAGAATGCACAAGCTCCCAAAAGAAAGAGGGCATAAACCATTCACCTAAAAATCATATCTCTCACAAAGAAATTTGCTGTATGGGTATGACCTGCCATTAATATTCTATTTTACAATTAAGGATGGATTTGATGTGATTGGTGGAACAAGGCTAAAAATAGGGACATTATTTTTGCAAATTTTGAATGGAGAAACACCACCCACTATTATGAAAGAGAAACTAAAGAAAATATGAGAGTAAAAAGGAGGAACATTTGCAACTATTATTTCTCTCACTGGCCATATATGTCCCACCTTATCAGACTATTCGAACCGCCGACATAGATATTACCTTTCTGATTGCCATGAATCAATCCGCTGTTGCGAAGAACTCCTCCTGCATTTTGCTTACGGCTATGAGGTCCTGCTGTCGGAGGATTGTCGTTGTCTTCATTCTCTGTCTGCCCGAACGTGTTACGCTGCCTCTCAATAATGGAATTGAGATCTTTACAATGAGGGCAGTCAGTGGGCTTCCAACGCCTATCTCTAAAGACATTCTCAAACATGTAAAACAATCCAGCAGCAGGGTGCTGGACAGGGCCATCCACCACAAAATCCAACTTGTAATCCTCTGACACTCTAATCTTCACGACCACAGAAAGGCCAATATCTGTTTTGCTGAAAACATTTGCGGTACTATAAGCATAATAGTGAGCCACGGTCCCCATGTAAGGCTTTCCTTCCTTGCTGTCTTTCTTCCACTCGGAAACAAAAAGTCCCCCACTTTTTTCGTTGCCATACATGGCAACACGCGTAGCTGTATAGCCGCCCCGTGCATTAAGGATGTTGCTTTCTGTGGTCGACATCTTCTCAGATTTGCAGCAGATGTTACTTACATTAAGAAGACTGGCTTCAGGCACTCTTTCTGCACGCGAGTGACAACCACCTCCTGCACATAGATCATCGTGGAACTCGATGTGTATGAACTCACCACCCTTTTTGTCAGCTCCTCTGGTCTTGTGTAAAGCGAGTTTACAAGTTGACCCATTTACGGTGTATGACGCTCCCCACGTCTCTCTGGATGTACCATCTTCATTTTGCTCAATCTTTCTTTCTGTCAAGTCAATGGTAGCTGATTTGCCCAGATGTACATAGTAAGAACAATCTCCTTTACTGAGAAGACGAATGCCGCGAAGACTGTTTCCCATGTGAATATATCAACCTGCACGTACAAGACAACCGGAATTAATTATTATCAGAGTACTCTGAATTGAGATTAACTAAATCTGACCATAATTCACCTCAAGGCAAATGGTGTCTTCTCTGGTCTGGATGCATGGTTGGGTTCATGCATATGGGAAAAATATAAATACACAGATAACAGAATCTTCGCCCTGCCATGAACTGAAAGTGGGGCGTTATTCTTCCGCGAGGTTAATGTGGCATCTAATTCCTCTATCATATTTTCCACACCGCATTACTCTTTGTCTTCTCATGCATATTCCAGTCTTCCCTTGGACACGATACTTCGTGTACTGTTGGAGGATGCTGGATGGATGTGATGCTTGCCGATCAGTTTGAGTGCCTGCTTGGGTTCGCAATTATTGTAGTAAACAATACTACGAGTGGTTATGAATGTCATTCTCTTTGTTGGTTTGTGTATGAACAAGAAATAGGTTAGTCATTGAGTGCAATTAATAGTTTCATTAGAGGCATGCATATAGATCTGTTGGGAAATTCTCTTACCTCCATCCCCCTCTGGATCAAAATTCTTCACATTAATTAGTCATAATTCTTTTTATTCTGCATCACATATCTCTTGATTAAGGATCAAAATCCGATATATATTGCCACAGAAACTAATTGTTGTTGCCTTCGGATTCAACTAAAGCAACAATGCTTGAACTCTCATATACAAAAGGTTTTGTGAAGATATATAGGTTGAAATCCTAATAAACAAGCATTTTGCTACGATTGTCCATCATTTAAAGACTGACTTCTCTTATCGCCGTCCACTATATATTACTATTAGGAGATGTTGTGTATTTTATAGGGATCATTAGATCATGAAGGTCTAGGCCCTGTTTCTTGGTGGTTCGCGACATAAGGGGTTGAAGACGAGTAAACATGAGTTTGGAAGAAAACGGTGTTGCCCATGTCAAGTTACGAGTCCATTGCCAGGTTGTGTTCATCCTTCAAGATTAGGGTAGAAGAATTGGTGGTTGCTCATGTCACTGAAGATCTTATTACTGAATACTTGCATTATTGCAATTCAACAACACTACTGTACGCTTTTTGGGCAATGGCTAAAAAGGTGTGTATAGTACATATATACCACCATTTGAATCTTGAAATCAAGTGAAATGACTATTTTATCTTCAAATCAAGTGAACTAACTTCCAAAACATAACCCCCCGTCACGAGAATTAATTGTAATTTAATTATCAGCAGCTGTATTTTATTAAAAAAGTTATATTATTATCATTTTTAATATAAAAAAATTAAATTTATATGATACTTTAAATAAACTGAATTTTATAAAAATATTCTTAATTTATAAAAAAAAATTGCAAAGCAAATAAGTTCAAATGAGGTAAAATTGGTACAGTAAAACTTAATGCTCATACTTTTTAAAGTGGTTGAGGATAAATAATTTTTCCTTAATTTTTAAGTTCTTTGGGTTTCATACCATTTTGTACAGGAGAGATTTTTTTTTTATTACAATTTCACTTCCAAAATTTTGAACCTATGATTTTTAACACAATATTCAAATCCCTCGTCAAATAAAAAAAATTCAAGAGTGCAAATATAGAGTGCCTATACTGCTATACACTTCAAGAAGACAAATTGAAGAGGAAATGCATTATGCATGCTTTCACAGCGCTTACAGGCACAGCTCGACAAAAACACATAAGCTCAAGAGGTTAATTTTAGGATTTACATTTTCAATGGATTTATATATTATCATTAGATTATGTATACATTATTATGACAATTTGATTATACATAAATCACACTTAAATTTTTTATGATATTATAATATATTAGATGATTTAATGATGTAGTATAACACAATTCAATTATAATGTAAAAATATTTTATATTAACAATCAATCAAAACTAGATCCATTAGAAAGGGAATATAATTAAAACAATTATCTTAGGGGAGCTCAAAAAAAAAAAATTATATTAGGGAGTTTTTCCCCGACTCCTAAAAGACGGTGTTATGTCCCATGAGACACCTGGCTATTCTCTTCACTAAAAAAAATTCATATAATTTACAGGAAAATTTATGGCGTAGTGCAATCATGGAATTAAACCTTGCAGATCAATTATTCTAATGTGATCTCACACTTTAATCTAGTCATAAAAGAAGGCCATCAAAATTAACTTAGTTCATTAAATTATAATATATTTTCAAAGAATTATACTTAAAAATTACATTTAAAAGAATGACTTTTATGCTTAAAAATATTTAAATATAAGACTAAACTCTCAATTTAGTCTTTCAAAGATTATATCAATATTATTTTGATCCTTTGAAGAATGTTAAACATTAATTTAATCCTTAAATCATGGAAGGTGGGATTATTTTGATTCTCTAAAAAATTAATATTAATTTAGACTCTCAATTATCAAAAAATGTTATTAATTTAGTTAATTAATTATATAAAATCGACATTAATTTAATTCTTTAATCATTAAAATTATATCAATTTAGTCTCTATTCATACATTAAAGGACAATTTTAATTGATATCACTTTTTATGATTTAAAAATTAAATTGATATTAATATTATTTAAAAAATTAAAGTGATATTGACATAATTTTTAAAAGATTAAATTAAATATTTACTCTAAATATAATAATATAAATATTTAAATTACTTATTTTTTGTATAATTTAAATTTAAATTACTCACTTTGATAAAATTACTTTTGAGAAGCCAAATGTTAGGGCAAGAAGTAGATTATAATTAGAAAGTCTTTTTTTAATAAAATCATCATAATAATTTAATGCTAGTCATATTCATAAAAGAAAATATTGAATCTTTCCTCTAATAATATGACTAAAATGTAAAGAAAATATAAAGAATTGTGATGATGAATTTAATTTTGATCAAAATTAAACTCTTTCCAATTGTCATTTGTTTTTTTTTTTCTTCATCATAATTTTTATAAATTACTAAATAAAAAAATGAAAAAGTTATTTTAAATTGGGGATGCCACAAGCTGCAGAGAAAGGAGGAAGAAAATTGGGGGAGAAAATGGCTGTAACAGTGATCTGAAAGAAAAATCTCTTTTTTCATCTTCTAACTGCGCCGTTGCAATTTTGAGTTCATCACTGGAAAATATGAAGCTCAAGCAATTGGAAGGCCTCCTTGGCGGTCTTCAGCAGTTCCCTAACCCGAAGGTTCGTCTTTTCTCACTCTGATACCAAATTCCTGTAGTCCCTGAATCACTTCTTTGTTACATTGGTTGCATTTCTTTGGTCAGGTGGAGCTCGAACAGTACCCAACGGGACCCCATATCGCTTCTCGAATGCTTTACACTGTATTGCTCTCTTACCCTGAATCTCTATATTGAGCTTCCACGAATTTCACTTTGTTTCTTCGTTATCCGTCGCTTCCTGTCCCTTCAAACTTTACTCAAAGATGCTAAAGATGGATTCTTTTGCCTTACCCATGTTCTTCCTATGGTGTCAGTTACTGGGTATTTTTTTGTATAAGCTTATTTGTGGAAGTTGACCCCAGTATATGCAAAATATTAGTTACATGTAATTGTTAACATCTATTTATGACTATAGTTGGTAACAATTTGAACTAGTTGTTGGCTTTTGAGATAACATTTCAAATATTTGCTTGCAGTTCTTTGTGCTTCGATAATCATTGATAAGTTTCCATTTTATGGTAGGGAAAGGTAGGGAGGATATTGTAGTAAATCAATCCAATGGCGTGCAAGTGTATGAAAATTTGCAGAAGTTTACTGATGGATATAGTTTTTTTTTTTTAATAAAAAAAATCTAGAAATAGTCATTGTAATTTCACATTTTTAAGCCCTATTTACTTTGTGATTCACATGAATCAGGCAGAGAATTCTTTTGGGGATGTGAGCAACAAAGTAGTGGCTGATTTTGGATGCGGTTGTGGTACACTAGGTGTTGCAGCTGCTCTTTTGAGCGCAGAGTGAGTTGCACCTTTCCCGTTCTACTTTTGTAGAATCTTTTACCAGTTTGTCTTTTTGTTTCTCATTCCCTTACTGTCTTTCTGATAGCTAAATCTGAACTGACATTTAGAATCACATTCGTTATACTAAAATTTTGAACTACTATTGTATGGAACCTACTAGAACTGTCTTGAATAAATTTTTATTTTCCAATTTCTGAACCAGACACCATTTCACATGCATGATCACTTAGAGATCCTCCTTTCTGAATCAAATCTTAAATTCCAAAATTCAAATTTATGTTTAGTAAAAGAGTGTAGCAAATACTTTCTTTCAATCAAGTAATATGTTTTCATACTTATATAGTCAATATTCTCCTGATTTGTGTTAGCATTGGTCAGACATGTTCTCTGCATTGACATTGATCCAGAATCTCTTGAAATAGCATCTCTCAATGCCGAGGAACTCGAGGTATTGTCTTTCTTCTGATTATTACATGGGAAATGAGTGCATAGGGTTCATGGTAACCAAGTCTCTTGTTTGAGGAAAAGAAAAATAGTGTTTGATATGTTCCAAATATTGTACATAAAAGTGAAGTATCTTGAATGACAAAGATTCAGGTCAATGTTTTGATGCAATAATAGATATTTTTTTATTGAATGCAATTATTAGGTTATTATGTTAAAGTTGGCTACTATTAACTGATGCACCATTCCTTTGTTTTTCGATCAAAACTGCAGTTGGACATGGATTTTATTCAGTCTAATGTCATGGACCTGGGATGGAGAGGTAGTTTTCCACATCATCTTCATCCTAGCTTAATAGCCTCATTTGCCCTGGCTTTTATGAGTTTGTGTCTTGAAGCATAACCTTTATTATAGAAAATAGTGGAGAATTGGATCTAAACAGGGTTATAAGCACTTGAATTACAGGTCATATGATACCAGTTGATTTCAGGATGCACAAGCTTAGAAATAAAATTAGTTCTTGTAATTCTCTTTCCATTTGTTAACAGTAAACTCTGTATAATATTTATGTTTAAACTCTTGTCGTTTCACAACACCTACCTGGAATTACATTGTACTCATTGTTGAATTTTATGGACTCAAAATGAGTCTGATCATGTCAATCTTGACACTTCTTTTTTAATTATGACTGGCATTTTGGAGCAACAACAGTCTGAAATGAAGGCTTGTTGCCAGGTGCAAGTTGCTGCTTTTTCTCTCTCTTTCCCTTTTGGCTCTCCCTGCCTTGCTTTTTGATGGATGTAAAAAGTGGCTTCTTATTAGGTCTCCGGGATCCCCAATTGAGAGTGTAATAGATCAAACTGTGTTTCTGAACTGAGTTCTTAATTTTTATAGTAACTTCTACATTTTTTAAGGTTCATTTATTATATGACTTCTGGACATTGTATGTTATTTACAAGTATTCGCATTCAACATATTGGTGGATTGTTTCTAGTAGTCGTCAAACAACATGGCAGTGTGATGTACTCATCATTTTAAAGGGCAAAGGTGGCTGAAAATCAATTCTAGCTCTAGATTTTATCTGTTGCTGAAAATTGCTTCTGTAACAAATTCATTTAGTTATCTTGGTATTTTCTCTAGGTCAAATTGTTGATACAGTTATAATGAATCCTCCATTTGGAACTCGGAAAAAGGGTGCAGATATGGATTTTCTCTTTGTTGCTTTGAAGGTAAGCATGGATGCTGGTTATAAACATATGACTGATGGGATTTCTTATATGCCCGTGTTCCATATATTGCTTGGTCAGGTTGCTTCTCAGGCTGTTTATTCCTTGCATAAGACTTCAACAAGACATGTAAGTCATCTGTATCTTGCATTCTAGTTATTAGAATGAGTAATTAGGTTCTGCAAGCCTAATCAGATTGGTTTTGACTTATTATCTCGTGCATCATATTTTTGTGTTTGATTACCTCTTTTTTTTAATGCATCTGGCTAGCACTTTAATCATAAAATTCATGAATGATATGTTTTACATCAGCTGATCTGGACACTGGCATTCAGTCACAAGATCATTTAAAAGTGAAGAAAATGGATAAAAAACAAATTACTCTAACAATTAGAAGGTCCAGGTTGCTGGCTTCATCTAAAATTTTAGTGATAAAGTAGGGGCATGGAGATATTCCATAATATTTTAATAAACCCCCGTCCCTCTTTTTTTGAAGTTAGCAGCATATCAATCGTTTAATAATTAATATATGCTTTCAGTCTAGGGGCATAACAAGCTGCACCTGCTTGCCACTTTTCTTGCATATTGGTTGGGTTATGTATTTTGTGCTTAATTTATCAAAAGGAAAAAGTTAAACCATCCAACAATGTCTACCAACATCATAATGTAAACCTGCTTAAAGGGTGTAGTGTAGCTGACTACATCACATCTCTACGTGCAATTATTAACTGTCTGTTGATTTAGTTATTCGGTTAAATTTGGTGAGTTTTGTCGGGTGGTATAGCACCACTACATATTGCACTTTTGTATCCTAGAGTCTTACATTTTTTCAAATGATTTAGTAATTAAATTTTCCTCAAACTATCCTCTTTTGTTCATATGTTGGTTCGTTCCTGAACATGGAACAAATTTCTATTAATGGATTTTAGAAGTTTATCTCATACGGAGAAATCTTCCTACAATCAATCATATCCAGAAATGAAAATTTAAAATAGAAGGGGGGAAAAAAAATAAAGAGGGTGGGGAGGGAGAGAGGGTGCAATTTTAGAAATGACAAGAGATAGTCCTGGATATGCTTGGCACTCGAGCTATTTTGATCTAAGTGACTAACTTTTACTAAAATGCTCAACTCTCCAATAAAATACAACAACAACCAATAAAGCTTATTCTCCTCATTGATTGCCTGGTTTTTCTCTGTCTCATTAATGCATAAGCATGAGTTCACATGTAATCTATATGGCTTATCCACAGTATGAGAGGATTTTTTTTCTCATATGTAATAATACCAAGGGTTCAATTTTATCTCATTGCAGCATGTGAAACGAGCAGCCTTAAGGGATTTCAATGCTAGCAGTGCTGAAGTTCTATGTGAGGTGAGTGAAGTTTACTGCATATTTGATGTTCTTGAATCCTGTAAATTTCTCTCTCTAAATTGACCTTACTTTTGTATAAATAATACATATTTTATTTATTTCCTAATTTCCTTGTCTTGACAACAAGATAACTAGATGAGCTTTTTTATGCTTAGCACTGATGAATTTCAAGCCGACCAAACAAGCGTTGTACCATTGAGTAAAGATTAGATTAACATCCCCAGTTTACCATAAGTGTCTGTATGGATGTTGTCTAACAAAATCTAGTGATGAGCCCATTAGTTTCAACCCCAGATCCCTTACACAACCTGATTCTTTCATAGTCAGGTTTAATTTTGACTTACCCCACGCCCAAATTCTTCCATTTTACAGATCTAACTTCACAATTTTCTTATATCAGTGATTTGAAGAGCAACCATAATGCAATTGCAATGGTGGACCTGTCTCTTATTTTTGAAACCTTGTTTTGTTTTCTTGCTTTGACAGCTTCGCTTTGATGTACCACAACTATACAAATTTCATAAGAAGAAGGAGGTCGATGTTGCTGTGGACCTCTGGCGTTTTGTACCATCAAGTCATCAAAGCAGGGGTATTTAGTGCAGACAAGGATGGTGTGTATTGCAATAGATGATGTGAGTGCAAGAGTAAAGGAGAATTTTGATTTTTTTTTTTCTATTTTTTCTCTTTCTCTCTCTCCCTCTCTACTGTTATAAACTCTTGCACGTTAGACCTAGGTGAAGCCACTTTTATAGTTGTGCATATCTATGAATTCAAGAGTTGTGCAAGAACAATTATCTGTCAACTTATATTTCACCTCGCATCTTATTGAAGCTGGTTAGAGTGGTCGTATGGTTGTGAAACATTGGATGTTTTTACCAGTTATCCATTCCCCCGAGACGCATAGCATCTTGTTATCATAACTTGATGACAAGACCATTGAAAACTGAATGAACTCCGCTTTAATATAGAATTTTGTTTTGCACAATATTCGTATCTATGTTATATCTGAATATTTCAAAGTTCAAACAGAAGAATACGGCACAAGTTGTGTTGCCAATTGGGACTCTCTTGGCAACTATCGAAGTTTTCCTTTGGGGTGTTTCTACAGCAACAAAAAGTCAAAAAAAATCGTTTAGCCTGGTTGTTGAAGACAAGATAACTTCTTGGATGCTGGAAAGCCCACTTGCTCTCCAAGGCAGGAATAATGACCCTCATAAAATCGGTTAACTAAATTATACCAGCATACTATATGCAAGGAGTAGCTTTCCCATCCTCAGTTTGAAAAAAAAAAAAAAAGATTGGTAGGTTACATCAGAACTTCCTAAAAGCCATAGTTAATTGAGATTTTGAAAGTCCCACTCAATGGAGAAAAGCAATATATAGCATAAGACCAAGAATAGTCTTTTAACGGGTAGGTAGAAAATTAGAAATAGGGGAACAAGACGCAAAATAGGCAATGTGCAATCAAAAAGCTATCTGCAAAGAACATTGGCCACTTGAATGAATGAAACAGTAAAGACACATTCTCTATTTCTTTTCAAGTTCTATATGCCTATACAGAGGGATTTCAGTAATTACAACAAAAAAGAGACTAAAGTGGGGAGCAAGAGAAGAGAGCGAGTGGATGAAGTTACCTTCACCTGAATGGAGCACGAAGAGCCCCCCACCGCGGAACTCGGAAGCCGTCAAATTTGTCACCTCACCAGGCGTCCATGGATCCACACCAGCAACCTCACCAGCCAACAAGAATGAGTTCAAGGAAAGTTGAGATTGTAGTGTTATATATCGATTTTGGATGAATTTGTAAAGCTAGTTGCTTCTAAATTCTAAATTTAGAATTGGGATCTCACTATTGTTATCAATTTCACCTTCTTTTTTTTTATCTTTTGGTTTTGTTTTCGAAGCATTTACTATACCCCATATTTGCAATCGTTAGTGGAATCTAGACTATCACCATGTTAAGACTATGATTTCTTGGGAATAAAGCAGGAGAAATAACTTACCAATAGGGACTGATATTTGGTCAAGAATTAATGAAACTAGTCATTCAAAAATGCATCCACCAGTTATATTTTCAGCTTACAAACCGCAGAGAAATTAACAAAAATATAGTCCTAGTGTAGCTCAATGTAGATACAGTAGTAAAATATGTCCATGCCGACTGCACATTTATATCTTATGAAGAACCAGATTGCTGCTTCAAAAATGTCACACCCCATTCCATGCTTCTTCATATGCTGTTGTAATGTATACGAGGATTCCCCAGTTATCATTCATGCTTTGTGGCACTTTTCTTCATCTTATGCTGGTATTGTTTCACTTTCAGCAGTCTCCCCAAGAGTGAATCGAATGAAACGCCGCACTTTAATGTTCTTTCCAATGGCAGCTACACTTTGCTTCACCAAGTCCTTCACTAAAACACTGTCATCCTTAATAAAAGGCTGCTCTAGAAGGGCAGGCTTCCCAAGCCTCTTTGAGACCCTTCCATCAACAATTCTTTCTCTGATGTTCTCAGGTTTTGAGACAGGGTCCTCTCTGTGCATCTCAAGTTCTTTTTTCTTGTTCACAATACTCTCTGGAATAGCTTCAGTGGATACAAACTGCACCTGTGGACAGGCCACGACTTGCATTGCAAGATCGTCAACCAACTCCTTGAATTTCTCACTTCTACCAACGAAGTCACTTTCACAGTTCACTTCAATTAGAACCCCAATGCGTGAATCATGAATGTATGAACCAATTCTGCCTTCAGCTGCTAGCCTACTGGATTTCTTATCAGCATTTGACAGACCCTTTTTTCTCAGGTACTCTTGGGCCTTTTCAAGATCCCGTCCAGTTTCAGCAAGAGCCTTCTTACAGTCCATCATCCCTGCTCCAGTTTCTTCCCTTAATTGCTTAACCAATGTGGCAGACACTGTTACTTTTGATGGCCTGCAGCAGAATGTTGAATCATTTAAGACTTGCAAAGACATCAATTTTTTTCTCTTGGGGCTTGACTATGTAAATTCTAATGTAAATATACACAACAGACAAATTCACACATGCTGGTAAACCACCACTTAGGTCAAGTTGCACCTATAACAAGAATAATTTAAAGATCATATGTAAAATAAGATATATGCAGGGAAGGTTGGGGTAAACACATGCTAGAAAAACCAAAGATTAAAACATACTGATATAATTTGAATTCTTACATCACTTCCTTTACTACATTTTATATATAAGTCAGTATTTTCATTCTTAGTGAAAAGTGAATAGTGTAAATTATAAGTGAATGCAGAAAACAAGGAAAATGAGAAAATACTGGCCATTGCATCTACCTTTTCACATATACTGAGTGATGCAATTAATAGATAAATTGATGCCATCAAGACAACGACTCCATTGGCATAATTATGCCAAATTTAGCACCTTTGTTTCTCAATCTCAACTAATGCACAGTCTGGTAACTAATCACCTAAATTTAATAATAAGGGAGTTCATAAAATTGCTTACTTCTGCTCGGTCTCCTTGGCTTCTGCAACAGCAGGTTGCTCTTTCCCTGGTGTAGGCACTGGTTTTGCTGCAGTTTGTGCAGCCACTTCAGCAGCCAAATCCTGGCTTTTCTTCTCCAAACCCTCTCCAAGGTTGAACTGCACAAATCTCTTAACTTTGATATTTTCTCCAACAGTTGCAATAGTCTGCTTGACCCAATCCTTTACCGCCACTTTATCATTTTTAATGTAGAGCTGCTCAAGCAATGCCAACTCCTCAAGTCTTTCTCTTATCCGCCCTTCAACAATCTTTGATCTTATCTGCTCTGGTTTTGACAATAGATCTTCTTTCTGCATTTCTATCCCTTTTTCTTTGTTCACAGTTTCCTCAGGAACATCTTCAATAACAAGATACTCTACTTGAGGACATGCAGCCACTTGCAGGGCTATATCATCAACCAGCTCTTTCTTTAAAAATTTCACCTCGAGAGACAAAATCTGTCTCACAGTTTACCTGTACCAAAACACCAATCCTGCTGTCATGGATGTAAGAACCTATTTTTCCTTCAGCAGTTACTCTGCTTGCTTTCTTTTCTGCACTTGCTAAGCCTTTTCTTTTCTGCACTTGCTAAGCCTTTTTTTCTAAGGAACTCTTGTGCTTTAATAATGTCCCCTCCAGTCTCTGACAGAAAATTTTTGCAGTCCATCATTCTAGCTCCTGTTTCTTCCCGAAGCTGCTTCACCAGAGCTGCTGATATACTTGCTGCAATCCACAAAATAGGGACATTTTACTATTAGAAATCCTATGTAAGAACGCGAAGAAAAAAAATCTGCGGCAACCATGCAATCCTTCCTCTATCATGTGCTCCACATCACCCACAAAGTTTTTAAAATGACATTGAAATGTAAGAAATAAAATACATGTATAAATTCAAGTCTTTCAAACATATTTACTTCAGTTGATGCAGAAAAACATGTGAAATGCAATAGGATGTAAAGAAGATGAAATTTAAACCTTTACTCAAGCCTTGATCTGCAGCAGTAATGCCAGTTTGTCCATTGGAATTAGATATGCTGCTATTTTTCTCGGATTCAATTGCAACCTCTTTATCTTCTACTTGTGAGGTAAAAGAATTTTCATCCTCAATGGCAGGTGTTTGTTTTTGCACTTCTTCTCTGGGGTCATCAATGGGGTTTCTTACAGCTTCAGTGGCATGACTTTCAGGAGAGAGAAACTTGATCATTATCTTCTGTTCCATCTGTTGACAGAGAATTAACAGTTCCAGAATACTCCCTTTATAACAAAGATAAAAGAAAATAAATCCTCCACTTGTTAAATATGCTAATTAAAATGAGATCAATTGCTTCAGTTACATAAAATTAACTGATTGGTATCGCGTTGGAAATGAAAACTATGCAATATCGTGTAATATATGATTATATATAAGATCAAATAAAAACCAATTTTATAAGACTTGTTACCAATTTTAATTCATTAGCCAAAATTGAATCAGGCAAGCAGGAAAAGAAAAGAAATTGAAGCATAACCTGTATTCAAGCTGCCCTGGGGAGACAACACATCATTTTGTCCACTCAAACTAGTATCATGATCATTGTTCTCAAGCACAGGTCCAATGTTGTCATCTACTTGTGATGCAAAGGAAATCTTATTTGATAAGTAAATTGGAAGCCTCTTGTTCATGCATCTTATTGCACAAAATATGTTTGATTTTAGTTGTCATTTTGGATATGGACTTATAATCACTCAATCAGATTTCCACATGCAAATATAAATGAGACAGACAAATTAGGAGTGAGAATGTGAGATAGAATACAATGAACCTGAAGTTTCTTGGGGAGCTGGTGTACTTGATGTAATATCTGACCCTGTAATACTGCCAATTTTATCGGGGCTAGGTTCAACCACATCATTCTGAGTTAGTGCTGCTGCTGCAGCATAAAATTCTTCATTTGGATTAGAAGTTTGTGATTGCTTTTCATCTTCCACAACAATTCGATCAACTCCACTTTCTATTACATTTTCATTAGCTATTTCAAGAGGTGAGTCAGTTTTTATATTGCTTGTTGTGACATCTGTCTGAATAGCTTCCTCAATAATTGGATTTACAGTAGATAGATCCCCTTCAGTAGCCAAACTTCCAGAAGCCACCTTTGCTTCCTTCTCAGTGGCATCGTCTACACCTGACATTGGGCTAGAAACAATGCTTACTGGGTCTCTGTCATCATCTACGTTAGCAGTTGAGGCACCATCCAATGCACAGGCTCCCACATCTGCCACATTTGCAGAAATATAATCTTCAGCATCATTTTTTTCAGCAGAAGGAACATCATCCATCAACTTCTTGATGCTTTCTGGTTCACCCTGCACATCAGGAGCAACCAATACAGTTTCCCCCTTGCTTGACAGTTTACTTAATTTCTTCCAAAGTTCTTGCTGTTGATGATTTTTCAACTGCACTCTGCATTTTATCCCTCTCATCCAAAAATGCAGCAATATCCTTATTTTTACGAAAAGCCAACAGAAAAGGGTTTGTTGCAACATGGACAACCCCTTGGCCAAGTACTAAGTCCAATTCTCAGTATCTTCCTCTTTTTTCATAGTCAATGTTACTTGTCCTCTTGTGATACGCAAAAGGCGTACATTGACTTCTTGACCAACCTGCAGCGAAGAGGTTCCCATGACATTCCCAAATCCATCATCAGATTCCTCAGATATGGGCAGAAACCCTTCCTCCCCTTCAGGAAGAGATGTAAAAGAACCACTCCTCGTCATATTCTTCACTGTACCCTCCAGGTCCTGCCCTTTGACAAATTTCGTGCTTTTCTTCACATCATCTTTCTTTGGACCGGGTTTTGAAGTGTTCTTCCTCCCAGGTCCAGCTTTCTGGGTATTGATAGCTGCATCTTTACGTTGCTTCGGCTTAACAGGGTCAACACTTTCACGCATAGAGAGAGAGAAATACGCTGAGTTTCAGTGTTCACTTCAACCAGCTTCACCTTCACTTCTTGTCCTACAGAAACAACACTTGCAACATCCTTAACATAGCTATCACTCAACATTGAAACATGAACAAGCCCATCTGTGAAAGCTCCAAAATCAACGAAGTCACCAAATGGCTGGATAGATTTTACTTTCCCAGAAAAAGTTGCCCCAGGAATCAAATCCTCGTTCTTTACAGGAGGCATCTCACTTTTCCTTGGAGATCTTGAACGTCTGGATTTAGCTGAAGTAGGATTGGCATCAGACTTAGCAGATGAATCTTCACTTATTCCAACTTCATCTGAAGGAGTTTCAGTGGAATCTTTATCTGCAACAGGTGAATCTGGTTCCTCCACTGCTACTTCTGTTTCTGTGGCTGATATGGAGGTTCTAGATTTTTTATGAAAGGAATATCCCCTTTTGTTCTGTAGAAACACTCCACTGGCAACAAATGGAGGTAAGAGAAATCTCCAAGTTGATGATCCATGTTTTACTGAGCTCCTTGACAAACTTAGTATCGTTAAAGAATTATAATTCCTTGTTGAAAAGGAAGTTCCAGGAATAATTGAAAAATTGCCGACAGAGCATGGTATTACGGGATTCATGTTGGCTTGAATTGTAATACTTAGTTATATTTCAGAATCAGCTCATCTTGTGTCACCTTCACAGAACACATGAAGGATGTGAAAAGTCAGTACGGGCTTAGGTAACAAGTTAGATACCTCGCTGGCTACTATATAAGGATATAAAATAATGGCAGTTATGGATAGAAATAACTTAATTGTTCAGCAAGTAAAATTTTATAAATTCATGAATCACATTATGGAACCTGCTCCATATATCAGCATCGATGTCTGCAAAAGCACATCCATGGTTCAGAAGGACAGAACGAAACATAACCACCCACATCTTTTCCAAATCATGAGTAAATATAAACACTGATTAAATCGCAGTTAAAATGTCACCATGAAAATTGCCCATGTATGAATTTTACCGCGACAAAGATAGCCAATGAACTCGTCAATCTACATTGCAAATGCTTGGAGCATACTTGTAAATCAGGACTTCCATTTAGTATATCAAGGGTAATTAACTTCATGAATGCTGTTTATAATGATATTATTTTCTTTACAATGATTTAATTGCTCCTAAAACATGATTGGTTAGTTTCATCTTATCACTTCATTCATGCATGATATTTAGAAGTGTTCAATGCTCCAACCTCAATTGTCTCAACTCTCACCTGGCTCAAAATCCAAACAACTTTGAGTAGTTGAATTTCAATATTTGGTTTTGGCAATCCAATCCGTGACAAAGTTCAATTATCTGGTTTAGTTATATTATCATTCTGTCGTCAATGTTATTTTTAAAAGAACAAAAGAACAAAGTTTTAACCTGTGAATATTGGCATTTCTATCAAAATGTAACTGAATACTACAAAAAAACCACATGCTGAAACTACCACAACTAAATACACATTTTAAACCCCACCCCACAAATTATAAAGTAGAGTGTAAAATGCAAAGTAGGCTTACAAATTGAAAAAATATATAAAAAAAGGGTATTTCATGAAAATTCCTCACTCATACATACAATTGGCGAGGCCATTCAACCCCACGGGTCCTTTTTGAAAATTCGTTAACAGAAATTACCAAATTGAGTCAAGTTGCAGCACAGAATCCTCTAAACAGTCTTGGTAACAGTAAGAAGGGAGTCCAAAGTTCAAGCAGTGAAAACAGAGTACTGGAAAATGCACAGAATGATACACGACACCAAAGAAGGGACATAGAAAAACAAAGACCTATCAACGTTTGAAGAATCTATACCTTAGAGCCAAAAAAAACTCTTAGAAACTCTGCGCTTAAAAGTTTGTAAACCGTTAAAATGTTGTCTTTTCGGTGAAGCTTGTAATGGATTTGAAACTTTGACGATGGCAGAGCCTACTCAGTGGTGGAACTGAAGGGGAGGGAAATGAAAGGCAAGGCTTTAAATCCTTATCTTGTGCCACTGATGTTCTCGTCTTGCTCTCCCGCCTCATAGACAGCAAAATGCACGGTGAAGCTATTCGGCTCAGTGCGCTTCAGCCGTATTGTTGTCTGGAACCGGCTAATCGGCTTAGCCAAGCCACTACAGCAGAACATGTAGTGGGCTTTGTCAAAGCCCGAATGTTCAAGCCCATTGAAATTGGGTTCTGTCACTTCTGTGTAGTGCTCAAGCCTTGAAAATCTGTATGCACCGATTTTCAATCTTCTTTGTTGAATTTTTCATATGATAAAACCGGATATTACTTTGGTACTTTTTTTCTTTCTAAAGTATCAGTTATAAATTAATAATTAATAAATATTTAATAATTTATTTAAAATATTAAGATCCTATTTAATATATCGTATAAGATAAAATTTAATAATATAAGATATAATAATATAAAATTTAATAATATAATATAAGATATATAATATAAGGTGATAGTATAATATCTAGCTGTAAAAAGAAAATACAATATGAAAAAAATCAAAATATAATAATAACACCGGTTAAATCATGTGGAGAGAGATACACAAAAAAAAACAAATGAGAATGAGTGTTATTTGGATGTAATTACTTAATTAATAGATATTTCTTTTTAATTATTGAAGTGAAAAATGATTGGATTTATACATTAGTATTAGTATTATTATTTGGATTTTTTTTTATTCATATATATATACATATAAAATAAAAAAGCTCGAAATTTTAATTCATCTCCCAAAAAATTATTTTAATTTTTTATTGGCTCTAACACTTTTATATTCATTCGTTTATTTTTTATGAATATCTACATATATATTTTTAGGGTCATTTTATTTCCTACAACACTTTAAATTTATCAAGTTGTTTATATAAACTAAATGATTTAATTTTAATCCATTATAAGTGTAAAGATATTTTATCCCTATCATTTAATCACATTTTATTTAATATGTTTGACTTTTTAGATAATTTATCTTAATCAAACCATAATTATATGATAATGTAAAATTTTTTTATATTGATAGAGAAGAAGGCCAATCAAGTGAACTAATTCCTATTAGCAATTATGATTTTATTTTTTTTTACAATGAAAAGAAACAAACGAAAGAAAGAGGAAGGGAAAAAAGGAATAAAAAGCCATCAAGAAGCTTGCTCGGGAGTTATGTCTCATAAAGTGGAGAAATTATTAAATATTCTTAGAGTATAATAATGTTAATTTTTAAGTTATTGACATAAAATTTATTTAAATTTTTTTAAAATTAATAGTGGATATGCTTCCTAAAACATGCATTTATTGATATATCAAGAGCATATAATAATTTATCCATAAAGTGTGCTATAACAAGGATCAACACCATTAATTGTCGCAAAACCTCAATATTAATTATGAATTCAATATATTTATAAACCATTTTTCATGTCAGTGTGTATTCATAAGATTGGAAAGAGCTCATTTATAAATGAATTCATTTTATTTATACTGTGTGTATTTTGATTAATTTATTTTATAGCCAAAATAATTTATAATTCAAATCTTATTAAAAAAATTTAAAAAAAAATGATTTTTTCCCTTAAATAAAAGCTTTCCGAAACATGGGCTAAATCATATTTAGTATTACATTTTTCATTTTGTGCATGTTTTAAATGATTTGTTTTACTTTTAAGTCATTTTATTTTGATAAAATTCAAATGCGAATTCCAAACAAGATATCGGAAAGAATTTTTTACGGTACGCCGGACAATTAGATATGCCTTGAAAAATATAATAATATAGTAAATAAAATAATAAGAATATGAACGTGTGCACAAAATAAGTTATAATTAATTCTCTACACCCTGACACATACAATGATACAATATTAAATTTGGCATCTACTGATAATCACACCAGTTATGCAAGATCATCCGATGCTGAAAGGATACCTATGTTTCTTGTATGGTTGGAAGAATACAAGATTTGAAGTGAACCCGGCACCTGCCAGAGTAAATACTTGAAAGAAAATAACAAGAGACTAATACAACAAAGATAAAAGAAAAAAAAAAAAAGATGGTAACTTTAACATTTTTGTTTAATTTTATATCTTTTAACAGGATACCATATATATGTTTGCAAGAGGGTGAACCATCTTATTTTCTTCTCTGTACATGTGCAGGAGCTGGACCAACCCATTGTAGTGTACACGCACACGTGGACACACACATATGCCTTATTTTTTTCTTTATACGTGTGTAGGAGCTGGACCAATCAATCCATTATAACGTGCGCGCAAATACATATATATATATATATATATATATATAAGAGAGAGAGAGAGAGAGAGAGAGAGAGAGAGGGGATCCCAAACTGATACAATTTCAATTTGTTTATGGTCTACACACGTATTAAAAACGTGCATGGGAAAAGAAATGAAAATTATTTATGTACGATGACTCATTATGTCTAAATACATTATCTCAATCTTTTAATTAACCATCTGCATATCCATTGATTCCATTCTTTCAGTCTCAACCTATCAAGCTTATTTAGTGCGTAACCAGTGTTTTTTGGATAATTTCTTCAATATATTCTCAATTGAATATATTGGCACATTACTTTCACATTTACATAAATTACTATTTAATTAGTTTGACACTGAAGTCATCAACTTTAACTAGACCTACTTATAAGCTTTTTTTTTTTTTCCCATTTATGTTTCAGATTTTTCCACACCACTTGGTGTCGTTGGTGTGAAAAAAAAAATTCATCTTTTTTTAGGTACAATGGTCAATTCAAGATTAATTTAGAAATTTTTTTGAGTAAACTCTCAATTTGATTTTTTAAATATTATGTCAATATTACTTTAATTTTTAAAAAATGTCGATATTAATTTACTCATTGAATCATGAAACATGATATCAAAATTGTCCTTCTATATACGTATAGGAATTAAATTAATATAATTTTTGTGATTAAATGACTAAATTAATATTAATTTTGTATAATTTAATTGTTAAATTAATAATATTTTTTTATGATTGAAGATTAAATTAATATCAATTTTTTTAATAAATCAAAATGATATTATTTTTCATGATTCAATAATTAAATTAATATCGATATTTTTTAAAAAATTAAAATAATATCAGCACATTCTTTAGATAACCAAATTAGAAATGTAATCAAACTTTTTTAATTACTCAAGATAACATTAACTCATGCACTTAGTTATATCTAACCTTTGCTATATATTATATATACTTGATGTAAAGAGTTAAATAGTCATTAATTGACTTATATGTTATCTGATCACATATGGGATGCATGTTTTACTGTGTCTAATTTTGTGTGTGTGTGTATATATATATATTATATATATATATATATATATATATATATATATATATATTATGTTATACACATTCACACTTGTTCACAGTGTGAGTGTGTAAGAAGCATTTCTTAGGGGTTAGCATCGACTTTGCCAATTAAAAGGAGGTCAACTGCTTATATAGGGTAAGAGAATGTTTCATGATTCATGCTATGTTTGGTATGGAAATAAAAGTGGAGGTAAATCTTAATAGATGATATTTGTATATAAAATTATATATAAATTTTATTCATGAAAAATTATCCTCTACTTTTTTTTTTACATATCAAACATACACTCAAGGTGGAAAATTATAATAGGGCTGTTTGGTTTCTGTTTTAAAAAACATGCAGTTTTTTTTTCAGATAAACAAAGTTGTTTAACAGATTGTTTTCTGGTTTTAGTTTTTTTAAATAAATAAATAGGTTTTGAAAACAATAAATACAAAAATTAGGGATGTTTTCAATTTTGTTTTTATTTTACTGTTGATGATCGGTGGTAATTTTGTAATTAAGAATTTTTATTAATGGCAATTTTAATAATTACACACACTGTTATTTTTACCTTCTTAACTGTTTCTCACCTGTTTATTTTCACTCCAACCATGTAGTACTCTTATAATGTCCACTGATGGTGGAATTTAATTATCATTTGTTAGTGTACTTATATCTTTGAAGAGCAATTAAGCTAATAAAAGAGCCCAGCATGTGGATAATCGATTATGTTGATAGGATTATAACTTTTTTAAAGTACAAAATGTAATTTAGAAATAATATATTGAATTAACGTTGAAGAATAAATTAACAGTTTAAATGTTTATAAAGTATAAACATATCAATCCATGGATTGTAGATTTCTCATCAAAAGATCAAGTATGTGCACACCCTATGTTTTGCATAAACTTGCATGTCGTGAGCTGTTCTAATTTCTTCATTACTATAAAGAGCTTTGAGTGATTTACAAAATAATAAAAATTTTAAATTTGAACCTTATTGCATACGTAAAACAGTAAAAGACTAAATTAGTGTCATTAATTTTCATATATTTTTACCTACCCAACTACTATACTAACAAGAAAACAAGAGTATTTCATGCAGCTAAGGGTACTCCTCCCATTATCTTTCTATATTTGAGAAAAGTACTGAAAGTTGCAAAAAGGAGAAAAGTAAAGATTAGATATTTTTACAAATGAACACATTCTTTATAGTCGGCTAGATTAAAAAATAATAATAATAACAATATGACAACATGCATGCATGAAATGAAAGCAAAAAAAAAAAAATCTTTATACTTGTGCAGGAAGTACAATTGGTTTTGTTGGCTACCAAAAGGTAAGTCCAATAAAGGAGTAATTCAACAACCCTAATAAACTAATAAATAATAATCCAAGCATGTGTGAAACTGAGTAATAATTTCAACATTGAGGGAAATGACGTCATCGGTATGGTTGAGATTGCGTTAATTAAACTGAACTTTATGAGCAGAGATCATACTTTGATTCAAAAACCGCCAAATTAGTCTGAGAAAAAATCCCGATGACACGTGAAAAGGAGAGAGAGAGAGAGAGATTATATGTCATCTAGGACCATGACCAAATGTGGCTAAGTACTCCATATGAGTCAAGACTTAGACATGCATTAACTAAATAAGCATATTTGTTCAACGAAAATAATAAAGCTACTTTAAATTCCTGCTTTTTACAGAAACAAAAAGGAAAACGATCGAATTTTTAAAACATTTATTCTTCAAAGAATTACGCACAAATTTATATAGAGAAGAAGAAGAATTAATTAATTTAAAAAATCCAATTTCAATGTAATTAATAATTTTGTCTTCCCTGCATACCCTCTTTCTAAAACAGGGTCATAATCAGCTTGTAAGCTTTATATCAAGGTTTAGGGATAATTAATGTATTCAAGCAGAACAAGATTCATTGGTAACTCACTCTTTATAACTCAATTTGATTGTAACTTGTAACATGTATGTAATCTAATAGTCAAAATTTTTTTATATTTCAAAAAGTACATTATACGTTAAAATAAAGTGGTGTGACAAAGTATCGACTAATTTTTAAATTATATGAAATTTTGTAAACTTAATTTACTTTGTAAGAATTTTCAATCTAACAGTTGGATTAATAAAATTTAACATCCATAAAAAGTTATTAAATGGTGCAAATGTTCAAAGACTTACACTTAATGTAAGCGAATCTCAACCCATATATATATATATATATATATATATATATATATATATATATATATATATATATATAATATATTATTTGTTGATGAAAAATTAAACGAGTTGATTAAGATGAAATCCCTATGAAGCTATACTCTTTCCATAAACTTTTAATTGAGAGATTATAGTAAAACAGATATAAACATTGATTGTATAGTTCACCTCAAAGATTATGCTATTAACCAATACATATACCTGTGCCATTGAATCTTTCCAGTATATATCACATCAAAATTGAATTAAACTAAACAAAGAAAATCTTGTTCTGTTAAAGGTCCTCTTAATTACATATGATTGATCCATAAGATAATACAAAACAGAACGACACCACTCCCAATCAATACAGTGCACATAACGAATGAAATTAAAGGTCGGATATTGGCTTAATCATGCTTGATATGATCAAAATCAAGTGTATCAGAAAATCATATCCAAGATAGATTATAAGAAGCACTGGGGGATGTTGGTTTTCTGAGTTAATAAGTAGTTCTAAAATGTTAGGAGACAAGGAGGACCAATCGCCTTAATATTGTACATTTCCAAGTAATCAGTGGGACCTTATAATCTTTTTAATTGTAATGAGGATTTCATATCTAGAGGCAAGCCAAGTGTTGAATTTTGCAGTTTCCTCAGCACATGTGGGGCAGGACCATTTCCTTGTAGTCTCCAAGGTCCCATTCCAGTTGTGCTAATACACAGTCCTAATTATTATATATATGTATATATTGTTCATAGAGACTTCTTGTAGTTTTTATATTCTAAGAAAATCTTCCACCAAAGCAAAACATGGATTCCATGGGCATCAAAATATTTCTTAAGGATCCTAAGCTACAGAGATCTAGGTTGTAATTAAGGTATCCACAAGAGGGTAAGGAGGGGTTGGGGGACCTCATTAATTGGACATTACAAAGCATTTGAAAAAGATATAATAGACATAGACCACACTTGTGACAGCAAACTCAGCATGGTTTGGTTTAATTATAAAACAGATTCAGACTGAGCATGCATTTTTACACATGCAAGTTTTGTGGATCATATCTTCTATATATCAATAATGAAATTAAAAGTGCTAGAATTGACAGATTCCTAGTTTCTAATGAACATATTGGTTTCTTGATTGAAACTCTTCCTTCAAATGCTAATATATATATATATATATATATATATATATATATATATATATATATACATGTATGTATGTATGTTCTTCTTTTTGGTAGGAACTATATGTTCTAACTAATGGCAAAAGTTGACATATAATATATATAGATATATAAATTAGACCCATATTAAGTATATGAGTAAGGATCCTTTCATTTAAAATCCATGAAAAATTGGATATCATTCTCCTTCCTTTTTTTTTTCGATAATTCTCCTTCCTCTTATTTATTCCATGCCATTGTTATACAAAGATTTGGCGCTTGAAAAAATAAAGAGCAAGAGAAATTAAGGAGTTAATATTAAATTTAATTGTCTTAATTATCAGACTAGGCAGCCAGCAGGGCAAATTTGATAGTGTTCTGAAAAGAATCTTGGAAGATTCTTTCTACTATTTTTGCTATCTATCGCCAAAAGTTTGTTAAAGAAGGATCTGTATTCTATACTCAAACACAAACTTAAAGCGAGAGAGAGAGAGAGAGAGAAGCTCTTCAACATTCTTTAGTCTTGCTGATCTTAACCATGATGAGAGGTAGGCTCAAGTCCCCGTGTGTGTAATGCATCTGAATGAAATAAAAAATGAGAAGCTGATATATAATATGGGATTGTGGCTGATTTGTGTGGATTTGGAACCGCTGGTGGTGGGGAGCTTTTGTTTGGCTTCTCTTAATACACAGCATTTCCAAGGGATCATTTTGCTTTTTCGAATCGTGTGGAGTAATGCAACCTCTAAGAGTTTGCATGTGCCCACAAATCTACACTAGATACCATATATTCCCTACATCTCTTTCCACTTCCTTTTGTCTTCGTTTTCTTTTTTATTACATTACAAGATATATATATATATATATATATACACACACACACACACATACACATACACAATCACTATAGCTCTATCACTAATTAATAAACAAAATCAAACCTAATCAACATAATCCCTTGTTTTCATATCCCTACTTTACTATATCTATGAGATTGTTTACAGTGATTTCTTTCTCTTTTTATATACTTTTATATAAAACTAAATATTGCTTTTACTATATTATAAGGAAAAGAACAGACAGCATATATAGTCTAACATTTCCGAATTAAGAAGCAAGAATTAATTTCTCGATTTTTAAACCACAACATATGATTATTTTTTTTTGCCACTGGTTCATGAAACCATAACCCAAAAAATGAAATTTACTTAGGCATGAAGATCACAAGTAAAATCGACGTGGGCTTTCCTATTCTTTTTCCTCTTTTCGAACATGCTATCCCTTGTTCAATATATGTCATATTTATCAGGCAGCTCATTATTACTGCTTATATTTGCTTATAATATGAGTGTTTTTTATTTTATTTAGATCATCTCTTATAATAAAATTATTTTATTAAAAATAAATTGACATAAATATTATAATGTACTATCTACTATAATAAATTATAGAGTTTATTAATTATATTTAAAAGTAATTGTATCTTTTTTTTTCAACAAAATCCTCTCCTATTAAGACCTATTCAATGCCTTGAATTATAAACAAGGGAGAAAGAGAAGGAGAAGGACGACCATAGCTACCAAACTAATCGACAATGGGATGACTATGTTTACTTTGTGCTATATCCTTTAGTACTATATTCAAAACCGCGAATTATAAACAAGTGAAAAAGAGATGGAAGACTATGTTTACCAAACTAATTAATTATTTATCACATATATCATCAGAAAAATATTATTTGATGTCATCAGAACATGACTAAGAAATATAAGTGGCATGATTCTATTAGCAAGTTAGACAAATCTCATTCTTTTCATATGCCAAAAAGGAAAGTGAGCCAAGTTACACGTATAGATGGGAATTTGGTTTATGAAGAAAGAACCATATGTAATTATATATATGAAATCACTTTGTATCACGATTGGATTGAATTCGTTTTTCGTTAATTAATCATAGCTGATTAGACTGCATTTATCTCCTTGCTTTGCATCGCGCGCAATAGAATAGTAATCCCAATGGGGAAACAACTTTTATGAGGCCAACACAGTTCAAAGTAGACTAACATAAAATAATAAGATAACAAAGGAGAATAGGACTTTAAAATAATTTAATTATTAAGATTAAATCTTATTATTTTCCTGTAAAATTGAAATATTCTTATATAGTTTTCATTTTACTTTTTTTTGCTGAATTTATATATATGTCTGATTATTCCTTTTTAAAAAAAATAATTAAGCCTATTATCTTTATTCAAAATTAATTATTATCGTTTTTCTAACAGCCTAATTTTATTTTACTAGAAGTGACAACACATTAATATTATCGATTTATTATAGTAACAGGAAAACCTATATTTTCTATTTTGGCATGCAAGGAAAACCCATATTATAGCATGTAAAATTTGACTAAAGAGAAAAACAAAAACCTTCTATTTGTTGACTTTTGCTGGCTTTTCTTGTTGGTATTAAAACCCAAAGATAAATATTTTCTTTCGTCAAATCGATTACGTAATTCAAAATAGTATATATAACAGGGTTTGATCCATATTAATTAATTAATTTTATTCCCTAAGCTGATTGGTGCAGTATAAAGTGTAAACTAAGTGTCTGCATTTTCAAGTTACTCACTGATTAGTTCAAAGTGGATGCAACAGTGGACGCTGCCTAAAAACTCAAAAAAGTAGTGCCTTTTAGATCAGCAATTCCATCAGCTGCCCAACCCTAATGTCCCAGGAAGATTAACTAGAAGGAGAGGACGAAGGAGAAAGGGGAAGAAAAAAAATAAAAAAGAGAAAAGAAAGGAAAGGAAGCAAATCCCCTAATTATGTAAAGCAACACAATACTATATTGCTTTTAAACTATAACATTTGTATATGTTTATAGCCTGTCCTCTGCTTAAGCAACAAATGACATACTTTTGGTGGGGTTAGTGGGGGTTTCTAGTAATTTGCATGGGTTCACATGTCTGGCTAAAAAATTGAAGGATTCTCACTTTCCACCACACAAACAACTCATAAAATATGGCCCACAAACCATGAGTGAAACAGCTCAATTAGATTTGGTTCTCTAATTATTAATTATAAACCCATTATATTCTAATCATATATATATATATATATATATATATATATATATATATATGATATAGAATATAATGGGTTTATAATTAATAATTAGAGAACCAAATATATATTGCTTGAATTATCGCAATCTTTAGGTCAATCCCTCCTTATTAATTAAGCAATATCACCATCTTTATTACTTCTAGATTTAGAAACATAAATTTGTGGATTGTAACTCAATCAGAAATTATTTCTTTCTTTTTCCCTAAAATGAAAAGGCATTCAAGTTTTAAAACTGCAAAAATGAATTTTTTGGGATCTGTGATTCAAACTTGATTTGATCTTGTACCAAAAAAAAAACTAGATTTGATCTCATATTAATATTATTTTATTAAATTACGAGATATATTTATAGTGTTATACCCTATACGACTAATCTCTTTTTAGATTTTAACTTGGCCCTCACCATAAAATATTTTCAGCAAGTTTTGAATCCTTACCTCACATGGAATTTAATTTGTCAACTGAAACACATCCCGTAATTAAGATTAATATTATTGATGTTTTAAACTATTCATTATTACGTTTAATTTACTTTCCTTCCTTAATAAGTTGCTTGTTTACAGCTGGGGCTTTTCAATTCGGGGTACTATCAGCTGAGACAAATTGACCGTGAACTAGGAAACCACATGTAAAGTGGAACCTACTTAAAGGCTTTTTTTTTTTCTCTACACAAGGCTGTGTTATCTACATTGATCAGTGTAATCAAAATAATCTTATATAAAACTACCCTTAAAAAAACCATCAAATAGAGAAGAATCGGAGACAATCAATTAATTAATTACCTATGTGTCACTTTGGAAGACTATATATGCTGATTGCTGAGAGAGTGGGAAGTGCCAACCTCATCATCATCCTCTGCATATATAGCGCAACATAAACTAATCAATTTTTTTAATGAAAAGAAAATTTGAGCAAACATGTACAAAACAATAAAAATATTCAATAAGCAATATTATATTATTAATAAAGATGTAAATAAATTGACCAACAAGTAAAATTGCACTCGCAGCCTCCCTTGTGGCGCGTGGCTTCACATTGTCTAGAAATACAGCTTTTTTAACATTTTAAAATCAGAGATAATCGCTTTCAGAGATAGTCTCCAAAGTCCATATACAAATGGGTAGAAAATTAATAAATAATGTAATAATTATTAATATAATAATCAAATTATAGTTCTACGAAAAATTGATGCTAGAGGAGAGGAGAGATAAAGAGCATATAGAAATAGAATCTAGGTGTATATAACATTGAAATCTATACACAATCTGATCCAGCGATGGAATAATTCCTGGGGTGCTAGCAGCTTAAAAAGAGGATTGGAGATCTCTGATTTTCCCCCAGCAGCTTCTTGCCAGAAAGTTTTCTGCAAGTGAAACCAGTTCTTCCGGGATTTGCAAAAGCAACAGCTCTCTCTCTCTCTCTCTCTCTCTCTCTCTCTATCTCTCTCTCTCCCTCCATATCTGTATCTGTATCTCTCTGTCCCTCTCACAACACAGCACAGAAAAAGAGAAGGACATGGGTAGCAGTTATTTTGGAGAGCCAAACTTGGGAAATGAAAGAGCAAGTGGGTCTTCTTCTTCAAGGAAAGGGAAGAAGAACAATTCTGACAAGCCAAAGCAACCCCAGAGAGGACTTGGAGTTGCTCAATTGGAGAAGATCAGATTACATGGTCAAATGGCCTGTGGCTATAATCCTCCTCTGCACGGCCCTTACCCATCTAATTTCAACAATGTAAACTTCTCTACTTCTCTCTCCCTTTCCCCAAAACTAGCAATGTTTTTTAGTTGGATTTGTGAAATTCAATGGAGTTTAGACCCTCATGAACATGCAGGAAGATCCAAGAGTGCAAACAGCATATTCATCAGTGCCATCATCATCTTTTTCTTACTCATCGTCATCTACATCATACTCAGCTTCATATGGCTTCCAACCCAACATTGTGGTATGTGTAATTTTGGATTTTAATTTCTTTAATCCCAATTGGTTTTACACTTTCACTTGTACTATATTTAACTTATTCATCTTCTTCATTCTTTTGTGATGGGTGAACACGTTCCACGCATATTTTCACAATTGTGTCACCACTTGGTAACTATTACTGCAAAATCAATATATCCAAGTGGCCAGTAATTAATTGTACCACAAAGTAATAAAGATGGTTGTTTTTCTATCCCCTGTAATTTTTTTATGTATATGATATGGCATGACCTTCTTACTATTGAAAAGTTTATAGTACAAACAACCCTAGCAATCTTCTTTTTGAATCTGAACAATCCTCTATGTTCGGTTGAATCTGAAAGTGCATTCATTGTATTACTTTGATCAAGGGTGGTACTAACCCTAGGTGATGAGGGATCGATGAATTGTGTGTTCTGCTAGCTGAAAAATTATCAAAATCATATAAAGTGATTAGAAGAGTAGAGACTGTATTTCAAATCATCTTCGCCATTACAGTTACCTAATTCGCACATCTAACTGCTGCAAAAAAAAAAAAAGTAATAATTCTTTTCTAGTAACATGTTCAAGTATAGTAAATGGTAATATATATGACGAGTGTGAGTTTGGAGAATCCTGAATTTTGACAAAATTGTTTGCTAGTGCAGATGGGCCTACCCGAATACGAAAGAGCAAACATCAGATATGGAGAGTCTCAGCCAACTAATGCAGTAAGGTACTTAGCATACGTTTGGTATCATGAAAATGAAGAAAATGAAATAAAAATAGGAGTAGAAGTAAGAATAAGAATGGAATGAAAATTTCAGAAATGAAATAAATAATATTCCTTAAAAATAGATATTTCCTCTATGATTTTTCTACTAAATAAAGAAATGAGAATATCTCATTTTTATTTCCAATTCATTCATTTCCTTTCCATCATAATGAGTAGTAAAATCTTCGAGCCCCTTTTGTCATTGATATAAGGAAAGAGCAATGTATATGTGTTTATACAAGTTGGATTTTTGCTCTTAACTTCTTGTTTTATGATTATTTGTCATGATGAATTTCTTGCTGATATTTCATAAAGAAATATCATCATCCCTACACCATTCTTGTTTAATTTGGGTAATAAAGATAAAGAAAGAGTTTGTTAGAATGTGTTTTATCACCCAAGAAGAAAGTGGTGCAAGAATGGTGTAAAGAAAGTGACATACAAATAACATTATTGTTTCTTTATATCTCAAACCAGATGGGAACATGGCAATGCCATCTTGGAGAGCCAGTCTTCTGCTCAACCCAACATAACTAGACCCTTTCTTAACATATATGTAAGCAATTTTTTTGCATGTGTATATATCTCATATGATGTTCCACGCATTAAAGATATATTTGGTACCCAATAATCTATCTTTAAATTCAAAATGTCTTTCGTTATGTTTGTCTCTATAATTAGGACTCACAACACTTTGATACCAAGAAGCATAGAAGTGGTTCCGTGGGCTCAAGCAGTCAGAATTCTGAATCAAGTGACTCTCAAGAACCAGATTTGGAGCTAAGGCTATCCCTTTGATATGCCACTAGAAAGTGTGGCGATTCTCGCAGTTGTAATGCTTTTATTTACAATTTAGAATTGCAAAAACACAAACGAAGAAGCCAATGTGTTTGTTTTAAAGTTTCACGATCATACCCTTGTGTGATGGAAGATAGCTGACTCTTTGCATATAAAACAATGCAAAACTTTCTCCTTTTACATAAATTCTCAAAGAGAAGTTATTGTTATCTCTAGTACCTTATTTATATTTTTAATTTTTCATTATAGTTAGTATGCAGCATCTTTCCTGAATTCAGCAATTTATCCTTGTTAATGTGTTGAGAGGTAAGAAGTTCCATTTATATGACAAATGGTACTGAAAGCAGGAAGGGGTTGATACTTTCATGAAAGAAACTACAAACCTGACATAAGTAAATGATTTTCTTTTCTTCAACCAACATTAATTAAATTGGAGGCATTTTATGGAGGCATCCAAAATTATTTGTAACACATCTTTAATCAAAATTGACTATTCATAAGGACTTGAGATAGTATGACTCTCGTTCACAAACACTCACTTTGTGATACATATATAGATCATATGAGTACTGAAAATAAGGGCTCAAACCAAGAATTACTATCAAATTACAACTGAACAAATATATATAATGTCTTTTCGGCCATATTAATTAAGAACCCTAAGTTCTTGGTATATAGGATCCATAGAACGAATTAGAGTAAGATGAATGAAGAATAACTAATAAATTTATATATTTGAAGAGCAATATAAAAACTGAGATGAAGGCCAATTTAATCCAGTCAAAATATTTTCCACTTACATTTGACATGAAAATGAAGCTGAATACAGACAAATTCTTTTTTCTTTTTTAAATATATAACGTTATGGAAATTTGAACCTAGCTAGTAGCCTCAGCAAACTAGTAAACCTTTTATTAGCTAGCCCAATCCTAATTAATACAAATAGATTCTACGCTTCAAGTTAATTATAAGTTTTATTATTTTCAAATTAGTTCATCCACACCAAGATGCATATATGATATATATAAATGAAATTTTGATAGAAACATGATACAGAAATATATTAAACTGAAAACTTTGAAACCAGCGCTAGACAATCTTCTAGTAGTCTAACAAACTCGAAGCTGTATTGACTTAATTGGTAATGTTAATCACTCTTCAGAAAATCACTATGCCTCTTTCCCACAAATGTGTTTGATGATTCAGTCGCAAAGTTGATTCTGTAGAGGATTAAGTCATGATAACTTTCGTCTGAGTTCACCTGGCATCAAAACTACCTATCCTGTTTCTTGTTTTCATTAAGAAAATTGAATAATAAGCGTCATGGTTTGCTGCATATAGAGCACTAGTGAATGCTTTTAAAACTATGCAACGTGTACCATTATAACGAAAACAATTGTCTTTGCTGCCTTCCGTCAATTTTGATGAATAAGGATACTATTATGAGATATCAATTACAAATAATACGTTATTAAGTTCAATGTATGATTCTGATTGATTTCACACCAACAAATCTGTTCTACATTCCAGCAGCCAGGGAAAAATTCATTTTTCACATGTAAAAATTGATCAGTAAGATTAGGTAATCAAATCAAAATATATAGAGAAAAGTTCAAGCAAGAAATTAAAGTCCTTAATTCATGCTGCGCATTGATCAGACTGAAAGGTCACCAGCGGTTAATTGTTGAAGTTGAAGGTCTCCTACAAATGGGGTAGGTTTTGGTCCAATTAAAAGCTTCCTCTAGATGTGTTCCTAAATTCTAATTCTGGTTACTTTCTTCCATATATAGGAGGGCGCTGTTAGATTTTCTTCTTTTTTTTTTAAGTTTGCTGCCTGTTTACGACTTTAATAAGTGCAGCTTTAGGTGCTTGTTTTTTGCGTGTCCCCTTTTCTGATAAAATTTTGACTGAATCATTCAAAGATAAGATCATGGAAATAATAATAATAATAATAATAGAAGAAGTTATTTTTTTAATTTTCCTCAAATTTAAGACATAATATATATATATATATATATATATATATATATATATATATATATATATATATATATATAATGTAGTAAATATATAGATGTATAATTCTATAGCTACAAGATCTAGCTATAGCCTTGGTGACATTTGTCTAGTCGGTACCATAAGACGAGTTGGATTTTACAGGAGTCCTTGATGCCTGTCTTTACTGATAAAGATAAATATTAATACACTCTAAAAGTTGGCTACTTTTGCAATTTTCCTGTAATCAACTTCCACAGGCAAATGATGGAAAAACAACTGTATTAGTGTCAATCAGTGAAAAGAATAATCCAGACAAAATAGTTAATAGAGATCACTCCAAGTGGATGCTATTATATAAAACATGGATAATCATAATGGCCTAGTATCTTCCAATTCATTACAGTGCTAACTCCATTTTGATTCTATATGCATATCTCAGTCATTTTCAAAGAATCTTAAGTTATATTTTGCTCTCACCTCAGAAATAATTTTGAAAAGATACTGCTGATGAGGGAAGTGTTTTAATGGAAATAGTATCCGAAAAAGTGGTGCTATTTCATTAAAAGAAAATATTCTAATATTTCCACATGTAATATTTTCTTGTTACAATGGTGATATAAAGATTTGAACCTATATTATATGTGTATGTGCACATGTTTTCACATGTAATATATATAATACTGAAGAATGAGTACTTCCATTTACATTTTGTCCTAAAAAAATATGTTATATTCAAAAATGTTTTGCTAAAATTAATTTTTTAATTAATTAAAGATATAACAAATAAGCTACCATTCCACATGTTTCATGCTCTCTTGTCACTTGCAATATTTGCTAAATGAAATCTAACATTGATTGATAAAGATGCACATGGATACGTCATTTAATGAAGAATTGTGTAATATCTCTAATTTCAATGAAAATTTATCATGTAAGGTCTCTATTTTTAATTGATTCAATTTAATTCTTCAATTAAAAGTGTGAGAGAATAGCATTAAAAAATTATAAATTCTCATAACTCATCTTCCTAATAATTCTTTTAATTATTGAATGAAGTAAATAATTACTTTAAAAAAATTGTGTTTTGAGTATTACGAACTCACCACAAGTAACTGATCGCAGTAGTTAACATACCATAATTTCAAGAATATAGATAAAGTTTGAATCTTGTAAATGCTATTTAGGTCTAGAGAGGGCTTTAACGTTTTCCTAACCCAAATGAGTAATAACTTATTTTCACTCTTTTAATTTTAAAAAAAAATTATCATGGACTCCTATGTATGCAGTAACAAAATTTCACACGAATCTCGGCAGAAATAGTAATTAATGTCATTATGGAATATGGACCCTGTGTTGTGTTTAAAGATATAAAAGGGATTGTCTGTGCCAATGTTTTCTTCTCTTCTGTTTTATTCCCGCTAGTGCTGCTGGGAACCATCTTGTTTGTGTCAATGTTTTCTTCTTTTCTGCTTTATTCCTGCTAGTGCTGCTGGGAACCATCTTGCTTTCATAGAAAGCTAGAATCATTTCAGAACTTATTCTCTCACAAAAGGAAATATAATGACATATTGGATTTTTCTTGTTTTTCTTCTTGTTATATCGTATATCCCATCTCCATTTGGTCATGTTTTGCATATAGCAATATGACATTCAAAAGAAGAGAGTTCATCTCCGTTTCTGTATATAAGTTGGGGAGAAAATGCTGTTCATAACATCATAAATTATGCTTGAGTAACCATTGAAAAGTGTCGAATGCAGCTCGATTAGTACATGAGGTAATTGTACACTGTTTAGCTTTAGCAAAGTGGCTTATGCCCTCTACTGAACCTCAAACAAGAACTAATTGATTGTTTTCACATTATTCGTGTAATGTGTAGATCAAATAATAATGTGATACAACTGTACTCTCTCCCTTTTTTTAAAAAAAAAAACGGTTTATTGTCTCTAAAAAAGATTCAATCTTTAATTCTTTGTATATATTCATTGTGAAAGATTTTATCAACTGACCTGTTCATTTAAAAAATTGTTAACACCACTTGTCCTACAACTATTAAAAAATTTATCAAAATTCACCTAAATTCATATTAAAATAATTCTGACCGTTTAACATTTTTTTTTCATGAATCCCACCTACTCCAATCTTAAAAGTTTATTATATATCTGATTAATTTTGCATCATATCAAACGAACTAAGATTTGAGGTTGTGTTTCTATGTGTAACTTTAGGTGACATCTCCGAAACTGGAAATAATAACAACCATGGTAATCCAATCAAAAACCCATTAAGAGTTGATAATTAACTCATTTTTATTATAAATCAAAAATATTTTTATATAATTCGGTTCATTTAAATTGTCTTATAAATTTAATATGAATCGAAAGTGATAATTAACTTTGTTCTAAACTAATTAAGGAATCTGGTATGATCTCCGTATTACACGCAAACACTGATATATCTGTCACTTGGAAGGAAAAGCCAACTCTTTTGAAAGGGAAAAGGAAATGGGAAATATTGACAGCTCGATTTGAAAAGATACGTACGGTTGGTTGGTAACATTATCTTCGGGGCAAACCATATGCTGTTTGATTTGATCCTTATCTTTAGCTGCAAATTAACGTAGTAAAAAATGTTCATGTTGATATTTAGAACAGTTAATATTATTTTCCAGAGAGAATATGGGGTGTCAAAGAAACAGTTTACTTTGCTCCTCTTAACTGCTTTTCTTATATATTCATAGTAACAAAAAAAAACATTTTAATCACATTTAACTAATGGATAAAGCTGTACATATAAAATTAAAAAGACAAAAGGTCATACTTTTTTATTTTATTAATTTTATTTTTAAATTTATACAGGATCATTATTTTTGAAAATTTAAATATAATTCAATGACTTTATATACTAATTATTATTTTTTTATTTCTCTAAAATTTGTCTCTCTAACATTATCCTTAATTAATAGAAGAAAAGTCTAACTAAAGCCATTTGACATAATTAGACTAAAGGAGTAATTCCTAATCTTATTAATTTGCTATATCATAGATTATGACTTTTGCTTTGTAATTATTCATTATTTATTATTATATACTACCTTTTTTAATTTACTTGAAGTGGCATTCAATCCAACACAAGATATATAAAATAAAGTCAAACATACTACTCTTACATATTTTCCTTTTTTTTTTTCACCAAAAAACTCCTTTACTTACAATTCATATATGAGTTGCCAAGTTTCATTACATTGGTATATGTCTTTTAGGGCTTAATTTTGATCAACCGTAAGTGTAAAATTTTTTTATATTATCATCTAATCACATATTACTTAGTATTTAACTTTTTAAGTAATTATTATTTTAGTCAAACTTTTTTCAATGATTTAGCAACCTATGATAATGTAAAAATTTTTACAATAACAATAGATCAAAATTAAACTCATATCTTTTATGCTTTAACAATTATATATATCTAAGTCTCAACAAAGTTATAATTGTATTGTAATAATATATCCAGAGTATATTAGCAACAACTTAATTAACCCCCCCCCCCCCGGCCCCCCAACAAAACGTTTACCACAATCAAAGCTGAATCTTTTTTTTTTTGTTGAAAAGAAAGGCTTTCTGCTTTCAATTCTCATTCCCTAAACAGAAAATTGCTAATGCTGCTAAGGGCGTACGTCTCCTCTAAACATGGCTAAGAACCATTTGCTATTTTGGCAAATGCCTTAACCAACCTACGGCTACATTAAAGCCCACGTGAAAGTGTATTATAAGACAAAACCTAACCTAAGAGGAACCGAAACTAGACGCACCCAAAAGGCCAAAGGCTAAGCTTTAACGAGCCGTGTGTGGAAGTGTGTCTGGTCTGGTCTTTCCTTCTTCGAGAGTTTCCTCATCAAACACCTTTATCCTCTTAATAATGGCACCATTGCACAAGTTTCTTCTGATTCTCACTCTTTTGTTCCTTGCCGTGGATGCCAAACACAACAAGCACAAACTCAAATCTTCCAAAGTTCACAAGAAAATTCCAGGAATTCGAAAATTTCCAATAACCTTTCCTTTCTTTGGATATCATGAGCAGCAGACTGCAGAAGGGGAGGAAAACAATGGTGGTGTGCATGGCAATGCCAATGCTGCCGTTTTTCCAAAGCATCGACGGGTGGCCAAGCCTGATTTCGAAACAAATTCCACGGGCCATTGGGAGGTGATTTCTCAGAACTCTCGGGTGTATCCGCCATGCAGATCAATTTGATGCCCACAAACAAGATCATTGTCTATGATGCCACAGTTTACCGCACGTCTAGGCTCAAGTTCCCAAATGGGGTACCATGTGTTCCATACAAAGATGACAAGAAAGTAGACCAGCTTGATTGTTTTGCTCATTCAATGGAGTACGATCTTGAGACAAACAATGTTAGGCCACTCAAGGTTTGTGTCATCTTTGTGCTTTAGTTTCACACTCTCGAAAGGGTAGAACTCTAGAAGAATGTGATGAGCTGATTAAATAGCATCATTAACTTTGGTGGCAGGTAACGGTGGATCCGTGGTGCTCATGCGGAGGGCTTGCACCTGATGGTACCCTCGTGAGTTCTGGTGGTTTCCTAGATGGAGGAAAAACCATCAGATACATTGGTGGTAATTGCCAAGATCCCTGTGATTGGAGGGAATATAACAATGCATTGAAAGACGAAAGATGGTACGTACGGTATTGATATAATATATATACACTACTCATTAATGACAAATGAATAATAGTTAATACCATAGCCATGTTATATTTTTATTTTTTATTTATTTATTTTCATCATCTAAAATATCTTACTGAATAAGTAGTTATCTAACTTGAAAGCCTCGTGTTCAAAACTTCACAAAAAATATCTTAACGATTATCTAGCTAGCGAGGATATATTTTCAATAGTTTTTATGATTAAATTCAGCAACTATAATTAAATTTAATTCAGCTGAAGAGTTCCGTGTCTCTTCATAATTTTAAATAAAAAAAATGTCTAAATTTTTTAAAGAATTGGCTTGTACTTAATAATGCGAATTAAATGATTTGAAAATGACAAAATTATGATTATGATTAGATTATTTGTGTAATTATTTTTTTTATCTAAAACAAAACCAATGTCATGGATCATTACAACAATGTTATGTACATGTCATGGCATAGGAAAAAGGGGCGTACAAATAGCATTTTTTGCATTTTAACTTTGTAACTCAAACAAGCGTTTGATCAAAGGAAGAAAATATCACAAACGTGCATTAAAAGTACAAATTTTTGCATTGAACTTGAGATACTTCTTTCCAAATGTTAAACAAACAGCTACGTAATTTGTTGCTCCCCTTTGACTCACTAGGTATGCAACTCAAGCAATCCTTCCCAACGGAGACTTCATTGTGATAGGAGGCCGAAGAGCTTTCAGCTACGAGTTCCTCCCAAAGGAAGGTCAAACCACCGACAAACCCTACTTCTTCCCATTCCTCTACGAGACCTCAGACATTGACGAGAACAACCTCTACCCTTTCGTCCACCTCTCCACCGACGGCAACCTCTTCATCTTCTCCAACAACCGCTCCCTCCTCCTCAACCCCACCACCAACAAGGTCGTCCGCACCTTCCCCGTCCTGCCCGGCGGCTCCCGGAACTATCCCGCCTCCGGCATGTCGACCCTCCTCCCAATCAAACTCAACGCCGCCAAGACCGCCAAGGGCGGCCCCGCCTCCATCAGGGCGGAGGTCATCGTCTGCGGCGGCAACACCTACAACGCCTTCGAGCTGGCGGAGACCAAGAAGATGTTCCTCCCGGCTCTCCAAGACTGCAACAGGTTGACCATCACGGACCCTAACCCTACGTGGCACACCGAGTTGATGCCGTCGCGGAGAACCATGGGCGACGCCCTGGTCCTCCCGAACGGGCAGCTCCTGTTCATCAACGGCGCGCAGAAGGGCACGGCGGCGTGGTGGGACGCCGACGAGCCCAACTACGCCCCGGTGCTGTACACCCCCGAGGAGGCCAAGGGCCAGCGCTTCAGGGTTCTCAAGCCCAGCCAGATCGCCAGAATGTACCACTCCACCTCCGCGGTGCTTCCCAGCGGCAAGGTTTGGGTCGGTGGCAGCAACACCCACGAGACCTACAAGGACGTGGACAAGTTCCCAACCGAGACCAGAGTCGAGGCCTTCTCTCCTCCTTATCTGGACCAGAACCTCGACAAGTTCCGGCCGCAGATCGCTGAGGACGCGTCGGCGAAAAAGTTGGGGTACGGCGGCGCCTTTGAGACGCTGTTCTCCGTGCAGGACGGTGGTCGGTTGACCAAGAATGACATCAAGGTCACCATGTATTTTCCACCCTTCACCACTCACGGGTTCTCTATGAACCAGAGGCTTCTGGTTCTGAAGAGTGAGAGCGTCGTTGAAGAGTCCAGAGGGGTTTACAGGGTTGGGTCGGTGGCGCCGCCGTTCGCTGAGGTTGCTCCCCCTGGGTACTACTTGCTCTTCGTCGTTCACCGTGGCGTGCCTAGCAAAGGAATGTGGGTACACATCCAGTAGAGCTGGCTCAATTTTGGAGTTGTGTGGGTGTTTTTTTTAGTAGTTTTGTTGTAGCTGTATATTTTTATCTTTTCTTTTGTATGTATATATATCTTGAAATTCTTCATTTTGGATGTACCAAAAATGGGGGAAAATAGTGATGTTATCACACTATCTCAATTCCTGAACAGGAATTGGCGCAATTTCTATGTATAGCTAGCTAGGAGACTTATTATCATGTGAAAGAACTAATTTTTTTGGTTTGTGCGGTAAATGTATCCATAGGCATTTTATTAGTGATGGCCTTATGTTTGAATTCAAGTAGTTAAGACGGGAGCACGCCCCTTTCTTAAATTGCAAGAAACCAATTTAATTTATGAAAAAAAAAAGTGATATTAAAGCGTTGTAAGAAAAAATGTTATTCATTTTTTCATTTTCCTTTCATATATATATATATATATATATATATATATATATATATATATATATATATATATATATATATATATATATATATATATGGCACTAATAAGTTACTGTCTTCCCTTCATTATAGGCGCTTTTTGAGTAATTAAGTTCAAATTATACTTTGATTTTTTTTATTAATATTAACTTTAGGTGGTATTTGGCAAATTAAAAAGACTGGTTAAGGATTGTTCTTCAAAAAAAAAATTGATATGTCAATTTAAGAAAATTTGATTTAAATAAAAACTTAATAGTTTAGAATAATTTTTTTTTTATTAGATTTCTTTTTAATTTGAACTATAGTTTCAACTTAAAATTTAATTGAACAAGAACTATTTTTCAAAATTTTATATGATTACTAAAGGAATTGACTTAATGATTAAGAATGTGTATTTCTTATTTTAATTACTCCTCTTTAAACCTTAAGTTATATTTAAGAGAATTAATTTCTCCAAATATATCATGACTATATATATATGAGAGAGATGCGTCCTAAGATTGCACATCGACGCAAAAACGGCCCTTATCGTACAACTAAAAAAAGAGTATATATGTGTGTGTGATGAAGTTTTTATTATAAGTTACTGAAACATTGCTCTAGTTTCTAACTGATCACAAAAATATTGATGTATAAGCTGAACTAGAGGGGGTTAAGTAGTCTTGTCTTTCGTTCTACCAACAAAAAGGTCCCTCCAGGACGTATTTAGTTTGCCAAGTAGTCTTGTCTCTTTTTTTTAACCTCGTTTCAGTCTCAAAGAACTATTCTTTTCTCTCTGTGTAGTTAAGAAACATTTTACTTTTCTGTTTTTTTCCCCTTCTCAATGTTGAATTTTAATAATGTATCCACAATGCAATTCAAAGAAAGAATAACTTAACCTTTCTATTATCTACCTGTTGAAATCACAAGTTGCAGTTGACCAGGTTAAGTGCAGAAAAGAAAGCTTTCTAATTTAATAGAAAGATGAGCACATTAGCACAAGGTAAGGGTAATTTGACTTGGAAGCCCAACATTGTTTATTTTTTCCTCAATCAGGGTTGCACTTCCCTAGCTATAAGGATACCCTTAGGTCATCACTCAGCACTCTTAGCTGGATAGTCCATTAATCTTACTACTCTTGCTTTAGCTATAGTCCTATGCACGACCTTCTACTCCCTCCGCGTTCCAGCTTAGTCTGGCTTATTGGTTCCCAGCGCCACACCAACTCTCCCATGCATCCTAACACCTATGCATCAAAACAACATCTATCTGTTTCAATTGATTTTAATTTCTGATTTATTTTTTAGTATAGAAGTTACGGAGAGGGTACGCTATACTCAGGATATGTGACAAGTCTCAAGTCTCAACGAGAATTTATATACAATAATATTTATATATATCATTTATCAAAAAAATTATTTGTAGCAAACTTCAAATTTAAATCCTACAAGCAAAATGTTTCGATCCTTATCAGTTGAATCAATCCCGTTAGCTTATTCTGATTTCTAGGAAATATTTTTCTACAAGGAAAAAAAAATGAAAAACAAAACTGCATCAGGTTTCAACACTTGTACAGTTGTACCCTATCTGGAGCCAAACTTACTTATGAAAGCTGACATAAATTCTGTAGGCTCTCCATTTAAAACAACGATTTCAGAATGTCGAATATGTCCTGTATGAAAAGGTCAATATACTCGGAAACCAATTAAATTTTAAAATTATCACGCAGAGTTCATCTTCGGAATGTTTCTTTGCTAGTTGCAAGTTATATAAAGACTCACCAACCAAAAATAAAGCATCCAAGTTTTCAAGTTCATAGAACATCAAACACAGGCAGAAGTTGTTCATTGGAGTTAAAATGGCAAATTTTGAAAAAGTGTTGGTAGCTTTGTTCGTCTTTGCAGTCGCACTCGCACCCAACATCGTCCTAGTAGATGCCACCATTTCCAAGAGCACGTACATCACCTGGGGTGCTCAGCATGCATCAATTCAGGGTGAAGACCTTCAGCTTGAGTTGGATCAAACCTCAGGTGGAACGTCTATGCTTAACTAACATGCATCCAATCTAGATTTCGGCAGACTTATGTGTTATGTCTTTGGCAAAAGAAAAACTCTGCATCTAAGAGCAAGAAAATAGTATAGAGTTGCAAGCACGCTGCATTTTTCCTTATTTTACAATTGAATATTGGTAGAAAAGAATGACATTATGATCTAATCAAATTACATTCAACTTCAAGTACAAGTGTCAGAGCATCAGATTAATCTGTTCCTATAGTAGTTTAGACAAGATTTGTAATTTATCTGAAAATTGTGCTAGCTGCAGTAAAATAAATAATTAAATAAAAATGCATTCCTCTGTTCTCAGCTTAACTGGAAATATGTGGTGTTGCCTGTGCATTTCAGGATCTGCTGCTCAATCAAAGATAGCATTCTTATTTGGAAGTATTGAAATGCTAATCAAGCTGGTACCTGGTAATTCTGCGGGAACAGTTACAGCCTACTACGTAAGTTCACTGCAGCTAAAAGGTCTAATAAACCCCTGGCATTTTCTTTTTCCATGAAACAAATATATATATATATATATATATATATATAGATGTACTTCAGAACAACTAATTTTATCAGAGTTCTATCTATCAGTAAATAAAGTGACAAAATATAGATTTTACAGAAGGGAAAGTGCTAATGCTTCATTACACAAAATGTGTGCAGCTATCCTCTACAGGAAGCCAGCATGATGAGATAGATTTCGAGTTCTTAGGCAACAGGACAACCATACATTGTCCATACAAACATTTATACACAAGGAAATGGAAGCAGAGAGCAACAATTTTACCTCTGGTTTGACTCAACTGCTGATTTTCAAAACTACACCATTCACTGGAATCCCACTGAAGTTGTGTAAGTCGATAAAATCTACCATAACGAAGTTACTCATTTTTCTCAGTTCCATTGGAAAAAAAATAAATAAATTGTACCTTTCTAATTGCATGATCTGTCCCTTGTTACCTCAGTTGGTATGTTGATAGCCTGCCAATTCGGGTTTTCCGTAACTATGAAAATGAGGGCATTGCTTACCCGAACAAGCAAGGGATGAAGGTTTATACCACCCTATGGAATGCAGATAACTGGGCAACTAGAGGTGGGATTGTGAAGACCAATTGGAGTGGTGCACCATTCATTGCCAAATTTAGTCATTTTAGATCAAGGGCTTGCAAGTGGAATGGGCCAGTCAGCATTAACAAGTGTGCCTCCAACATCACTGCAAATTGGTGGACTTCTCCCATATACAATCAGCTGAATTATGCCCAGATGGGTCAGTTGAATTGGGTCAGACAGAATTACATGATCTATGACTACTGCAGGGACACCAAAAGATTCAATGGACAGATGCCTCCGGAATGTTTTAAAACACAGTTCTAAACATGAGGATGGCAAGCAGGCAGAAACATTTTTTTTTTCTTTTTCTTGTTTTTGTCCCATTTGTGTGTGTCTCAATCTTGGTGATTTCATATTCTTGTTCATGAAGAACTGAATAATACTGGTTTGTGTATGTGTTACTATTCAGTTATTTTCATCAGGCATTCCCTGCCCTTGGTTTCTTACCAGTGTTGTATGCTGAATTATCTTGGTTTCTTACCTAGTTTAGATGACTATTTTATTGTTGTCGCTATTGAATTTACCAACACATATATTACTATCATTTCCTAGGCTGAGTTCGTGTCCCAAAATAAGCATTAACGCAAAGCACCAAACCTGATCAAAGGGAGAAATTACAAGGCTACATATATAAACAAATAAAACAATCTCTTAGCTAAAGGATAACTTCCACAATTTGCTGGTGATTTTCTACTTTCTCCTCGACTCCTTTGAATTTCTTCACCTACTATACTTCTTATATTTTTCCTCTCGGCTTTTCGTCATCTATATATCTGTATGATTATAAATTAAATAAGAGAGACAGAGAGAGTGAGAGAGAAAATACTAGATTGGCACGTATCACAATTCCTCTACCTTTCTTTCCCTTTGTATTTCTAATTCTAGGCAAGCAAACAGATAACTAATTGTAAGAAATAGCAAATAAACAAAAATTCCGTACATCACAATGGTGAAGGAAAAATTCAGGCAAAAACTCCTATGTAACATAGGACTGAAGGTAACATTCAGAAAGATGAGAAATGAACAGTAAAGAGAAGTTAGAAAACCTTGTTATAGTTTGTTTCACCAAAATAATTGAAAAGATATGTCATAGAAATTTCGGTTCGTCAGTATTTTGAGCTACAACTAGAAAAAAAGAATGCTGAGAAAGAATTCAGAGCCCATGTCTTCAAACCCCTGTTTGGAACACTTAAACATAAGTGAAAGGATTTACAAATCCTCAAACACACTAGAAAAATGGAATTCAATTGTCATAAACCAAGTACACAATCAAGAGGGAACAAACAAGATTGAAATTTGAAGGAATAGATCACTGGGCGCTCAAGATGGGCCAAGCCCAACCCCATACATGCATGCAATTTATATATATTGTCTGCAAAACCAAAAGGAAGAAATAGTGTTGGTTGAAAAAACATTCCAAAATCAGTCTCTCTCTCTCTTGCTATCTGATTCTCTCCACGTATTTGGGACTCAAACTCTATTTCTAGACATTCAATATGTGAATTCACGGGTATGTTCTCTTGTAATATACTTCACATGATCAATATATCTATTTTAATCCATATATGAGACCATTTACAAGAAATGATGATTATATGAGTTATAATCAACAGAATTAAACTCTCGTAAGCCAAAATACACAATCTAACCAAGCTTCCATGGCATGCCTCAAAAAAGAATAAAGGGAAATCCTCAATCCTGTACCAAAACTAGAGCTAGTAGACATATACAAACAAGGTTGCATACTCTCTCCGGTAAGGTAATTATTGTGCTGATATCTTGGCAGTGAGGCATTCCACTGGTTTACAGGTTTGCAAGAATCTGTTCCATCTTTTGTTACTGGCTAAAAATGTTGGAGTTTTGTTCCTTGGGGGGAAAAAAACAAAAAACAGAACAAAATAAAACCGTGACATATGTTTAACAGTTCAAGGAAAAGACAACAAAGACAATTATCAGTGCAAAAACACGGGAGAAAATTAGGAAGCCATGTTTCATGAATTTGTATATTTGGTGACAATGACATTTTGGAAATATATCATAGATATTTTAATTCTTTCACATTGTAAATCGTAATAAGTTCTATTTTAGTCAACAACTCAACTTATGCACCTACCCACGTAATTATGCTAGAAACCTAGAATACTATTATTCTCACGTGATAAAAAAATGGATACAAGTGATTTCATTTTATAACTTTTATACACGATTATTTTCACTTTTAGAAAACAAAAATATAGTTTAAGTTTTCGTGTAAAATCAATAAAAAAAATGATATTGTCACTATCAAATAAGTTATTTTATTTTTAAAAAAAATATAATCAAAATACTTCACATTAAACTTTTAGTTAGAAATTTTTGTAATACAAAATAAATTAATATTTTAAAAATAAAGATTCAAACTTTATATACGCATGATGTAAAGTGAGAAATTTTTTACAAGAAAAAAAAATAAATTTTAATTATTAAATTATATATAAATAATTAAAATTAAGTTTTATATAACATAATTATTTAAAAAATTATATTTTAATATTAATTATTCATACATAATTTAATGACCTTAATATTTAGTTTTTTCAATTTTTCAATAAATTACTCTTTTCATTTTCTCCCGTTAGGGAGAGAGAGAATGTGACGTGGCATTGTGGGTGAATGTGACGTGGCATTGTCTTCTCCAGCTTGCCACTGATACTTTAGCCCAAATTGCTTCTCTTTGATGCTCCGTTACGTTTCCAATCAACGTTCCACATGGTCGTCGCCGCCAACTACAAGCAGCGCCACAAGATCGGAAGCGAATCCTTCGGCGATCTACCTTGGTCATCCTTCTCCCTCTTCTGCTCACAATTTCACAGCTGTTAATTATTCCTTTCTATGTACTCATCCATATTCCTCAGTTTCTCGTTCTCCCCCACGCAGCTACGCACATTGATGCCTTCGAGATTGTCGCCGCCAAGATCGTAAGCCTCTATTCACTGCTAGCGATTCTTGTAATCGAAGTCGGAGGCTGATTTACGTATCTGATTATGCATGAATGCATGTGCAATTTAGCATGTGTTGTTTTGCTTGGTGTGAGTTAATCAATAATCATAGATTGGTGCCAATTTAGATTCTTAAGCCCTTCAAGGGTTCAACTTTACATTTTTGCTATGCTATTGTTTCTGGTGTTAAAATTCAGTTTAAATCACCAGTGGGTAAAAATTTGAGTTCTGAAAATCATCTTGACAAGAACTTTCATGGTAAGGAATAAAAATGAAAGGTAAATTTTTGTGGTATACAAATCTCATTCATAAAAATTTACTCGTCATTTTACCCCGTACCAAAAATATACCCTTATAGTAAAAACTTCATTTTTCTTGCTGCGAGTCTGCGACTGTGATGCAATTGCAACACTAAAGTCACAATTCTGTGGTTGCGAACTATTACGTTTCAAATTTATGAAATAGATAAGTGTTTAGCAAGTATACCCTCTACTTCATATTTGCTTGCTGGTATTAAAAAGGGAACTCCTTGAAGCCTGCCTCGTCCACAGAAGCTGCCAACCCTAGACATGGGCGAGGCAGTAATATTGGCCCTTTAAGTAGCTGGATTTCATCTCTACAGCACAAATGTCCAATATGGTAATTTTCTGGTTCATACTGCAGTCTCGTTTCTCGTGCTGCAGTGCAGTGAGTATTATTATTGTCTATATGCCACTCCTGTCCGTGACCATTTATATTATGTTGTATTTCCAGCTGAGTCTGATCAAGAAGATTCCTTGTATACGTACGTGAAGCTGCAGATTCATGGTGGTTTGTTTGCACCTTTTCCCCATGTATTTGGTAAAGAATTTTCAAGTGATCTGTCCATGGAGACTGCAAATGTGCTGTAAGGTTGATAAATTGCATAGCTTCAGCTCCTCTTGTAAACCCATCTTGTGTTGCTTCTTTCCTAAGGTGACTACAAACAATTGTTTAGTATAAAATACAGATTACCCAGGCTTGGCTCCTGTTCTGTACATAGATGTCAAATGTGGAACACAGCAATCTTGTGTATTCATTTTTTAATGCGTGAATGTAGCCCTGTTTCCCCTTTTTGTTACTTGATGATAATTATCCTTCTGTCATATGATTAGTGACACAGTTTAGTTTAAATTGATTGACAATATTATGAATTGCAGGTGTATTTTCAGTTTCTTTTGTTAAGATGTATTTGATCTCAATTTTTGGTCTTCTTTGTTGCTCACTTATTTTTACCTGGTTATGTTATTTTTCCTGTCTACATAAGATACAATGCACTTGCAGTTTTATTGGCCATCTATCATGTTTTGAGCATCCATAAATGAAATTTCTTAGACTGGAAAATGCCTAAACTGGGAGAGTTTCACGTTTATCAATTATTTATTGTTTGACTTCTTTCCTCATTATCATATCATTTGCCTCTCATGATGGTAAGCTGCAATTTCTTGGTATTGACGAGGTTATCACTTATCAGAAATATAAATTATACTGAATCAGAGGCAAAAAGTTTGGCGGAAAGATCTCTGAAGTCTGAAATAATGGTTTCTTCAGAGATATCGAAGGTAGTTCTTGGTAGCATCTATTTTACACTTAAGAACATATGATTAAGTGCTGGTCTGTTACTTGGGGGACGAGGTCACTTAATTATTGAGATATGTATCTCATTGTTTGGAACTTTCCATTTTGGTCTAAATCTTGATGTTATTTAAGGAAAAATCTTCAATGTACTGCCAGTGTCAAATTTTTATTTTATATAATTAACAGTAGTTGGAAGAATCGGAGATTTGCTGCTTTAGATTACTTTGATTTTATCAACTTATTTTTATGTTTTCTTTTTTTTTTTTTTAATTCAACCGTGATGCTCAATCAAGAAGCACTTTACTTGTAGGTAGCACAAATTTGACACTCAGCCAGGTTATCTAGTTTTTCTCTTTTTTTTTGGTAGATAGTACTATCTAGTTCTATTTAAGTGTAGTTCAAGGTTTGGATAAACTGCTGTAAATTTTATGTTCCTATGGTAAAACTAATTGCAAGTCGGCAGCTCAATTATCAGTTTATGCTTTACTTTTGCAGGACTTCATTTTTCCAACCAATACTTTCTGAAGGGTGAAATATGACAGAAAACTTCCATTTATATGGATGCCCCTATCAACAGGAACATGCCTATGCATGCTGCTACTTCTGATGAATAATTCAGCATAACTGCACACAGGGTGAGAATGCATTAAGAGAAAATGTTTATAGATTGGATTGCCATATCGCTGAGAGTTCTGAGTCAAGAGTATCTGTGATTGTGGGTGTCAGGACACTTGGTGCGGGAGGTGGTGTTGGCAACTTCTCAAGGGAGCAGGTAATTTTTCTTACTAACTGATGTTATGACTGGACTCTGGAATATGTTTCTATTTTCCAATGACTCACAGGAGAGTTACATGCGTTCTTATTTAAAAGAAAAATCTTATCCTATGTCATCCTCATCTTTTGATTCTAGTTAGTTGCTTCTTGTTATTCTAGGCATATTTAAGCTTACAGTTTATTTGTTAATGTTTCTTAACTAATTAATTCTATTTTCTTTTGAAATATTTTCTCCAGACTACATAAATAGTGGGGGCTGAAATCGGGCGGCCTCAGAAGTGCGAACCCAAAGTAGGAGGGTTGATTCGGTCCAATTATAAATCATTGGGCTGAAATCATTTACTTTCAGGCTGAAACTGGGTCAGCCTCATAAGTACTAAGGTGGGCCACTTTGACCTGATTTTAAATTGGGCCGGCCTCTAAGTGCTAACCCAAAGTAGGGTGGGCTTAATTAATCAGGTGGGCCTCGTAAGTGCCCAGATGGGCCCATTTGGCCCTAGTTTGGGGCTAGCCTGATTACTTTCAGGCTGAAATCAAGCCAGTCTCGTAAGTGTCAACCCAAAGTAGGGGTGACCAATTTGGCCCGATTATAAGCCGGTCTAAAATCTGCCCAGCCCGATTACTATCGGGTTGATATCCGGCTGACCTCATAAGTGCCAAGGCAGGCCAATTTGGCCCAAATACTTTCAGCCTGAAATCCGGCTGGCCCAATTTCATTGTTTCCAACCTAGTAAAATTACACTTTTCAACACATTACCCCTCCCTCCCCCTATATCTTCTCTTCCCATCAAACGGGGGAACTTTTATCATTATTTCTTTTCCTGTTTCTTGAAAAAGTTTGATTAGGTACCCTCGTGTAATCTTGTGATGACAATCACAGAAATCTAGATTTGGACTTTGTTACCATTTCGTCCATATATTGTTTCTATATGAATTCATGGGGGGGAAAAAGGAAGAAATAGATACTGATGGACTTTTTCTTGGTTCGGAGACTTTGTTCTTTATTTTTTTCAGATTTTCTATTGTATATACTTTTTGTATGTAATTTGTTTAAAAATTTACTTGTCAGCTGACCAGTAATAAGTTTATGACAATCACAGAAATCTAGATTTGGACTTCGTTACCATTTTGTCCATATATTGTTTCTATATGAATTTATGGGGAGGCGGGGGGGGGGGGTTGGGAAAAAGGAAAAAACAGATACTGATGGACTTTTTCTTGGTTCGGGGACTTTGTTCTTTTTTTTTTTCAGATTTTCTGTTTTATATACTTTTTGTTTGTAATTTGGTTAAAAAAATTTACTTGTAAGCTGACCAGTAATAAGTTTATTTACTTAATTGCTCTATTAATAATTTTCATTGTTATTGTTTTTAAACAGTAAAGGATCACTTTTTTTATCCCTTCCAATTTAATTTTATCCAAGTAAGGGGTGAAAAGTTATATTTTATCTTCCTATTTTCATTCCCTATCAATTTGCTCCCAAACTTTCCTCCCCCAATAAGCTATTTCCTTTCCATCATTGCTAGTAATGTAAACTTTTCAACGAGTTATAATACTTTTGAAACATTGAACACCACGTCCCCTATGATGAAGGATTTTTTTAGTTAACTAATTGAGAAAAAGCGATAGAAAGTAAAGCAATCAAAACAGAAATTCTGAAAGCTCGATATTTAATAGGTGTTAGCTTCAAAGACATAGCAGAAGGAATAGAGACATTACATAACAAGTAAAAAAATCGTTAAGCCCATCATTGTAGAAGAACTAAAACTCTTTGCCTCATTTAAGCACTTAATCGATACTGGTTTATCCTCTTTAAGTTCTTGAGAACTCTCACAACTTCGGTCAGCACAACTGCTGGTTCCGTAGCGTCAACTCCAACCATTGTAGCCAAAAGCTCAATTTTCTTCTTTGCATTTCCATCAAACAGCAACTCATCCAAACTCACTTCTTCATCAGATGCATCACCACCTGCCTCATTGGACGAGTCTGTGTCTGACTTGGCACAAGAATGTTCCCCAGGGTCATCAAAATACCCAGATGAGACTTCACATGGTGTAAATGAATTGGAATCGCCTCTGTCAGCCTTTGGATTATTTAGTTCATTGAATTCCAGATGAGAATTCAAGGGGCAGAGATTGCTGAAATGAGTGTGGGGGTTTGGGGGGAAGAGGCTGATGGAGGGGTAAGAAAGATACTGGGTATTGTATTGCACTTGTCCACCGAAGGGCTGCAACTGCTGCAGTACCTTTGAGTTTTTTGTGCCATCCATTGCTGATGCTGATACTGATACTGATGCTGAGGAGGAACATCTAGAAAGAGCAAATGTGTTGATATATAAGGAAATCAGTGCCCTCACCCTGAAGTGTCATAATGATGACCGTTATCAATTCAGGTCAGATGAAGAAAACGTAGAGAGTAAAAGTAGTAAGGTAATTATGACCATAATTCAACTGGACCCTGGTATTAGAAATTTGAGTGAGGCATCATCGTTTATGTTTTTGGGTAACTATGGCCCCATCTTGGCACACTGCTGTTTTCCTCCTATATTTTGACTTCTGTAGCTTTGCAAATTATATTCTATTCTCCTTTGTCATTATTTATGAGCAACAACCACAACCGAGGTGAACATCAATGAGGTCCCATAAGCCCCACTCCCTTCTCTCGGACACACATGCACGTTCAGGTAAGGATGCAAATTGACACAGATTCACGGACACAATTGAGTGCATACTGGTGTATACCTTCAATGGTAAAGGACAGGGCTAGATGTAGATGATTGATTGATATATGAAGAGCAATAATATATACACATTTATTTTCAAGATGTGGACCACTCTATTGGATATTCATTTGGGATTCAAATTACAGAGATAATTATTAATGAAGATATCGAGGATATTGAATTTTGCAAATACATACAGTGCTATCAGATTGTACTTTATAAAAATCTAAAAAATCAACGATAAACGACTCTAATTTTCACATATCCCTTTGATTTGGGACTCTGCAACAGTCTAACATTCTATAGAGTTTTTGTGAGTGCATTAGCTGTGAAGACAAGCATTATTCACTTCTAGAAGCTCCATAATTGCCATCAAAATATATCTACACAAAGGCTCATGAGCCAAATTGAAATGAGAAGGGGGACCAAAAGGAAAAACAGTTGCCTAAAGCAGAGCCATAAATGGGAATCAAATGTGTCCTTTTCTGTCCACCCCTAACTAAATGCATCCTCCCCAAATGATGCTAACATAGTTATGGTAATTAGGAAGGTAAAACATAACTTTTGATTAGATTGAATATAATTGCTCCCTGTCATTGACAGGAAACACCAAATCACCTAAGGCGCCCTAACCCTACCAGATATTAAGTCAACTCCTCACTGGTCAGTACTCACCTATGCCTCTCAATCAGGTATAAATTACGTGTAAGAGAAAAAAACAACAGACATAAAATTTCAAGTTGTGTGTAATACATGAGCAAAACACATTCGTTACTTTCACCTCTGCTAATTTTGCAAGATATTATGTGAGTATCAAACTGACAAAAGTGAAAAATTGAGTTCAAATCCTCCCATCTTAGCTAGCAAATGTTCGTTTCTTAAAAGACCCAAAACAAACGACATAATCTGTATTTCCATTTTTCTACATTAAAGTAGGTCCCCCTTTCAACTCAATTTGCTCCACTGCTGCTCTTCTCCAAGGAATGATGCACATGCAGTCATCATCATGAATCAGTTGCCGCATCACATGCAAGCTTGCTGTCTATAAGCTACCAATCAAAATCTCAAAATATACAAAAAAACCGCTTCTCCTCTACGGGGAAAGAATGATTCCACATTAAATCACGTTGACTCTGCAACTGACTTTCTGCATGGCTCATTTGAGTCATTTCTGAAACACCAAAATGGATCTATGGAAACCAGTCCTGCTACCTGACAAACCTGAAGTGATATGTTATACCGTTATAAATCCAATCTACAATATGTTTAACATCAGGCAGTAAGAATCTTAACAAAAATTGTAATTATATAAGTAACGCAACAGGAACGCTTATTATTAATTGAACAAACTTCAAATATGGAAGACAGTACTGGAAAGAATATTTTTATTGCAAAACTTATCTAACAGTGTTTCCTGAAACTCTGCCGGATGGAACATAATGTTATGGTAGTTGATAGCAGTGGTTTGAATAACGAAAAAAAGGAAAGAAAATGATTCAATAGCAAGGGGTAAAAGAGAAATAAAAGTGCCAAACCAAGGGGTGGATCAAGTGTAAGTGAGTGAGTTTGTAACTGGATAATAGTTTATTTATTTTTTAATTATGAGTTATCTATAAGTTTTTTATAAATGTTCGCTTTATCCACGGACCTGTCCTGACCCTAGACCCAGGACCTCTCCTCTCAATTTATTATTATTTTTTTTACCCAAAAAAGAGTTAAAAGTATAATTAAAACATTAGCAAATTAATTATGCTACAAACAGAAAATTTAACACCGCCCTCGTACTGGGGCCCAGCAACTGTCAAAAGAAGAAGAACATAACATAAAATAGAATTAAATAAAATATACACAGAAGAACATCCATCCATTGAAGCTAAGCTTTGTTGTTTGCTCAGTTCACTAGCAAATCCCTTTTTTTTTTTGGGTCTTCACTAGCAAATCCCTGAACAGCATAAATTACGATTTCGAAATGATTCCAAACCGCGTAGGATTCAGAGAAACCAAAACCCAAGGAGATAAACCAAAAATCTTGTATGAATAGGTCCAAGATAACCCTATTGAGTGAACTTTGTAGGCTTGCCATAATATGTAAAGGTTTCAAGTACCCTTTGAAATATAAAATTGATAATGATCACAGAAAAGAAGCCAAGCTAATTAGTAATTATTAACTCTGAGACAAGACGATTGCTTTCATTTGAATATATATATATATATATATATATATATATATATATATATATATTATACAAGAGTAACAATTTATTAGATGAAAGTGTAATTCATAATTATCGGATTAAAATTAATGATTCAAATTAAAATCAATGTCAGTTTATTGTTTATTTATAATTTTTAACTTATTTTTAGTTAAATTTATTTTTATTTAAGTTAAATTTTAATTAATTATATTATTATTTTTCTATTAATATTTAATTAAAAATAATTTAAAAAGTATGATTAAAATAATAATAAATTAAAATTGATTTCAATGTGATATTTATATTAAAAGTTTGACTGTAAATTCGGTCACCTATCTTCTTCTTATATTTAAATATATTAAAAAAAGTAATTAACAAAAAAATGAATAAAGAATTGAAAGTGTCAACTGACCATCATTCCACAATTTACTTAATTCTTTAAATATTGGTTTTAGATCAATTTATATATAATTTAATAATAATTTACAACTGAAAATTTTACACATTTGTGTGACCATTCTTTCTTTACCTTGTTTCCTTTATGCCAAAATATTTCTATTTGACATTTGTGAGTGTGTGTTGGGAGAGGGTGGAGGAGGGGTAAGGCTCAACTTTATATCTCATCAATTTATTGAATTGAAAATTTTTATGAAATAAATCAAATCCATAAAATTTTAAAATATATTTATTTAAACATATAATTATAATACATTTTTAAAATATAAATAAATATTAACTATTAAATTATATACCATATAAATGTCTAATTTTTATTAAATTTGATATGCTTGGCTATCACAAATAATATCATATAATTCATCAAGTAAATTGGTAGACTTGCTCCCACTCGTGTGTGTGTGTGTGTGTGTGTGTGTGTGTGTGAGAGAGAGAGAGAGAGAGAGAGAGAGAGAGTAATTATGTCAGAGATGCTTAGAAGTCTGAAACTTGAAGCGTGGATAATGAGAAACTAAGTACTATTGCCAAATTCACTAAAGTATCATCGAATAAAGCTAAAGAAATTTGTCACAAGACTCATTGCTATAGTCATTATTCCATTATCTACAAAAATAGGATTTGAATATGATACATCCTCTGATGCAAACAGCTTCAACAAAGAATACCATTTCTTCGCCAGAGATTTGATATCAGCCTCACAAGATTGCTAGGATGACCCACCTAAAAACTACTCCAACTCCTTAAGAAAATCAACATTATCTACAAAAACCTGCACATTAGAGGAGGGAAAAACAACTTAGTCACAAATGCTTCATTACCAGAAATGAATAAATAACAAAGAAAAATGCATGCTGTTTCAGAAGCCAGGGCTCAGGAGACAGGAACATATACGCCAGATCCTCAGCATATCCAAATACCGGGAAGGGGGGAAAGGGGAGGTTGTCACAAACCAAGTCTAGGATGCAGTATGGTTGTTTCATGTCACAGGACCCGTATTGATAACATGATGTTTTCACTGATCTCAAAGTATTACTACTTTGGCAATTGTCAATACTGAATACCATGGAATGGTACCATAATAAGATTTCTATGCGAAGAAATGCTGAAAGAAAACTGCGATCTTCCTGAGCATGAAACCATAAAGTCCAAAGAGCCATACCGTCTTCCAACCATCAGGATCCAAGCATGCTGTAATTTTTGTGTTGATACCAGGTAATGGTCCAGGTTCCCGAGTAATCTTTCCTCCAGCAAGTTTAACCGCTTCTGCAGTTCTGTACACATCATTTGTGCCTATTGCAATCTGTAAAGTGGGAAAAAGAAAAGAGAATAAATAAAAGAATCGCTAACAATTTTAACTTTAAATCTCATATAAAAACTCCAGTTGTTTCTGTTGATACAGAAACAAAATCTAATATCATAACTGCAGCAATAAAAACCTCTTCAGCAGATTCAAAAAATATGATCAATCAGGGAGGAGAAGAACTTCTGTCTACCTGAGCATAAGCATCTCCTTTATCATATTCTGTGACTCCATAGTTGTAAGTCAACTCCAGAACAGTATTTTTATCTTCTGGACCATAACCCAGCATTGCTATGGTATACTACCAAACAAGAAAAAAAGCCATTAAAGGATCACAGGTGAAGCAAAGGCAATCACATGCCCAAAAGTATCAAATAAGGTTCTGGGAAACAATTTTTGGGCCATCAAAGCAAGCAAGATTGAACCTTAGAATTGTAGAGACAGCTTAAGAAAAGCACGGTAGAGGATACAAATATTCCAAAAGAAACACAAATCAAAAGAAAATATCAGCATAAGCCAGTTGCAGTCTTGCAGATGCAGAATATTGTGAACTCACAGGCAGGCTGGTTTGCTGATCAAGCCATCCTAACCACAGGTAATCTTAAGAACAATAGGGTACATAGACAGTTGCAGGTGTCATCTAAAGAACATATGAGCAATTAATGAAATATGGATTTTATTAGAGGAGGCAACACACAAGATCCCCAGCGTAACATCATTATCCTGTTCATCTTTTCTTTTAAAAATACAGATGTACACCCATGGAAGAAAAAAGAAGTCGCATATTATTACACTCAAGCGCCACAAGACATTGATGGCCGAAACAAGAGCCAATTTTCCCCAGTTACCAACTATCAATTTAACATCTTATTTATATCAAGTCGACTGCTTTCAGATAGTTGAATACAATAATGGTTGTTTGGTAGAACAGATACTCAGAACAGTGTTCCATTCTAAACAGGTCTTGGTTCAGGATAGTGCTGAACTGAACATATTTTCACACACTACCAAACAATAGGCAAGAAGGTAAAACAGCATATCTTGTGAGAATCAAGTCTGAAAGGGAAGTTATTATTCAATAATAACAAGACATCCAAAATGAAAAACACATACACTCATAGAAGAATATTACTTTTGCAGTACAACCCATGCAAGGGATCATCACACCTTAGAGGATTGTTTACTATTGCCCTCAAACTTATTTTTTTTATACAGATGAAATGGTATCAGAAAGTGTGGGCATCAAAGCCCCACAATATGATATAAACCCTAAATTCTAATTAAATTAATATTGAGTACTAGGCATATTAATTATTTAATTATAAAAAGATATGCATCGGAATATATAACAAAAAGGTTGCCATAGTACCTTGTATTCTGGATTATCTCGTGTACGAAGTAGCTCCATACCAAAAGCCTAAATGGAAAGCAATCACATAACAACTTAATGTTGTGTAAAGGAAATAAGAAGACTATAAACCAATATGAAATAGCAGTGACCCTCACCTTCTCATAAAATTCTATGGAACGATTAAGATCACCCACTCGAAGCATTACTTGGCACAAAGGCTCAGGAGTGGGACCCCTTTCTATAAGTTCAAATTTATAACCATCAGGATCCTCAATAAATGCAATTACCGTGCTGCCTCCCTTGACAGGACCAGGCTCTCTAGTTACTTTGCCACCCTTGGCTTTTACAAAGTCCACTATTCTTGCAACCTAGTAAAGGATCATATAGACAAAGAAATTACATCGCATATATTGGTCAAATGATCGATAGAGAGGAAATCCTAAGTAACAACTAAATTGCACCTCCAGCCCACACTCCATCCCCAAGAGAAGAAAAAGGAAAGATACAATTGGAATAGTTCATACAAAGAGATATAGGTCACCAGTAAAGAACAGCTTGAGAGGGCAAAGATGTTTATAAATGATAGTAGTGGGTATAACAGTTCAGCAAACTTACATCATCAACAGCAACACCAAAATGGCCAAATCCAGTACCAATGTCATACTTGTCAACCCCATAATCTGAAACATTGTTAAAATAAAATGAAAATTAACTGAAGGGTTTCCACTGCTCAATCATGTAAAACTGACTTCATAAAGTGCAAAGTTCTGTAAGTATCAGGAAAGTTGTTGAGAAGCTCAGGTTTTGCACATCTTATGAGGGAGCCAAGGACTTAGTCAGACTCTTACTGTATGTCAGTTCAATAACAAAGTGTGAATCTTCAGGTCCAAATCCAAGAAAGGCATTAGTATATCTCTCCTCTGGCATGTCACGCTTTCTGAGCAGCTTCATTCCCAGGCACTCTGTATAAAATCTGAAATCACCAAGAAGTATGTTTTCCCATAAAAATGTGCTTCACAAAATTGGTTTCAAGAGAAGATCATAGAAGAGATGAGTAGCTTTCTAACTAATTTAGTAAGGATATACTTTATGGTCCTGTCCAAGTCCCCAACACGATATACAACATGAAGTATTCTTCGCTTGTCCCGTTTGACCCACTCTTGTACATTTTCCTGTGTAGCAGCTGTGCTAGCTTGGGACAGGTTCCCAGATGCCATCACTGTCATGCAGTTACCATCTCGTCTCAACAGCCTGGATGCTTTCAGGCCAAAAGTATGGGACTGTGGAACAGCTGGAAAACAACCCAAAACAATTTCAGTTCATGAAATTATACAGTATTGTTCAATCATCATTGTTATCAATGCCGCCGCATCAGAATTTACTTCCCCTCAGCGTGCAGGTCATTGGCATTGAAGCACAATGCCCACAATCATTCAGAAATCGATGTTAAAAATACAAGAGTATATATAAATATAATTACAAATATATAAAATTTATTCGTCACAATACTTTTAGAAAATTGAAGATGCAAAGGACCGGATAATATATCGACTATCTTGCAATATTTCAATAACGAAACACTGCGTACTTTGATTGTGCAAAAACTGAAGGAATAAACAAGACCGCAAGACCATGAATCTTATACTAGCAGTAGGAACGTGTAACCCTCTTATGTCCCCCTGACTAATCCCACCATGAAAGTTTTTCTATACCAAGCACAAATTTTTTACGAAAAAAAAATATATGTTTAATGTGAAATTTCCAATTAGGCATAAAAATTACAGCTTATCTAGTTGACGCATGATTCAATTACAAAGAATCATGAGTTAGCAGTGAATCGACTAAGATGAACAAACCATACAAGGATTTAAGCACAATGCTTTCAGAGAGTCCATGAAAAAGAAAGCAACTCTGAGGAATATTTGCAAGATGGTCAAAGACAGACATCACTTACCGCTAGCGAGATGAAAAGGAAAGAGGCGGCGAGAAGGGTTGCAGGAAGAGAGAGGAGGGCACAGACGAGACGATGACAACCCGAAGGAGGAGAGAGAGGGTCGAATCGAAGAAGCCATGGGAATCACTTTCACCATCTCTGTTCTTTTACGAGTCTCAGAGAAAGAGCGTAGATAAGAGAGTGAGGCGAGCAATGTCTATCTGAAGCAGGGCTCCCCCTTTTATAACAGGGACTGTGATTTTTTTTTTAAATAATAATTAATCTCTATAATTCTATTAATTTAAATTTTGATTTTTATAATTTTTTTATATTGATTTATATGTTTTTTATAATTATTAAGTTTTTTATAATTTTACTTATTTAAATTTTATTTTTTATTATTAAAAGTATTAATTTTTATAATTTTTATTTATTTAAATTTTAATTTTTTATAATTTTTATTTATTAAGATATTTGTTTTTATTTGTTATTTTTTAAGGATCAAAGTTTATATAATTGAAATTATAAAAATTAATATATAACAAAATAAGAATTAGAATTTAAATAATGAAATTATAGAATTTTTTTTTTTTTGGGTTGCGATGAACGTGAAAAAAGAATAGAATAAATTGGAGATGGAGTAAGGAAATTATTCCCACTTTAATAGCTGGATGATGATTCTGAATTCTGATTCGATAGCCCTTACAATTCACCTTTCACGGTGTTTGTTTCTTGATTCGTTCCCTTCTCGGATAAAGATTGCCGTTATCCTACTCCTAGTTTAATTGAACTTTATTTATATTGGTGGATTCAACTTTTGATATATCATTATACGGTTACACACCTATATAAATCAATTTTTTTAGAAACTGAATTCAATTTCAGTTAAATTACAAATTTGTTGAATCTTTATTTCTTTATATATAAATCAATTTTTTCATAAAAAAAAACTTTTATATTCAAAGTTTGTTTAAGAGATAATTACTAAACTAGCATATTATCCTATTGTTTTTCTTTATTAATAAAATAGGAAAGTTGAATGCAATAAATATTATTGATAATTTTTTAACTAACTCAAAATTCACTTCATGGTTTGAATATTGTGATATTCCGTTGAAAATCATATGGCTATCTTGAACTTTTTAATTTGCTAATCTAACGAACATTATCTTCAAGTTTAAAAAAACAAAATGCTATTAGATTAAGTATATTGAACATTAACTCAATTTAAAGCTATCAAATAATATACATTAAATGCTAATTCAATTCATATGATTATATATATATAAATAAAGGAAATTACTCTCTTTAACGTCTAATTTTTACTTTTTTAAGAAATTATTAATAATTAATTATACACAAATAAAAAAATAAAATTATAAATACAAATATTTTCTTGATAATTATATTTTATAATTACAACTATTTTCAAATATAAAGAATTTTTTTTACCTACATTATTATAATTTATTTCAAATATATTTTACATTTTTACAAAATTATTTTTATTTAACTTATTTTTATTGTAATAAAATTATAATTAATTAATTTATAAAATAATTATATAAGTAAAAATTTTAAAAATGTTGATTAAGAAAGATGATAATGCTTATCAAGACGTTAATATTAGATAGAGTACATTAAACAATAACACAAACTAATGAAATTTTTTTTATGATTTTTTTAAAATTAACTTGAATTTAATAAATTATAAATACTATTAGATAAAGTACATTAAATATTAATTCAATTAATATAAAGTTATTAGATAAGATGTATTAAATATTAACTCTATTCAATAATTTTAAAATTATTCCTTTTTACAATAGTTACCTTGAATATTAACATAATTTAATTTTAAAATTAAAAAAAATTATATAATGTAATAAATAATTTAGAATATACATCAATTGGCATATCACACAAAAATAATAACTATTGTTTGGTATAAGAAAGGTAATTAATAGCTAACAATCAATCTTTAAATACTCGTGATATAATTTTATTTTCTCCAGCAAGTTGAATCACAACAATTCTCTCATACCCGTGTCCCACTTTTCTATGTTTATAATTCAAATGTTCCATCCCAGTTTTTTTTTTCCCTTCCCAGTTATTATAAGTTGAAAATATAAAACGAAGAAAATAGAAGCACAAACACTTTCAGAAAAGGAATGGTGGTCGGCGTTTGACATTTGTCATCAGACATTTAAATACTCGTAATAGTGGTGTCGATATCTCAATGTGTACTCTTAAAAACAAAAATATATTTTTTAGGTATATTTGAAAATAGTTGGTATATGTTTACAAATAAATTAATTTTAAAAAAATTATTTTTTCAAAAGTTTTTTTAATAATACTTTAATTATAAATTATTTTCATCATAAAATAAATTAATTCAAACACACATATTTTGACTCTTATGTGTAAATCATTAAATCAATATGGTATGAATTTAAATTTAATTTTAATATATTATCAATATAAAATTATACCGTCATCTAATCACATATGATTACATCATTCACCTTATTTGAAATGAAAGAAAGAAAATAAGAGAGAAAGAAAATTTTAAATTTTTTAAATTTTCTGTTATTTAGTTAAAGAAAAAATGAAGAGAAAAATAAAAAGAAAGAAAATTCTGAAAACAAAAAATTTAAACTTTTCTTTTCAATTTTGTTTCAATTCAAATTTTAAAATTTTCTCTCCTCTCTTATTTTCTTTCTATTCATTCAAATAAAAAATAAAAATATTTAATTTTTTAAATAACAACTATCATACTCAGACTCATTTTATAATATCACACTACATGTTGGTTGATAGTGTGAAATTTATTAAACTCTGAATTTGCATAATATAGATACATCTATGTGGATGTTATGCTTGTGACTTTCCTCGTACGCGTTCCACATTTGGTTCTATGCTTACAAAAGTGGATTGCTTTGTGCTGCAAAGACAACGACCTGAGCAAATGCAACTTGCTCCATTAAGATTTAATAGGAGTCAAGCACTAAGGACGGATGTGATTTTTCGTTCTCTAATTCTAATCAAAATAAAATTATTTATATAGTCTTCTTTTAAACTGATGTAATCAAATCCTTATGATAGGTTTATGAAAAAAAAGGTCGTCACAACTACAAGTGGTTATTTAACTTGATTTTTGCTTATTTTTTATATTTTGTAAAAAAATAAAAATTAAATTAAATAGATAAAAAAAGTAATTTTTTTATTTTTTAATAATATAAACAAATGATTTATTATCACATATATTAATGAACATGTGCAAATTATTTGACGAGTGATTTCATTTTATTGATGGATGGAATAATTTATTTTTAACTTTTAAAAATTTTAGAGATTTCTAATATGAATTTAAAAATTTAGAATAATTATTTTAAAATAGAGTCTTTTTAAAAAAGTATGAATGTTCATAAGTCCAGTTTAACCTAATTCAAAAACAAATCCGTAAGTGGTTTGAGAAGACCTAATCAGGATTGGGTTGATTTAAAATTTGAAGATAATTAAATTTTGACATATATAACTAAGTTATAACATTTTAGTCTTTAAAAATTAGAAACTATAGAAGGTAATTTTTTTTTTTGAATATTTAAGTGATAGTATGATAATATTTATATCAACAAGAATAAAACTTAATAGTAAGCAGGTTGAAATATCACTAAAACAAGTTTTATTTACAAAGTTAAAAGTTTAAATTTTATTAAAGAATATTTTATAAAGAGAAACAATTTTAATACCTATAAGTGAAATACCTAACCTTTTTTGTATAAAAAGTATAATTTTTTATTTATCATTATCTATTTTTTTTATATTATTTATTAAAATGAATTGAAATTTAGTAAGATAAAAAGTCAATCTAAAATAATTTTTTTTAAATTAGTTTAAAAGTCATTCTAAATTATGACAATTTCTTAACTAAATTTTTTTTAAAAATTTGATAATTCAATTAGAAAGTTGTCCTGAAATATAGCAATTTTTCAATAAGGTTATACAAAAAAATTATGTTTTTTTTTCAATTACAGTTTTTTCTATAAATAATATCCGAAAAGTTAATAATGATAAATAAAAAAATTATAATATTTATATAAAAAAAGCCGAAATATCTCGACAAACGGACCTCGCGAGACGAGAGTTGGCTCCTAATAAAAAATATTTGAACTAATTAAATAAGTAATAGTTGGGCAATGCGATTAAGAAATCAACACGAAAATCATAAGCTCAAAGTCGAGAAGTTTTTTAATTATTTTTTAAATTATCTTTTGAGCATTTTCTCTTTCTTCACCTTCCCTTTGGTCTCATCTGCCACTGTTCTCTACAGAGAGCGAGACTTGACCTAGGGTTTGATCATCTCTCTTCCGATTTAGGTAACTCCATCTTTCTCTTATGCTATTACTCTTCTACACTCTACAATTATTGACTTATGAACTCTGATCTCCTTTAATCTGTGGTGTTTCTCGTCATCTTATTCTTTCGCCAGTTCCCTTCGTCCATCTTCTTCCCTAAACATGCACCGCATAGAGGAAGCTTTGAAACTTCGATCGGAGCGCTACCCATTTTTCCTCAGCTCTAAAGCCACGAATTAGGACGCACAAGTTTCCAAATTGAAGTGAAGAAGTTTAGAACTTGCTCCATACACCTGCTAGCTTGGCCTATGGATATGGGCTCCTCCAGATTGGGGTGGCAGCGACAAGTTTCTCACATCATTTGAGAGGGAGGGAAGGGAAACATTTGGACCACAAGTGAGGTGAGGTCTTTCACCGGATTCACCCCTGGCTCTTTCTAAATTTGACTGAATGCTTGGGTTGTGAGTTTATTTTGGTTTTTATGGTTCTTCTAATCTGCAGTAGATTTCAAAGTTCTGTTCTGTTCGACAAGGAAGGGATTTTGTTTTTCGTTTTGTTGGATTATTTTTCTTTTTAGTCCTTCCTCGAATGAGGTATGAACCGTATGAGGTATGGGAGTCATCAGTATCTGCAGTACTGCTGCGGTCTGCAATTTAAAACCTTGAAATTTTCTATTAATGAAATCTGACTTGCGCTTGAGTATAGACATAAGAATGAGTTGTGTTTTTATGCCCCTATATTGTGGATGAAAAACATGATTATAATGTTACTATTTTCGTTACATGAACCTCTGCTGATGCAACTGATATGGCTTACCTTGCTTGACTTCAAACCGAATGCAGATATTTGAGGATAGTTACTGGTTGTAAAAAGGTCGCCTCTTGAGTAGTATGGAACATATGGCAATCAAGCTATTTGATCTGTTTTGATTTGATAGGCTTAGATATTACAATATGGAGGATGAGAGTGGGCTTGAGCTCAGCTTGGGTCTCTCTTGTGGTGGCTCATCTGTCAAACCCAAGAGTAAGAATGGTAGCTCCTCGGATACTAGGGCAGAAGAAGTTGGTAGAGGTGGCAAAATGGTTGATGATTTTAAGAGCATATTTGATGCTGGTCCTCAGAAGCCAGACTCAATTACCGGGAGCCGAAGAACTGATTCCTCAAAGCCTGAGGATAACTTCTTTAATGACCTTTCAAAGGCCAAAGAAGAGAATGCTTCTTTGAATTTAAATGGGAGAGGATTTTGGGTTGCAAACAGTAATAAACCTGTCGAAATCGAGGAAGATAAACGGTTAGAGACAGTAAATAAACGAAAAATGTCTTTTGAGGAGGTAAATCATCAAAAGAAGCATGAAAGCGATGTTCATCATGCTGATTTACATGACAGGGCAAGAACATCACACATTTCTATAACAGAAGATGGCTCAACTGCTGAAAATGAAGATGTGGCAGATTCTGAGGCTGAGAACTCGACCTCTAGGCCTATCTCACACCATGGTGATGGTTCCAAACAATTCATCAGAGTTGGTGTTTCTTGTGATACCGCAAAAGAGGTTCGTGGAGTTGCTGACTCAAGTGCAACTGACTTTAATGGGCAGAAGAGGTTTACTGGTTCATCCGAAAAAGATTTTAAGCATGCAAACTTGACTTATGGTGCTTCCTTCTCTGTTCAACAAGTAAATATGATGAATGTGCCTTACACTTCACCAGCAAAAGAGTCCAACTCTGTAGGTGCACCAAGCACTCAGATACCTGGAGTGATGCATGTGATGCCTACTGCAACTGGTGAACGTGCAGGAGCCCAACCTGTGAATACTGGGAGCTTGCCAGTGATGTTTGGATATCCTTATGTTCAGCTTCCGATGTTGGATAAGGATAAGTCATGGGGTTTGGTTCCTCGTCCTCAACAGCTACACCCTTCCTTTACTGGGAGAGGTCCACCTAACTCAGGTAACCATGATATGGGTGGAAGATATTGCTAAAAATAATCTTCCTATTTTGAACTTCGAAGATTACATGGATGCATGATATGTGTATGTCAAATGTTTTGGATTGTTATATATATATATATATATATATGTTCTAAAATGCAGCTTAGTCATGAGATTGATAAATTGAACTAAATATTCAAAAACCACTAGAAGACTAGAATATTAAATAAAGTGTGGAGCCCATTTATGTCAAAAAAGTTAATTACATTTAGAACCATTTGTCTGTCTGTTCAGGCTGCAGTTCAATATATTATTGTAATAACTACTAGAAGCTCTATAGCCTCTATTCATAGTTTGATGCCCAACACCATGTACAAGGTTATTGTGTATCAGTGTCTTGTACTGAGTTTTTATTGGAAATCTGATTGGAAATGACATTATAATGTCCTTATGTGGATATATAGCTGCCATACATGCAATTTCAAATAATATATCCGAGGCCATGCCATATGAAGGAAGACCATTAGAACGAACCAAAGGAGATGGAAAACAGCGTGTCACTGAAGAAGGCTCCTCTTCACAACCTGAAGATGTGAAAGGAAGCAGCACAAACCTCAGGGCAAAAGATGTATCAGACCAGTCAACAGGAGAAGGTTCCTCTGATTTTTCAGCTATTAAGCCAGGCCTTGCTGCAGATGTGAAATTTGGCGGATGTGGTTCCTACCCGAACCTACCTTGGGTATCCACTACAGGTTCAGGCTCAAATGGTAGGACAATATCTGGCGTCACTTACAGATACAGCAATAACCAAATCAGGATTGTTTGTGCATGCCATGGTTCTCACATGACCCCCGAGGAGTTTGTTCGGCACGCAAATGAAGACAAAGCCAATCCAGAAGGCAGTGCAGTTTTGGGGACAGTAGCAAACGGCAATCCTGCTGGCTCTGCTCACAACTAGATTCTTGTACCATCTACCTTCAACTTTACTTATATAGTTCTCAACAAGAGAATAAGGGAAATAGAGCTTTAACTTTTGTATGCATGAATGAGACTCCTCCCATTTTTCTGTATACACGTTAATTGCTTTTTTAGCTATTACCCTTTTACTAGCTGTCTTAGAAGCTGCAATCAAGAGTGCACTTGTATGTAATAATGGCCTAGCGTCATCTGTTCTATTAAACAGTATTTAAGCATGTGATTTTATGTCAGCAATCACAGTTTTTCCCTTTCTAGTTCAAATGATCGATAGCAATGCTGTTTTGTGACTGCTAAGGTCATGTTATGCACTAAATGGGACTTGTAAAGGTGAGGTTATCCAATCTCTAATAGTCGATATGAAATAAACTATGCTGGCAGACGGTTGTGGTTTGACATCTGAAAAATTTAGGACTTGCTTCTCTTTTCAAGTAGCTGCAGATGCAACGCGGAGTACGGCAAACACATTTTTTTTTCTTTTTTATCTAGTTACAAAGGTTCTCAAAGACTTACGGCGAGAAGGAAGAGTTTAGGTTAGCAAAGCGACTTGGGTGGGATCTGATATCAAAATTGAACAGTTCTTAAAAGAATTTGATGTCAGTAGGATACAGCTCTGAGGTCACCTAAGATATGGGTATGATGACATGTTTTATCACAGCTAGAAAAAATTCCTCCCTTGAATGCTTAAAATAATTGCTCCCTCGCATCTTCAATCATCACACGTCTAGTTTCAAGTGAATCTGCCCCAATTTCCCCACTTCCAAGGTGTCTCAGTCTTCCTACAGTTGCCCATTCTAGGAACGTGTTAAAGGGAGATATTTTTGTATCTTTATCAAATAATATTTTTTATTTTATGTAAGTAGATGTAAGATAAATATATAAAAAAATAATATTAAATATGTTATTATATATTTATTTATTTTATATTTACTTATATAAAATAAAAAAAATACTTATTTCAAGAGTTTCTCCGTCCGAAGGCAAGTGAAGGTGGATATGGGCAAAGTTCACTTCTAGAATCTAGACCCCTCTAGTTCTCAAAGGGAATTAATGACTCTGCTGAACTAACTGCCATTTCCCTTTGTTTTCTCCATGCCCAGACGGAGCCTCACTTATTGTAAAGTATATAAACTCTCATGCCGCAGAAAGAGATGCAGGGTTGTGCCAACTACCATTTTTGTTACAAATCTACCATCTTTTCTTTTTTCCTCCCATATGCAGCAGTATATAATAATAATAATAATCATAAAATAAAATCTAGCAGCAACTTTTTTTAAAAGTTTTGTGGTCATCTGGCTTAAAAATGACTGATGCCAATGGACAATATTTCACCCATAACTATTTCGTATTTATCACGTATCATTTACATTTTCTGTTCTGCTTGTGTGGTCCTAGTATATAATTCAGTGTTCTATTCCTATATGCTTTGACCAAACACGTTAGATAACCCTCTCCTTCTTTGCTACGAAGTCTTGGAACATTACAGCTTTCCTTTGGCAACAGCAAGACAAGCATGTCCTTTTATTGATGCGTGTATTATAATTGACAAAATCAACTTGGAATTTGTATATTAACATCATTTTCCAATTTGTTTTTTAAATTTCTTTTGTAGGGTCAGCGAAACCAGTGCATGCATCCTGGTCCTTATTGGTAAAATTTAAAAACTGAAAGGAATATGACAGGTTGTTAGGAAGGATAGTGTAGGGTTCAAGATCATAGTTGAATTCTGATAATAATAATATTAACTCCGCAGAAAGCTACATTAAAAATCTCATATCCAAACAGAACCAGAGATACCATACCAGATGCAGCCAGATCAGATTATGTTTTTCTTTTTCTTCTAATTCAATTTTTCATGAGATCGTCGCACATTTGAAGCATGTGACATTTTAGGTGAGTTAAGATCCATGTCTTGATGGTTTGCCTAAGCTGCAAAGGTAGACTTAACCCAACTCCTTGACTTTCTGGGATGTGCTGGGCAACTACCTTTGACATTTTTAACTGCTTATAACAGCCCTATATATATATATATATCAGTTACTGAATGATATGGAATTTTCATTTCTCAGATTCAGCAAGACAACTAAAACAGGTTTCAGTTCAGAGTTCTAACTCAAGATTAATTTTTTTTGTATGAATTGACCAATTTAGCCTATTATTTGTCCTGTTATGAAATGCATTAGTTTAATCTTCCATGTCTTGTTAACACAAAAATGGCGTAAGGATAAAACTTGTAAATTGGGCGATGTCCTATGTCATTCTTTATTCATGGAAACGCCTACCAAGTCAAAAACCAAAGTTAATTACAATTATAAGGCACCCCCACCTTGTCATCACTACTGAATTCGTAATATTTAAATGGCATATTATAAAAGCAAGAATCAAATTGCGAAGCAAAACGCAGCCTAAGAAGAAGCCAAGAAAACTGACATAAGGGCAGGTTGCTATTTGGGGGAGAAGCATACTAAAATGTGCGTACACACCCACCCATCCCATTACAAAACAATACCATCATAAATTTGCAAGCTTTCAACCCACAAATTAGCATTTTTGCTGCAGAATGCTTGCGGAGAACCATGACTCAACTGGGTTCTTGCCTTTTGGTTCTCTCTGTCTTATTCTTCCATGTTAGAGCACAGAGTGCACCTTCAGAAGATGTTGTCTCTAATTTCCAACCAAGCCTTGTTGTTGTCATAGGAATGCTCAGTCTCATGTTTTCACTAACATTTCTTCTTCTCATGTACGCGAAATTCTGTCAACAGAGAGTTTCAGTTCCCGGGGACCCAGAAAATCCCCAAGCACTTGTGAGATCAAGGTCTAGATCTTCAGGAATTGACAAAACTGTCATAGAATCACTCCCCTTCTTCAGATTTTCTTCCCTCAGAGGGTCAAAGGAAGGGCTGGAATGTGCAGTGTGCCTATCAAAGTTCGAAGATGTAGAAATTCTGAGGCTGCTGCCCAAGTGCAAGCATGCTTTTCATATTGATTGCATCGACCACTGGCTTGAAAAACACTCAAGCTGTCCTCTTTGTAGGCACAAGGTCAATCCGGAGGACCAGACAATCTTTACATATTCAAACAGTTGGAGGATGCTAGCAAACCAGTCAGGGCAGGGTGAAGAATCCAACATAGAGCTCTTTGTCCAGAGAGAGGAAGAACATCATGGTTCATCAAGATTCAGTGTTGGAAGCAGCTTTAGGAAAATTGGAAAGGATATTAAGGAAGAGGAACTGCCAATCCAACAAGGAGAAGAAGATAGTGATGCCAGCCATAAGTCCTATCATAAGTATAACCACAAGATTACTATATCTGATGTGGTGTTCAAGCACCGGTGGAGCAACGTGAGCTCTTCAGACCTCATGTTTTTGAATTTGGAGATGCTGAACGCCACGTCAAGCAAGAGATTCAATAACTTGGAATCAAATGCTGTGCTGATGCCAACTACAAGAGCAGTACAAAATGAGCAAATTATGAATATCAAGGAGGAGATGGAGAGGAAGATTTCCATTGAGAGCAAAGTCGGTGCACTAAACAAGATTAACACAGTTTCAGATAAGGGTCCTCCTTTTACAGCAGATTCTGCAGGAAATTCCAGTCATGCGTCGAAGTATATGAATCCTGGTGAGAAAAGATCAATGTCAGAAATCACGGCTGTGTCTAGATTTGGAGATTTAGGCATGAAAAGCAGGGTCTTTAAACATTCTTCTGTGGTTGAAAACAATCTTAAAGAGGAAAGAATGAGGCAGCTTTGGTTTCCAATTGCCAGAAGAACAGTTCAATGGTTTGTGAATAGAGAAAAAAGGTCTCAGCAGTCTCAGAATAAACCAGAGTCATTAGATGTGTAGTCCAATCATCACCTTCCCGAGGTACACATGTTTCGTTTAGGTCCTTGATCAACACCTTCTTGTAGATTTTAGGTGGTTTCTGTTGAAAAGTATATAGTTCAAGCAAAGCAGGTACACCTTTCTTGTTTTTGTTTTCAGTCCCCCCCCCCCCCTCCCCTTTTTTCTTTGCTCTTATGATCTGCATAAAAAGTTTGTTAATCTTTATATAAAAGAAAATGAAAAGATCCCCCATGGCCAGAATCATAGAAACGCTTAGACTTAAAATTGGATTTTTTTTTTCTTAGATGTGTTTATTTGCAGCTTAATGCTGCCATGCTCAATAATATTGTCCATATTTGTGTCAGCCATTAATTAAAATAATGAGTTTAGGCAACAAGTAGCTGAATGCCACCTTGGTTCCATAAATCAAGCATGTTCTCCCCCCCCCCCCCCCTCTTCTCTTTCTTTATAACTTTCTTATTAAGCAAGATGCAAAACTGCGGGAATACAGTCTCATTTATTTATCTTCTCATATTAATAATAAAATGGATGAATTCCAAAAGTTCAAGCAACTTCAACTTCAAGAAACTGAAGTGCCAATCTTTGATTAAGCATGCTAATGACTGTATATGCCTGACTCTAATCCTAGCATTTCTTTCTCTCAACAAGTCCAACTCATCTTCTGTACAAAATTTCCACCAATGAATTAGATGTAAAGCCCAATGGTAAATTGCCAATTTGCTTCAAGTCAACCAATAGACAAATGGAAAGAATTCTGTAATTTAAGTTATTATATTGAATGACTATAATATTTAATCTCATCAAGTTTTCCAGACAAAGGGATAGCTTTCGTCAATTTCTTTTGTCTGAAGTATGCACACTAATTCATGGCGCAAGAGAAGCAGTAATACAGTATCACTGACGCAAGAAATGAGTCTCTTCCCATTGTCTTTTAGGCAGAATGAAGGATTCCATTTTCAAAGTGTGACCTCCTCAGCTATTAATATTATATCCACCAGGTTTTAACAATTAACTTGTCTGCTCTGTCATTAGTTTTTAAATCATACTGACAGAATCAGCTAGGTTGTGAGACAAGGTGCTCTTCCATAACCCAGAAATTTATATTTTAAAAAGAGTTTTTTTTATTCAAAGAAGCACTGTTTTAATTATCAAATATTAATTTTAGATAATTATTATTACAATTGTCCATGCTGTTCAATTAGCTACTTTTTTTTTTGTTAGGGGTAGGTCTGCCTCTCGTCGTTATCAGATTATAATATTTTGGCCAGGAGTGTGGGGCAAGGCAATTAAATTATAGACAAGAGGTCTTATACGTTTCTTTTTTTTAATATCTATACCTGAGTTGTTAAAAAATTAGTTGCTGGTTCACATAATAAACATTTAAAATTTATTAGTTATAACAGCACCTAATAAATATTTATTATTTCATTAGATACTAGTATTTAAAACAATTGATTTTCATTATGCAAGAGGTGCAAGTAATTAGAAACGAGAGTGAGATATGTATCCTCATAAAAAATCAAATTTCAAACATTATCACACTCTAATTAAAACTAAAATGATGTTAGTTGAATTATAAATTCACCGATAATTATTAAGTATTTATTGACTGTTAATTATATTTAATAAACTTTAAATATTTATTAATTATTAAAATTAATAATCAATAAATATTTAATCACTTTAATTTATGTATATAAATATCAAAAAAGAAATTTAGTTATTTAATAAATGTTAGTGTATTAGAAGTGAGTTACGACTTTAAGTATGAGAATTGTAGTTTGATAAAATTTTAACTTAGTACTATTTTTTTAAAGAGATTTAGTTTATGTAACAGTTCAAATGAATGAAATCGGACGAGATACTCTTATTTTATTAAAAAAAAAAAAATTCAGTCACCTTAGCAAGTAGCAACTCCGGTCACGAAAACATGTGCACAATTATAAAAGCATGTGATGAAGTGACGATGGTAGCCCACTTGATATTAGAAGTCACTGCGTTGGATTACCTCCATAAAATATTCAAAAACTCAGAAGTTGCAGTGAGCCTCGGATTAGGCAGTTTCTAGTAATTTGAAGAATTCACTAGCATTCCGGAAAAGGATTCTTAGGGCGTTATATTTCGCAAACTTACTTTTGAATCAAATTGGTTTTATGAATTTAATTTTAATTAAAAATAAATTTGAGTAAAATAATTTATGTTTTTTAAAAATCACATTTAATATAAAAATAAAAAATAATTACTTTAATTCAAAAAAGTCAGAATCACATTTACTCAAAAACTGGTTTGAATAGTACAAACCTACACCTAAACATGTACACAAATGAATTGGTCAAGAAGAACGTTATCAATTAAACAAATGCATACAAATTTGCTGCAGACGAGAACAAGGGTAAGCAGCAAAACTGTGACGAGAAACTCGATATTTCAACCATACGCGAGATGTGATCCTAAAGTATTCCCTACGTATCTGTACCTCTTGCTACGCCAAAAATAATAAGGGTAGAATAAAGTTAAACTTGAATAACACAGGCAACAATAAAGTGACAGAAGAACAAAAATATAAGTAACACTTTATACATATATGTGAATATGAACCATTTGTCCATGACAATATAATTTCCATCAGTTGTCATACAGAAATTCTAAACTGCTTAAATTTCACTTCAAAATGAAAAGAAACTCACACGTGTACATATACATTAATTTACAGAGGAAGGGAATTCCCAATTAGAAAAAGAAAGAGGAGGAGAAAGAAGATGAAGAACATATTTAAACCTACCCTAGCTATTCAGCTACCACAATAAATAAAAGGCAGCGTGGAAAGCACCAAGAATATTTGGTTTTCCAATGCAACCATGTAATCATGTCAACAAAAATTGAACTATGGGCGAATGTTCTGGATCTATTGCTCTCTTCGCTTTTTCTGGTCAATTGTATTCTTGGATTGCAATTGTCCAAATAAGCAAAGGTAAATATTGGTGTAGAGCCAAACTTCAAAAAGTTGACAAAACCTAAAACGCTCATCCTTCTACCAGTCCTCAAGCCATTCAGGAACGTTAAGTTCTTCTACCTCCTGTAATGGGGAACCCAGAGAACCAGTACAATCCTCAGAATGAACTTCCAAGTATTGTGTTATACGAGAAATAATTTCTGGAGGAACAGTAAAGGCATGGTGTCTAATCCCTTCCCATTCAACACCATTAAACCATGGGTGACTCTTGACAGAATCAGGTCCTTGGCTACCAAGTCTAGTGTTTTCCTCCACATCAAGTAACTGAACAAATTAGTTAAATAAAAAGAATAAGTATGCATAGATATTCTCATGCATGACCCATGAATATTTAAGCACACACCCACTGTGTGAGAGAAAAAGACTCGTAGTTCTGGCAATACCTTGGTGATGAGATCAGCAGCTTCAGGGCTGAAAGTCTCTGGAAGATGCAGCTTCCGTTTTGCAATTTTGGCAACTGTATCAAGTTCATTTTCTCTCCATGATCCAAATGGCATCTCACCTCGTAACATAAAATATATCAAAACTCCCAATGCCCACCTGCGTAATCAATGATGAAGTCTGTCAACTTCACACACTTCCATAAAACACTGTCAATGAACATAGGACCATATCCATAAATGCTTTACATTCTAGAGATTCAGAGCCTATCCAAAGCCCTCTGACAATGTATGTCAAATACCATTCACTACAATTTGATGTTATGACACTCATTTTTCTTTACTGTTGTGGACTGGAGATGACACGGAATACTGCCACTTGAGCAAAAGAGTGCCACATGTAGACTGATGGACTGGCCCATTTGGCCCACTCATTTTTTGCTGCCTGGGCCATATTATCTCAATCCCATCTTTTTGTTGGCTGGGCCGGCCCAACAAAAGGGAATGGCCCAAATGGACTAGCCCGGGCGGAGTTTTATGATCCCAACTTTAGTCGGCTCAGCCTGTTTTGACAGGTCTAGATGCACATCAATCACAGGTTAACAAGGGGACTTAACCGCATCAATTAGAAAATTATGGGGTCAACATTGTCACAAATAAAAATAGGGGAACCAAAAACAAACTTTGGTGACAATAAAGGGACTAAAAGAGTAATCAAGCCTAAAAGTTATTCTAGGAGTTAATGTAATGCATGTCAGGTGTCATTGCAACATAATGATTAGTTCAAATGAATTTCCATTTTAGGTTATCTTTCTATTTTTTGAGGAAATAAGGAAAGCACAACTGACAGGAGGAATTGTGTGGTTTACAGAGAATCAATGGTTTCATACAAGTTTTATATATACCAGTCAGCAGGGAAACCATGGCCTTTTCCCAAAACAATCTCTGGAGCTAGCGAGTCTGCCATCCCACAAATTGTGAATGTTCTTTCACCAGAGAGCTTCTTACCAAATCTGAAGTCCACCAGCTACAAGCAGTAACACATAGTCAAGAATAATTGATAACATTGAATTGAAAAAAAAGAATAATTGAATACAGATATCACTTTTCTACAGGTATGTTTTAGGACAAGTATATTTGTATAAAGATGAATATGATGAAACACATGAAAACAAAAGTTTGCCAACCTGTATCTGTCCTGTTTGGTCCAACATCAAAACATCAGGTGACACACCTCTGTAGAGAACACCATTCTGAAATTCAAATACAAGAGGCATGAACGAGGAAAGGAAAGAGAACCGTGAATGAATGTAGCCACTAGCCAAAGAAGGCCAAAAAATTAGGCAAAAGAATTATTTTAGACATAAGACCTTGTGCAAGTCTTCTAAGGCAGTAACAACAGAAGCAGCACAAAATTGTGCTGATGATTCACCAAAAGGACTTGAAAGTATGGAAGACAAAGGGCAAGCAAGGCATGTATTTAGCAATATTCCAGCATATACTCGATCAGCAAAAGTGCATAAAACCTGTGGTATACAAGCGAAAGAGCTCATACTCTTCATCAAATCTTTCTCTTTCAAGACTTGTGCTTCCTTTCCTAGCCTTTTCACCTTTGGCTTAGAAAATCTCTTCAAAGTAAGCACATTTTCTGCTAGCAAAATGTATTCAGGCAGCAAATTGCATAAGTAAAAACAAAATATAACAAGTACTATTGTTTATCACCATTGACCATATTAAATGCTATTAGTTGATGTAGGAAAAGCCAACCAAGCCACCAAAGAAGAAAAAGAATTCAGAAACATTTTAGGGTATATATTGATATTCACATCTATTTAGTCATCCACAGATCACATCAACTGACAATATCATTCTTCAAATTCGACTTAATTAAGAAGGAAACTTAATCCTCCAAACGTTAGGCTTATATTAATTTCTTCCACAGAAGTACCTAATTGAGTCAAATTTGGAGATTGATGGGATCAACTGATGTAAATAATTTTTTTAAGGACTAAAGTCACAGAACTATGTAAATCCATTCTTTCAGGGATCAAAACATAAACTGAAAATTTAAGCAAGCAATTGGAGAAAGAAGACAATTGAAAGTAATGGAAAAGATAAATCTACCTGAGTCTCTTAAATTTGCAAGCCCAATCTCAGAGCAGTCAGTGGAATATAGGCTCTTTCTCCACTCCTACGAAAAAAGAAAAAGGGCCATAAGCTAATTTGAGGATCTCAAGCCCAATGCAATGGAAGGCAACAGACTCTTACCAAATCTGAGAGCTGGACATTATCAAGGGATGAAAAGTCAAAATTTCTAGTCAACTCCTTGGAATTGTCTGAGGAATTATCCCTCAACCTGTGGTCAAATTAATGGTGTCAAGGATATGAAGCTTCATTTTTAAGTACAGCATATAAGCAAATAACAGAAACGAAAAAGCTGTTGTTAGATACATGCACGGATTAAAACATACTTGTGATCTTCCTGAGAAAACTTTTGTAAGGAGCCAATTACTGATTCAAATTTTTCCTTTGTTAGTACAGCGCATACAACATCACCCACAGCTACAGCACTTACTGAACCAATATGGTCACCAAGAAGGGCCCATTCACCAAAGTAGCTTCCCTCGGGCTTTTCTATTGACAGTTCTATTCTGTTATGTAAGGCATCATCCTCATTTTGGTCGTCAGGCTTGAGGCTGCAGGCATTTGGACTTGTCAATACATCAGGATCAAAAGTTATTTTCACTTGTCCCTTCTGGATAATGTACAATGCAAGGGCTTCACTCTGCAAAGACGTACTGAAGAAGTTTAAATAAAGAACAGAGAATAAATGGACAAAAAAAAAACCAAGCAAAAGCTTACATTATCAATTATTGTCTGCCCATTTGAGAAGGAAACCTCAGAAAGGGAGTCTGAAATCTGACTCAGTTGTAAAATTGTCAACCTTGAGAGGAGATCCACAGACCGAAGCAACTTCAAGGATGATAAGTTAGAGAACTCTGACATTAAAATCCCTCGAAAATCTTCTCGCTTTAAAGCCCACAGAGTTCCTTTTGTTACAGCACGTACAGAGGCCTGGAGAGGTTTATTATACCTGTAATGCCACATTTCAGAAAAAGTTATAAATTTGTAAGTTAAAAAACTAAATATTGTCATAGCAGCTGCAGATTGACAAATAAGAAAAGGCATGAAAATGAATAAAAATATTTGCAATAAGAAAAAATGCAAAAGCATCATAGTCAGTGCTAAGTGTGTTATAACATTGCTCATATCTAGAATATTGCAATTAAGGTTGAACTTTAATGCCTGTTCATTTTGGATAACAGTTCTCAACAAAATTAATACCTCAACTTGAGGAAACTTGAATTACCGGACATTTTTTGTGACAAAAACCATACATCAATTCGGTAGAAGAACCACATGAAGAAAAAAAAAATGGTTGAGTGACTCACATTAGAGCAAGTTCTCCAAAGCATGATAATTTTTCAGCTGTGTAGCGCTGCAAAACCCTAGGAACCTCCCCATCTTTTTCTTCCTGCCATTGTGATAAATGTTGAACAAGAATTGTAACACCTCATTGAAAATACAGAAACAAAGACAAAATTTTAGAAAAGATCAGGTAGTAGCAACATTCATGATATGACAACTAGGCAAGCAAAACATGATTTCATCTGGACTATACCAAGGGCAAAGGCGATTATAAGAGCACGAGGATGGGGGGGCCAAGATTCTAGAGGAAGTGGTTTAGAGAATATTTTATCTTGGGGGCCAACTTTATCATGAATGAAAAACTGCTGGCTTTGAAAGCAGAGAAATATTTAGAAGTTTTGGAGGGTTCCAAGTGCCATGGTCCTTGCCTTTGCCTCTGGTTAGGATAACTTGCAAGTGTTTATCACTGAATTGCATTGGATGGCATCATAACAGATTCAATATTTGCCTAAAAGAAAAGCTGTGGCCATCACATAGATCAAAGAAAACAATAGTGCAATCAAATGACAGATTATAAACCTGAGTTGCCAAGACCTCAAATTCTCCACTACCAATGACATAAAAACAGTCACCTTCACCACCCTGCAAAGTATAATTTTTGTCACACTTATGCAATCATAAAATACAAACCATGCCAAAATAGAGATTTTTTGTAAGATTCGATCCAAGTTCCCTTCAAGAATAGTAAACTCCATTTCCTGCCAGAGAAATCCACAAGTAGTCTCTGACAGTCTGATATTGCAAATGAAATATCAATATTGACAAACACTTTCCTAGCAGAGTAGCATACATAAAAAGTACATGCAACGGATGAGAAAAGTTGCAGGGGAACCTTATGCAGTGGCAAATTTTTACTGTTTCAGGGATAATATATACTCCTAAAAGTAGTTTCTATTATTTAATAATTGTTGAAAACTAAAATCTTCCAACTGAAATCAGCAAAATTTGATCATTCAGTACCTCTGAAAGGCTTCCATGGAAGCTAGCAGTCATATATAAAAGGTGAAGAACAATGGTATTTGTTCATGTCCGGTTACTGTCACATATATAGCACAGTATTCAAGAATTTTCAACTAGAAAACTAACCTGTTTGACTACAATATCACCAGGTTGGACCTCAACTCTTTGCATGCAATCCAATAAAACATGGCACTGAGACTCAGTAAGTTTTCTGAAGAGAAAATGATCATGTAACGCCTGCTCTATGTGTGCCTGTAGTATATGAATATGAAGCACCATCAAAGGTTCGCATTTTGAACTTGCAAATGGGAGAAAATAAGTCTACGAATTTATACTAGCATACCAATATTAATATCAATTGTAAATAAAAAATGTAAATAAAATAGGGAAGTTAACTCAATTGTAAAGGCGAAAGATAAATTGGGGTTTACTTCTTCCTCCCATGTCTTCCTGTGGGCTGAAGATGGAGGAACCCAAGCTTGCCCATTCTCTAGGGAATTTTCAATTGCTCGGAGGCGTGCCCTTGACAAGTCATGCCTCACACGATGGTTCCTAGAATGCCAGCCAAAGGTGGAAGGAGATTCTGATCCTGTCACCTCTACAACTTGAGGCACTGGGGTTCGGAAAACATTGCCATAACTTGCTGACTGACCAACAGCAGGCTAATTTGAAAGACTAGATTAGTTACTAACAATGAACAAGGGGAAATGAAGGCATGAAGGTTTCTGGGAAAAGATGTACAAGAATAGATGCAGGTAAAAAAGAAAAACATCATACATCAGTTAGCCCATTGATATGCACAATGATGACTGTAATATCATCTGTACGAGTTTCATACTGTAGCCAAAGTCGATAAGATTCAGCCACTATTGCAGCACAAGCATCACGGGGATCTTTGAATTTTGCAACCTGGAAGCATAATCACAAATTAAGAGACAAAACATTTGACTTAAATTGGATGATAGACAAAATCTAGGTTCAAAAATTGCTTTAAATTTAAATTTACAGAACTTAGTACTAGAGCCAAAGGATTAGCCTCATGATTTAATTTGGTAAGATAGGCTGAGTGCTGACCAAGCTTCTATGAACGAAGACGTGCCATAGTACATTGTCATGTCAGCTGGACAGTGTGACAAACTGACAATTAATAACTAGATATTCTTATTTATCCTACATGGGTTTTGAGAAAGATTTACCAGATAAAAACACCCTAATATAGCACAATTTAATATAGCACTGAATTACCAATCGCACAATTTAATAATGTGGATCTAAAAATTAAGTTTTAATTATTTCTTACATTATTCAACTATTAGGCAATAGAAGTGATTATACAAGACATAATGTCCTTACTTTTGACGCCATAAAAAGCTAGTTTCTAGTGAGTTTTCTGTCAAAAAGTCACTTGTATATTCTCCTAATTGTAAGAGTTAATTCCTAATTCCAAAAAAAAAAGAGAGTTAATTCCTAATTCCAAAGATGGAAGACACTGAAAAGGTCATTTTAAATCAGGGGCTGATAAGCGTGTATTATATAACTGTCATACTCATTACCTTGTTCCTCTCAAGTTATGTCTCCTAGTAAATGAAAATTAACCCGTTCGAGATTGCTTGTGAAATGTGATAATAACCTTGCCACCAACTTGCTTTTTTGGCAGACAACCGAAAAGAAAATTTTCAAGAATAGAAGAGTAAAGACAAGAATATTTGCTCTTGCATCGTTGTAGTAGGTTGATTTAACAAGTATCTTGTTCTCCAAAGATTTTTATATATTTAAAAGAAAAGAGAGAAAAGGAAATTCTACCATTTCAACCACAGTCTGGCTAGACAAAAACTCGAACACCCCATCACTGGCAAGCACAAAGAAAGGATGATTTGGTGTGAGCTCGAAGACAACAATTTCAGGGTTAGCAACAACCCCAATGGTCTCAGCAATAGAATCACCTATACTTCTGGTAAAAGCTGTACCCGGGTACATCCCATTCGGCACCCACAACCTAGGCGGGTCACCATCATCTCCTTCTTCTGTGCCCCAACACTGAACATCAGGGTTCTTCAGCCCTTCAATCTGATCCAGCGTAAGAACTCTGGCTCCACAGAGCTTCACCCTTTCAAGCTCATCCGACCTAAAAGGTGTTTGATCAATGGACAAATCAACCGCCACAATATCCTTCCCTCTCCTCTCCCCAATCACCGCCCTGGAATCACCCGAATTGGCCACATATATAGTCCTACCCCGAACCAAAACTGTAATCGCCGTAGTCCCACTCATGCTATCATCCAAAACATCGGCATGCAACTGCGAATTCGTCGCCAAGAACGCTGCGTGACAAGCCTCCACGGCGTCTTCACGAAATCTACTATTCCGAAGCAAATTCTCACACAGCTTCCGCTTCACAAACTGGGAACACACTGCGCTCCGAATTCTCCGTGCCCATCGAAAACCCCAAAGAAATGGTCATCGGGGCTCGTGCCGAAGGGGGTGTGGATGCAGAAACTGTCCTGGTTAGCCTTATCGAGAGCATCAGGGTAGTACCCTCTCTGCGACAGGTACGAATAACGCAATTCGTAGTTCCCTGAGTTCACCTTCACGGCCCGCGACCCATCGGGAGGGAGAAACTGTGCCGAAACCCTAGCGAGCCTTCTGATGCCCGCTTCAGAGTCCCTGGTTAGGCTCAATTGGTTCAACTGGTCCCTAATCTCGCCGCCCTCTTGAACATCCGAGCCGGAAGAGAACGCCGGGACTTCACCCGCTCTCGCATTCGGAGCTTCATTGATTCTGGAACCTCTCGGAGTGCAAACTTCGCCGATGCAAACCCTTGAATAGATGCAACCCATCACTGAAAAAACGAACTTGAACAAAACCCAGATTCCAGAATTGGCATGGGAATTGCCTCAACTTCAACTTCAACTCCAACAGCGTCTCTCAACTGTTAGAAGTGAGAAAACGGTGCCTTAGCAATAACCACCAACCCAATCTCAATTATTATTAAGAGAAAGCAATTTTTGGATGAGCCAGAACCACAAATTCTTCGCAATAAATGAGTACACGATGCAAGTCTCTAAGAAATTAAATATATATATCTAGAAAATATATTCAAAAAAAAAGCTAGAAGATTTTTGTCAAAGTTCGTTTCAATCTCTTTCGAACTCCATTGATTCCAGGATGTAGACCGTGGAGTTTCGTACGAACAACAATTCTTTAATTTACATTGATGATTATATTATAACGAAAAAAATAGAACAGAGATTAATATTATAATTAATGTGCCATAAAGTAATAGTATTATGGTTGAATATGGCTTTTTTTTTTAAAAAAAAGAGTGAAGATGGGAAGAAAGAAGCAAAATGCTGGAGAAGTGTTGGCTTAAACGAAAAAAGTGAAAAGAAGAAAAATGGAAGAGAAGGGGCAAAAGAAAACAAGAGAGTGTGGAGTTGCAGACAGAGAGAGAGGACGATGGTGGGGCGAGAAGTGCGTAGTGCGCACAGGGAGGAGGTGAGTGGGAAGAAGAGGAGTGACTGATGGTGTTGTGTTGTGTGGAGACGTATCAGTGCATGTGTGGTAAGGTCAGAGTCACAGCTTTTGTTGCCTTCCTCTCCCTCTCTCTCTCTCTCTCTCTACGCGTTTAACGTTTCCACGCGCCAACCCATTTTCGTTCCAAATAATTTACATTATCTATCTGACTATTCTATATATAAACAAAATTAAGTTATTTAATTTTATTATCATTTTAATTATATTATTTAATATTTTTATTTTGACATTTATTTAAAATAAATAATATTTTAAAAATATATTTTATTTATAATTTAATTTTTAATTTAAATAAATAAATAATTTAATTTTAAAAAATTTAATTTTAATTTAATATCAGTATATAATTAATTTATAATATTTAATCACATGTTATCATACTATTAAAAATATTTAACTTTTTAATGAATTCATATTTTAATAAAAATTTTTAAATAATTTAATAATACATAATTGAGTGATAGTATAAAAAATTTTATATTGATAGTGAATCAAAATTAAAGTTAATTTTTAAATTATTTAAACTCATTTTATTTTAATTTTTTACTTTTAATTAATTACTTTAAAAAAATAACTTAAAATAAATTTAAATAATTTAAAGATTAAATTGCACATAAAAGATTAAATTATAATTATACTTTTAAAGGCTAAAAGATTTTTGTATTCAAATAATTTTTATTCATTTTTATGTTTTGATATAATTAATAAATTGTCAAAGTTTAAATTTGTGTATTTTTAAATTTAGTGTAAAAACACTTTTGTTGAGACCAATCTGAAAAGGAAATTATCTAACATAATCCAAAATCACTTACTATACAATAAAAAAAAAAAATTAACTTCATGGCATAAAAGGGTTCATCTTCCTTCTACTCTCTCTTGATTATGGGATTCGATTTCATTCTTTCACTTATTGCAAAATAATTTATCATGATTTAAAATAGTGTTTAAAATGGAGTAATTATAACCAAGCTGCTAAATTATTGAATCTTTATTACAACCATACATCATCCATGTTCTAAAATAGCAATCATGCCGTACAATAATTATATCATACTATCTGAGAAGAAATTTGTATTAACAAACTTCTCCAACAAAGTGGTGAAAACCAAGAATCTTACTAATAAGTGTTTGCTTTAAATTTTGAAAAGATATCTTTAGTAATAATTTTTACATGAAAAATGAAAGTGTGAGAACGATGAATGAAAATTATTTTCGAGAATTATTTTCACTTTGAATTTTTTTTAAAAATCTTGTATTATATATAAAATCTAATATTATAAATATAAAATTTTCAAGAATAAAAAAATATTCTGCAAACCAAACACTTTCGTTTAAGATTATTCTAAAATCTCTTTGAGAAATAGACCTTTTTTAAAAAAAATAAAGTGGTGAAGTTTCTCGGTTTAATGATCATCTTTCTCTGCATAATTCTGTTTAATTCTTGTTGTTAGCATTATATTCATTATGTTTCCATCATATTTTGCACCATAACATCATTCAATAGAAAAAGCAAAGGAAGTCCCTGCAGTCTGCACCGCACGGAGACACAGCCCATCATTCTGGCATCACCTGGGAAGGTAAACTTACAAAGGAAAAGAACCCAACACACTACCCAAATTGAGATTGAGGACATATAAGTTACAAGGCCATCCCCATCCATCATCCTTTATTATCACACACCCTTCCTTTTCTTAGTGGCCCCATGTTATCATTCTGTTTTACCTCTATTTCTGTCTCAAAAACGTTATTCTTATATGGTTTTTTTTATTTAAATACAGACTATTTTTTATTTATCATAATTTATTTTTTAAATATTATTTATTAAAATCATTAAAAGTTATAAAGTTCATAAATTGCCTTAGACTAAGGCGACTTCTGACTTGTATTAAAATTTGTTTTTGGTAATTAGTTCAGAAGTGACTTATGAACTTGTTGTAAAAAAAATAAAAAAAAAATCTAACCAAGTTGGGAAGTCATCCTAATTTAAGATAACTTTCTAATAAGGTTATCAAATATTTTTTTATAACTAATTCAAAAATTGCTGTAGTTTAGGGTAACTCTTGAACTAATTATAAAAGAAATTATTTGTTATAGGTCAGAAGTTACCTTGAGCGAGAGTAACTTCTGACCTTTATAATTTTTAATATATTTTAGTAATTAATCTTAAAAAAGTAGAATATGATAAATAAAAAAAAGTGTGTATATTTATACAAAAAAAGCCTTCTTATACCTCAATTGTATATTTTTTTTATATACTTATCTTAAATAGTAATAAGTGAGAACAAAAAATTTAATTTTGTTCTCTTTTTTATTCTTTCTTTTTGTCTTTTTATCGTAAAAAATAAATATATAAAAAAATATAAGATTAAAATATAAAAACAATATAGTTATTTTTGTCCTGAGCTTCTTCCACGTTAAAGATTTTTATATATACTTATATAAGATAATTTTTTATATATTATACTATTGAACATTTATTATGTATGTTATTTTCAAGCTAATCATTATTTATATATAAATAATAATAGATAATGATAACTCACAAAACTAACATAATACACACATTTAATAATACTATGTAAAAAAATTATTATACCATATGTATTTAAGAAATTTTCCATCCACATTTATTATAAAGTTTATATTCAGTAAATAAAACTTATTGTAAAGAAAAATATCTAAAGTTATTGCATTATATCTGAATTAATTGTATAGAAAAATTTTGATATAATACTGTACAGATCCAAAAATAAATCTAATAGTGTAAAAAGGTGTGTGTGTGTGTGTGTGTGTATATATATATAATGTTTTGTCAGACTAACCAACCCAATTTCAGAATCATATACGTGTTAATATTTATGAAAGAAAAGTGTTAGATGAACAAATATTAAAGCATCATTTGGTGCATCGGATATGATAATATTATAAAAATATAGAATAAGGTGGCATACGAAAATAAGCTGATAAACTTTCGTATTATTTATTGTTTAGTACACGATTATATATTTATAAACATATGATGATATAAAATAAATATTTATGAGGCAAAAGTATCGTTCTCCACAATTTACCAAGCAACGGTAGTTTGATGTGTTCGGTATAAATTCTTAAATAGGTGATAATTTATTTTAAATATTTTATTTAATAATTAATATATAATATTAAAATTTTAAAGAATAATATGTATTTATAATAAAAATTATTAAATTTTATATATATTAACTATTAAATGAATGTTTAAGATAAATAAAGATTAAACTTTTTTTATTATTAAAATATTAAGAGAATATTTTATTATAAAAATAAAGATATAAGAAATTTAAATATAATTAAAAATTTATAATTTATCATAATAAGTCCTTAAATATAAAAACTTTTATTTATTTATTTTTAACAAAATGATTGTGTGACAAAAAAGAATTCAAATCAAATAAATAATGATTACCTAAAATTTCTCCTTGTATCAGTTTTCTTTCTGGTACTGCGGGCGGTGGCAGTAATAGAACTTATGGTAATGGGATATGGTCGGCGAAGTAAGAATAATATTTGACATCTATATGAATTAGTCCCTTTCTCAAAAATTGGTTCAAGCTCGAGTATCATGATCTGGCTTCCCATTTTTAAATATTTTTGTTTGACTGCTGTTGGGGTTTTTATTAATAGATAATGTGTAATTACTATTATAAATTATTGTTAAGACTGTAAGTATTATTATAAATGTTTGCTAAAACTTGTAACAAGTGTTAATTTTAAGTATTCTCTATTCCTAAACTTAAAAAAAAAAACTTAACACAATAAAGTTATACAATAAATATAAAATAAATTAAATATTATTTAGATAATTTATACTATGTCTTGTGCGCTACATATTATTAAGACCAGATAAGGTAGATGATCATATCTTATCTAAGTTTCTCTCGGATGTCAAATGAGGCTTATAGAGAGAAAAAGATATTCCTAGCACGCAAAGTGATATATTATGTATATTTATGAAAGATATTTATACATAACTTTAATGTTGTAAAAAGAATCATAATTTTTGTATCTATTTATATATTTTATTTTTATGTTTGTGAATATTAATAAGCTCTACATTTTTTTATTTAAACAATAATATCCTATTTTTAATTTTTAAAAGAAAAGATTTAAAAATATTTAAGATATTTTATTAATCTCTTTCTTCTTTTTTAATAATTATTCTTTTAATTTATTATTTTTTATTACTTTTTCAACTCACTCTCTCTTTTTTAATAAGTTTAAAAAAAAGAAAAAGAGAAAGATAGTATTTGAGAAAAAAAATTCATAAAATATCTTAAATATTCTTAAATTATATATATATATATATATATATATATATATATATCATTACTCTATAAAATTACAATTAAATACTAAATACCAATCCGAATAATTAATACCTATGTACTCATAATAAACTCAACGGCTTTTTGATAACAAAATATGTCGTGAGATATTTGACTTTTACTCTCTTAACCTCGTTTAATTTTCCTTTCTAGTTGCAGAGTAAGGGATATATATATTTTGATTAATTTATGCATAAATTGAGATTCAATTTTTTAAATATAAATTTTGAAAGGTTTACTCTTGTATAAGTCTATTACAATTCAAAATAATAAATTATCCTAGATGCTTGCTTGAAGGTACGAGCTCTACGAGCTCTATAAATCAAGACATAGAAGACTTTTTATCTTTCACATTAATACATATTACACTCTCTAATAATCCTTTCAACTCTTAAGTAATATTTGATTAAGAGAACGATGATTTCATAAAATTAAAATATAATAAGAATAAAATAATATGATCATTTTTAATTTACAGTTTAATAAATTTTATAATAAAATATCTTTTTAAATTATTTTATTATTTAATACATAAAATTATTATAAAATAAAATTAAAATTACTATAAATAACATAAATATTTTTTATAATTTTTATAAATATTAAAAATAATATTTAATTTTAATTTTTTAATAATTTAATTTAAAAAAAGTTATCATCTCCTGAAAAAATAATATTATCATATTAAATAAATACTTTATATTTATTTTTATATATACAAGCACAGTCCTAGCTAGACAGAGCAGAGAAGCAATTGAAAATTTTTGAAGAATATTAATGTTGGTGAATATTAATAAGTTCTACATTTTTTATTTAAACAATAATATCTTATTTTTAATTTTTAAAAAAGAAAATATTTAAAAATATTTAAGATATTTTATTAATCTTTTTTTTAATAATTATTTTTTATTACTTTTTCAACTCACTCTCTCTTTTTTAATAAATTTTAAAAAAAATAGGAGAAGAGAGATATTATTTGAAAAAAAAGAGAAAGAAAAGTTCATAAAATGCCTTAAATATTCTTAAATTTTATATATATATATATATATATATATATATATATATCATATATCATTACTATAAAATAACAATTAAATACTAAATACCAATCCGAATAATTAATACCTATGTACTCATAATAAAGTCAACGGCTTTTTGATAACAAAATATGTTATGAGATATTTGACTTTTAGTCTCTTAACCTCGTTTAATTTTCCTTTCTAGTTGCAGAGTATGGGATACATATATTTTGATTAATTTATGCGTAAATTGAGATTCAATTTTTTAAATATAAATTTTCAAAGGTTTACTCTTGTATAAGTCTATTACAATTCAAAATAATAAATTATCCTAGAGGCTTGCTTGAAGGTACGAGCTCTATAAATCAAGACATAGAAGACTTTTTATCTTTCACATTAATACATATTCCCCTCTCCAATAATTCTTTCTACTCTTACGTAACATTTGATTCAGATAATGATAATTTTATAAAATTAAAATATAATAAAAAAATAGAATAAAAAAATAATTATTTTTAATTTACAATTTAATAAATTTTACAATGAAATACTTTTTTAAATCATTTCATTATTTGATACATAAAATTATTATAAAATAAAATTAAAATTATTATAAATAATATAAATATTTTTTATAATTTTTATAAATATTAAGAATAATATTTAATTTTAATTTTTTATAATTTAATTAAAATAAATATTATTATTTTTTAAAAAAATATTATCACATTAAATAAATACTTCACATTTATTTTTATATATAGAAGCACAGTCCTAGCTAGACAGAGCAGAGAAGCAATTGAGAATTTTTGAAAAAAGGAGCATGCTTATCTGTTGTTGATGAAACAAATGAGTGGGGACATATGGACATTGCAAAATGATAAGCAAATAGCATGCGAGTGCAAAGAGACATAGAGCCAAAGAAGGTCGAGGCACGCACTTAGACGAGAAGAAAAAAGAGTGGAATGCAGATTAGGCCAAAGCATTATTCATTTCAGCCATTCACACCTACACACAGCATGCTGGCAGGTCATTCTGCTACCTACTCCCCTCCCCTATTCTCTTTTGCCTTTCCATCCATTCCTTCAGTCGCCAAAGTCACCATCGCACTTTGGACAAAGCTCACCGCCACCAATGTCCTACTTTTAAATATGGCACATATTGGTTTGACCCATGATCCTCCTCATGCGTTTACAATTAATGCACACGTCCATTTTGTTATATGTGTTAAAATTTAATTTAAATATAAAAAATGATAACAATAAAAATTAAATTTTTAATAACTTAATTATATAAACTTTATAATATATCATAAAAATAACTATCACTTAATTGTTAAGTTGAAGCCCGTAACTCTAAATAATTTTATATATTTAATAATTATTTTTGTTCGGTCTTAAATACTCTTAATTTATATTTTATAAAATTTACTTATTTAAGTTTATTTTGTGTAGTGAAATAAAATCTAATAATTTTTATAAGAAGTTTATCACATAGAATAAATATAGACTGTTAAATCGATAAATACAGTAAATAAAATTTGATATATACCAAAATTTCAGCAAAAAGAACTCCTTTACCTGATATAACATAACATGCCCTTGACTATCGAGTGTTGGTCAAGTAAAAAAGTTTATATTATTTTAAAGATTAATTTTAGTAATAGAAATTTGATTTTATATAAAATAAATATTTTTTAAAAAAATTTATGCTTTAACATTTCATTATGTTTAATGGCGGAAAGATACTCTAATAAACCGAAGAAAAACATAACAGACCCTAGACAAAGCCAATAACTACTGAGCTTCTGACTTATTTGGGGGAGGGGCAGGCTACCAGGCTTTGGGCCTTCAGCTGTAAGTTGCATAGAAGTCTGGTTTACGTTTGTCAAGCCAGTTTTGTCTTTTATTTTAACAATAAAATTTAATCTTTAACTCATGAATTACATAGTCTTAGATCCTGTATATCTAGTAAATTTTCCAACCAACATAAAAATTAAGAAAAAAAGGAAAAAAAACGTCGTCCTCGTATCGGCAATTAGAAAAATGGAACTAGATCTTTTAAAGAGAGGAATTTGCACAAAAAAAGAGCAAAATTTACTTTAAAAAAAATAAAAAATTATAATAAAATACATATACATATATAACAAATTATAAAATTATTAAAATTTATTTTTTTTATTTTCTCATCAACAATCATAATTTTTTACTTTCTTTTAAATGAATCTCTTACTTTAAAATAATTAACTCTTAGAAAAAATTCAGTGATCTTTAATTTAGTGCATTGATTGTTGGGGTGTCTGGATATATATATATATATATATATATATATTGGTCCGTGAAGTATTGAAAGACAGCATACCTACTTAGCATGGATTTATCTCTTTTAAAGTAAGTAATTTATTTTAAAAGATAAAATAAGGAGTATCAATTATTAATGTAAAAATCAAGAAAGTAAATTTTAACAACTTTATATATAATTTGTTATATATATACATGTATTTTATTATGATCATAATTATTTTTTTTATCAAACAATTAAGATTCTTCACTTTACTCTTTAGTGTGTGTTTGGTATAGAGATAAGAATAAAAATAAATTTTTTATGAATAAATTTTATATTCAAAATTATATACAAAATTTATCTATAAAAAATGTATCTCTAATTATATTCCCATACCAAACATGCATTTAAAGTAAATCTCTCATGAGCAACCGAATCGACTTAACACGCCCCACACACACACACAAAAGCTGCGTAGGTAAACAAAGAGACTAATACTTGTAAAGACTCGCAACAAACAATCTAATAAGGCAGTAAATCATTATTGTTTTGTTTTGTTTTTTTAATTACACTGTTTGATGATAGAAAAAAAAATGAAAACTAGGGAATAACCGAATAAGTTTGTGATGTCTAGCTATGAATTCAATATTTATATGATGTATTTTGTTGTCGTTAATTATTTACAGTAGATTGTTGAGTCGACTCTTAGTTGTAGAGGTGTGAGTTTAGATTTCTTCAATCTCCGAAAGATCAAGAGAGGCATAATCAAAGTCCCATTTGTGCTAAAAAACATCGAGGTATAGAATATATCTGCCAACCTAATACCTTATTGATTTATCAGTAAAGATTGTAACATTTTGTGATTTTATTGTTGACATTAATTATAAACACTCTCCAACCTCGCCCTTTCTAAAAATGTTAAAATTGTACGTAAAACACCTTGATAAATAATATTGGCGTGGTTGTATGTAAATTAGGAAAAATGCCACGTGAATAAAAATTAGAAAAATAAAAAATTAACCAATATACAAATTAACTGAGTTATATGTAAATTTATGTAAAAAAAATGTTAATGTAGTTTTATAAATATATCAAATCAAATCTAAGAAAATTAAAATATAAATTTTTATATTTATTTATACGAGAATCATTTTCATAATATGAATTTCTTTTAACATACAAGGATGATATTTTAACAAGACTTGCGAAGAAGAAAAAGAAAGACCAACATAAGAGAAAAACTAACTTTTTAGCGGATTAGGTATGGCGTATTTTTTGATTTTTTAGAGTCACATCTCATAAAAAAATTATATCATTATTACTCTTAGGCAGGAGAAATTAAGTCAATAGAATAGTTGAAATGAATTAAATTGTGTGAGAATACTTCTGATTTAAAAAAAAAAACCATATAGTTTGAGATCCATGAAAGTAAAATTAGAAAACATGCAAGACAACACGAAGATTGAGAAAAAATAGGACAAGGACCCGGCAACACAAAACTCGGATAGTAAGACCAAAGGATAAGAGACTGCGCTTTAAGTGGGATTGGAAGACATGTTTTCAAAAATGTTAAGGCAGGGAATTAGTCAAGGTTTTTATTTCTATTTATTTTTAATTTTTTTTTCCCAGTCTTCACAGAGGTAATTTATGGTTTTGCTATTGCTACACTCAGGCCTTGTTTCTTGTGCTTCAGCGGCTTGAACAGCAGAATTGTTAACGACCCTCCAATTCCATTAGCTAAATCAAGGAAAAGTTCGGGGGATAAAAAACCAAAAAAAGGAGAACCAAGTAGCACTTGGTATATCAGCTGTGTTATCTTCTGCATGCAGATTAACTGATATAGTTTTTAGTTTTAAATCCTCATGCATGAGAGTTGGTACTTGTCTGTTCTCTTTGTCCACTTTGATTTTGTTTAAGACAAGGATATGGGTATGTGCTTCCCTGTGAGTGTGACTCTAGTTTAGTTGACTCTGCATGCCCTTTTGTTGATCCCTATAATCTGTATTTCTTACAAACACTGTAAGTTGATTGACACGAAGATATAAGAAAAGGGAGGCAGAGAGAGAACACAGAAAGTGAAAAATGGCAGGTGGAGGATTCACCGATGGTGGGACCCTCAAGAGGGCTCATCTTTACGAGTACAAGATTACTGGTTATTTCATCTTTTCTTGCATTGTTGGAGCTCTTGGTGGGTCTCTATTCGGCTATGATCTTGGTGTTTCGGGTGAGTTTTCTATGGGTGTCTCTCCTTCAAAATAAAACCATCGAAATTTCTTGGACTAATTCGCCTGCATGCTTTATCAGATCTTGAGAGATATAATATGGTGAATTTTATTCTTCTATATATCGCCTTCTTCCAAATATTGCTTGCTCATTACAGGTGGAGTTACTTCCATGGATGATTTCCTCATAGAGTTCTTCCCAGACGTGTACGAGAGGAAGCATGCACGTCAAGAAGAAACAGATTATTGTAAATATGATGATCAGATGTTGACACTCTTTACTTCGTCTCTGTACTTTGCGGCCCTTGTGTCCACTTTTGGTGCTTCCAGTCTAACCAAAAACAAAGGCAGGAAAGCAAGTATCATGGTTGGTTCCATAAGCTTCTTTATAGGAGCTATTCTCAATGCAGCTGCCAAGAACATTGCAATGTTGATCATTGGGCGTATCCTCCTCGGCGTGGGCATTGGATTTGGTAACCAAGTAAGTTTAACCATCCAAAATGAAAAAATGCAAACTGTTTTTCAGCACCCAACCCCACCAAAAAAGAACAAAAAGAAGGTACCAATTTTACTTACATTAATCTTCTAATTATTGTGCAGGCTGTTCCCCTTTATCTTTCAGAAATGGCTCCTGCAAAAGTCCGAGGAGCAGTGAACCAACTCTTCCAGTTAACAACCTGCTTGGGAATTTTGATTGCTAACCTTGTGAATTATGGTACCGAGAGAATTCATCCATGGGGGTGGAGGTTATCCCTTGGTTTGGCTACAGTTCCAGCAACTCTAATGTTCATTGGAGGTTTGTTGTGCCCAGAGACACCCAACAGTCTTGTGGAACAAGATCGATTAGATGAAGGAAGAATGGTGTTGGAGAAGGTTAGGGGCACCCCCAATGTTGATGCAGAATTTCAAGATCTTATTGAGGCCAGCAGAGAAGCACGGTCTATCAAGAACCCATTCCAGAACCTCCTCCTGAGAAAGAACAGACCCCAGGTTATAATTGGGGCCTTGGCTATTCCAGCATTCCAACAGCTAACTGGCAACAACTCCATCCTCTTCTATGCCCCTGTCATTTTCCAAACCTTGGGCTTTGGCTCCGGGGCTTCTCTCTATTCATCTGTTATTACCAGTGTAGCACTTGTTCTTGCCACATTGATCTCAATGGCTTTGGTTGACAAGTTTGGTAGGAGAGCTTTCTTTTTGGAAGCTGGTGTTGAAATGATATTCTGCATGGTGACTACTCTTTCACAGCTTTTGTCCTTAAATTTCATTATACAAATGCAATGGAAAACAACATAACCTGATGTAAACTACTTATTCCATAGCTAATTGGAGGACCTTTTTTTTTATCTGCAGGTTGCTACAGCTATAGTTTTGGCTTTTGCGTTTGGAAAAGGCAAACAACTGTCATTTGGCGTTGGTCTCTTTCTGGTTATAGTGATTTTCTTATTCGTTTTGGCATATGGAAGATCTTGGGGGCCCCTGGGGTGGTTGGTTCCCAGTGAGCTCTTCCCATTAGAGATAAGGTCAGCTGCACAGAGTGTTATGGTGTGTGTCAACATGATCTTCACTGCGCTTGTGGCGCAGTTCTTCCTGGTATCACTGTGCCACCTCAAGTATGGAATCTTCTTGCTGTTTGGGTTCTTGATTGCCCTCATGAGCTGCTTTGTCTACTACCTCTTGCCGGAAACCAAGCAAGTTCCCATTGAGGAGATTTATCTTCTGTTTGAGAAGCACTGGTTCTGGAAGAAAGTAGTAGGAGAAGGCAACCACGGGTCCACGACAGATGTATGATTGAGATGCCAAAGAATACAAGCGACCAAAATCTCAAATTTGGATCCTTTTTTAATATTAGAAGAATTTGATTCTCTTCTCCATAAACTGATAAAATCAACGAAACTCTTTGGTTCTTTTTTCATTAAATGTATGGTGCCAACAACTTTGATTGGGGGAGCAAAGCCAGAACCTTCAAATAGATTACTTGTTAATTTTTGTATCTTGCAAAAATCTATCTTTATAATGGTTAGTGATAATGTTTTCCACCTCAAAAGGATTGTAGCAGCAGGTGTCTGCTGAAGTTTTTTTCCTTTGGTTCAACATCTGCTGAAGTCTTTCAAGTACAGATATTTTGTTCCTTCTATGTGGGTTTATGGTAAAGGCATGAAAATAAAAATGCAGTATGACTTGGGACTCAAGTTTGGTACCTTGCAATTAATTTAATTGTAACACAGTTTTTGCAACCTACAAACCCCACATTAGTATGGTCTGGAACTCAGGTCATATTCCTTGCAATTTAACAGTAACACAGTTTTGCATCCCCAAGCCTATGAGTTATTGTTCCAAGGAGTGGGTTATTTTTAGAATACAAAATATAAAAATAAAAAATTTTAAACTGACCAAATTTCTCAAACTTTGTACAAGTACATCACATTTCATATAAGATAATTTTCTTTCTCCGCATACCATTCAATATTTGTGACTTCAATTATTTTTAATGCTAATAATTTCTCTCTCCATTCCTTTGAGTAATGTTATATCTTCTTACCACATTCTCCAAATACCCTCCTACTCTTTCTGTCTACTATTTTATTTGTTGTATACTTTTTTTTTATTTAAAAAAATCTGTCATTTAAGAATATTAAGTAAATAGTAATTAATTTTTTTAATTTTACCTTTATCTTTTAATAAAAAGAGAATTAATAGAGTAAATAAAATTGAAAAAAAGTTAAAATATTAACAAAGTAAAAAAAAAGTCTTATAATTTAGTCACATTAAATTATATTTCTCTACAATTAAAATTATTTAATAATTTTATTAATTCTTGTGCAATAACTTTAAATAACAGATAAAAGTAGATGACAGAGTAATTACTTAAAACAAAAAGTATTAAGGGAGAGTAATTACTTAATGAAAAATTATAAACATTTAATGTTTTAAAAATGTAAAAAAAAGATTATTAAGCTAATTCATTAGGAGTATTTAGACTTACACACTCAAGTAAGTCATTTAAGATACTTGTACAGGAATTAATGAAGTCATTAAATAAAATTAATTTACAAAAAAGTATTTAATTAAAGGGTTTTTTAATGTATGCCTTTAAAGCATAAGTTAAGCAATAAAAATAACATTTATTACTAAATCATCTTAATTACTTAAAAAAATATTAAATATATTTTAAATTATCAAGACATTAAATACTTATTCTTTTCATTTAATAAGTTTTTATTTTTGATTCCTTAACGTATGTTCTGACAAAACCCTTAATTAATTAAAATGCTCTTTTATTGAAATACTTAAAACATTATTATTTTCTCCATTAATAACAAGAATAAAATTAAAAAAAGTAATTAATACTTTTTTAGTTTTTTAAAATATAACAAATATAATAAAACAATTTTTTTGACAAATAAAAATGGACTAAGAAGTATTACTGTATGGATGGTGACAGGCAATGGTAACCTATGCACATAATACAATATAAGAAAAATAATAATGATATATTCTCTTAAAACATATTTTTAATAATCTTTCTAATACTTAATACAATAAGTATTAAAAGAAAAAATAAAATATTTAATATTTTAAGAACATAAAAAGTAATCTAACACTTACTTTATTTAATAATTAAAAAAATTATTAAGAATATGAATAAGGAAAATATAAAATTATTTTGAGAGTCATTAAATTAATAAATTATATTTAATATTTTTGTTGGTATATAAATATTTAATAATTTATCAAAGGTATCAATATCCTAAAAAAATAAAGATAAAGATTAAGATATCAATTAATAAATTAGACGAAATTAAAAATAAAAAAAAAAGAAGAAGAATATTAGGGAAAAAAAAAATAGAAGAAGAATCAGGGTAGGCAATGGGCAGTGGTGGCGGAGGCGGGTACGTCTCCAATTCTATTTGCACGATTCCGCGCTTCAAATATCGTCCCCGCATGAATAAGAGTACGTCCGCTTTCAACCCAAAAAAACCTCGGCACCAACCTTGCCCTGCCCTCGTGAATGTCATCTTTATACTTTTGCTGCTTCGTGAGTCTCCACTACTTCTCCTCTTACTCTTACTATCTTCACCATTCTTTTTCAAACTCCACTCCAGGCCATTGTTGATTACTGGAATTTTTTTTCTCGTCTATGTTGTCTCTTTATTGTTCTATTCGGATCGTTTATTGTTGTTTCTTTTCTCTTTTTTTTTTTTAATTTTTTAAACATAAGAGGTTCTATTCAGATGATTTATTTTACATAAGAGGTACAAGCACGTGGGTAAGAGAGGAAATAGGTAGCATCCTCGCACTCCAGTCTTTAAAAACTGAGGCCGGTGCCAAGAGCTCGTTGACTCAAGTTGTTTTTCCTATAATTAATACTTTTTTTTGTTTATATGAATACATCGTAATTTTTCACTTTTGTTCATAGCCTTGATCATTCCTTGTTTGCAGAACATAGCGTCGGTGTTGTATGGTTTATGATAATTTTTTTTTTTTGGTCCTTTTATTTTTAGGCTTGCTTTCATTGTCTTGAACATGAGATGGGCTTCATGGGTTTATTTTAAAAAAATTATCTTTTTTGATATAATCTTCACATAGATTTGTTTTTCCCACATTCTGAATGCAGGTGTTGATTTTGCGTTTTGGTTTCAACCAATGGTTGTAATTGAGAGTTGTGAAAACGACGTTGCCACAGGCAATGGAATCTCGGTCCCTGATGAACTTCCTCGTGAAGTTTCATCGGCTGGCACAGTGAACGAGAGTGGTGCCCAACATCCTGAAAGGATCGAAACAAAGGAGTGTTTGGTGCAGCGAAGGGTTAGCCCACGGCTTCAGAACCTGCCTGCTCATAAGAAGGTTTACTATGGCAGTGGTCGGAAGAGGTCAAGGAGTGGCAATGGGAACAGTTCTGTTCGGAAGAAAACCAAGCTCAGTCTCAGTCCTTCAGGGCAACAACAAGCATTGGTTGAAGAGGGTGAAAGCTATCCGAGCGAGACATGTGTGGCGGGTGGAGATGATACTGCTTTAAATTCAACAAGTAATGGTTGTTTTTGTTCTCTATTTGATGAACTGAACATAAGTACCATTTTAAGGTTAAAAGAGACGTTGAGGCTTTTCAATCTCTATAGCCTTCAATTTGTTCAGGTGATCAAATTAATTTGCACATTTCTGTATTCTTGTTCGTGCCTCTGTGTGTGTGTGTGGGCGTTTTTCCTTTTTCATGTCCAGGTTCCACATTGTTTATATCATCATTTGTGTATTTTTATTAGTTCACGAAGTGTAGGAGAAATCAGACTTTCCTTTTCTTTTTGGCTAAAATTAATTGTGTGATGAGTAATAGCAGTAAATTTTGTTGGGATCTTTTACCCTATTCCCTGTTCCCCTTATAACTGGGGCTATTAATGCTTGGTTTAGAATGCTGCATCACTTAAATGCCAGAAAAATACATGTGAGAGAAAGCAACTATGATACTTACACTGCCCTGTTAGTAAATCAGATATGTAGTACTTTCATATCAGAAATTAGTTTATTAATTTCAATATTTATTTCAAGACCTCTTTCTCATAAATTTTGGGTTGAGCACTTAATATTCGTTTGTATCCTCAAATTGGTTGAATTTTTAGCATTTTGCCTGTTCTAGTAGTGTAAAAAATGCATTTCCAAATTAGAAAACTTTCTCTACTACTGTTCCACAGGTAGAGCAGAATAGATCCAAGAAGGTGGATACTAATAATCTGGGAGCTGCTAATTTTTCAAGGACTAAGGTAAGCCTTTTGAGAATCATTTTTCTTCACCCCCCCATGATATAGTAATTGTGCAAAATGTATTTCTTGAGACTTATCTATTTTTTCAGCCACGAAGATTAATTTTCTTTGAGGAGTTTGAGTTGATCATCTGCTTGTTTTGCTGCATTTAAAGCATCAATAGTCATAATTCTATTATATGCTCTGTCCACCCATTATCTTATGCATGTGGAAGTCATACATGTTAACTTGGTACCATTGACACTAGATGTGCCTATATGGTATGATATACAGACACCCATGCTATAGAGTAAACCAGGGGATCGAATGAACTAAAGGTCTATAAGTTTATTCTCTCTTTTTGTAGTCAAGGACAATTAAATTATCCCTACATTGATGTGCTTTTGAGTGCAAACACAAAGCCAAAATCTAGTGGTCAGCAATTATTCTGTTCCACATTGATTCAAAGTTTTAGGCATGAGCCTTGTGGAATAGGCATCTCCTAATAGATGCATCCTTATATGTTGTATCTACCTAGCACCTACTTAATCCTTTAATAGGGTTAGTTTCTTTTATTTTTCTGTGCCATTTCAATCTGCTTGTATTCTAGTTAGGGCTGTTAATAAAGCAATGAATATTGCTGAAGGAGTTTTTTTTTTTTTTTTTTTAAAGAATAGAAGAATAAATATTTAGAACTGGATACACATTTCAAAGTCAAGCCAAAGATTTTCCTCATGACTTTGGTCATGATTGAACTTGAGATACTTGAACTTTTGTTTTCATGAGTGTGGAGGTGATAGTTGTTTGTTGTTTACCCATTTGCTTGTTGTTCAGTGCTAAAAGAATGAATAATTGAGTGCCTGTTACAGGTCTTTTTTAATATACTTCTTGTTAATTCTGTAAACATATGCAGAATGGAAATGCCTCTGATGTTGATAATAAGAGATCTCGGAAGCAACCTGATCCGAAGGCAATATCTAAGGCAAGTAGGTACATGAATTATGATGCATTGTATATATCCTCTTGTGTATGTATCTTGTACAGGAAGTGAATTTGATGTTTTTGTTTAATTTCCAATATATATTAATAGATATTAGCATTATTGTCTAAGATACCATTTTGTATCTAGTGTCTTCTAAAAATTGATGGCCAACTGCATCATGTGGCAAGTCACAAATTTTAGGTGAAGGCCAAACAATATGGTCGATGAATTCTTTGAATACTGAGATGATGTTTTCCAGTTTAAGTTGGAAGTCCTTTTCTGATTGAAAGGGTACTGAAGCTTTAAATGCTGAGACCTGAGAGTATTTTTGGATTTGTGATTTGGAGCCTAGTGGAGTATGCAGTTATGCACATAGATTGAGCGAAGTCTTAAAATTCCTGAGAAGAGGACTAGGAAAATAGCTCAAACACCTGCTTGCGCAGACATAAAAACACAGCCCCACCATTTACAACTTCTTTGTTTCTGACGTTAGATGTTTCTGGCTTGGTTTTTGTCTTGCATGTTGATTAGATACTAGAGGAAAATTTCAAATAACTACCCACTAATCATGATATTTTTTTAAGTAAGCTTTGGCCAAAGACAACAAACCCATGTTTGCCATAATGTTCTTAACTTATTATTATTTCTGTGGTCAATTAGTATGTTTATGAGTTGCTGTATGTCATGTAATAGTAGATTTCTTCTTGTTAATAATTATTTCCGAAATTAGTTGATTTATTGCGCTACATACACTTTAATTCCCTTCCCTTAATTTTCCTCTTTTAAATTATGGCAACTGAAAAATTCAAACAATGGCCATCTTCAAGGTTGTTTGGCTGCTTCCATGCTTGTTGTCTCTACTTTTATATGGCTTCTGGTTCTTAAATAGATTACATGAATAGTGATCCGGTCTTGTTTGTTTGCCAAGAAGATAGCATTCTGATCTCCGTAATCAATTTAAATTTTACTTATGCAGGTGTCGGTGTTGGTCATCAATATTTTTCACGAGCTGAAATGGCGGCTCTAGGGTTTCATCCACCTTGGTTGAATGGAATAGACTATATGGGGAAATCTTATGGAAAATTGGTAGAGTATCTTTGACCAGTTCATCTCTTCAAATGGTTTTTTTTTTTTTAAAAAAAAACAAACATAGGATGCTTCTTTGTTTGGATAGTGATGCTTTCTTTTCATCATGAGTTGTATTATTTCTCCTATTTCTCTGTAACGGTTGGATTTTCCAAAGAAGAGAAAAATCACAAAAGAAATTATTCTAAGACTCAAAATTGAATTGCCAGCTTGTAATTACTACAACTTTATTCTCTAAACCTTTTAAGACTAGGAAAACAAAGAGACTAAGCTTTCCTTGGAAGAGCACGAAAGAATACTACAGTAGACAAAATTAAGAAAGTCAATAAACTAAAATCCTAACACAATAAGGAAAGCAACTTACACTAAACTCCTAGATAAATAAGGAAAACGATACCAATGGGCTGCGAATGAAATTAGGAAATTATACTATTAAACTCCTAATGAATTATGACATGTGGACTGGACTTTCCATTTATAAAGATTAAGGTAGTCTTGCAAATCAATGGCCACTAGTCCTATGCGAGCAGATGTCAAGCATTTATCTTGGAATAATGCTGCTAAGTCCGTTGTATGATGGTTGGCTGTCCTTGGCATTCCTGAGTAATGCTGCAATAAGCATTAAGAGCTAAAAATTTGGGAAAATGTTTTTGCTCTGTTTCATCTACTTTTGTAATATTCGTGGTAGTCTAGAAGTGTATTAGCATGCAAATTCTATATATAACAGTAAACAATTTGGGCATGCACCTTGCACTGAATTAATACCTAGCTCTTAGATGTCTAGAATTACTGAGATTGTGTTGGTCTTTGATGCGCAATATATGTTTGTTTTGCTAAAAGTGAAAATTTTTTGTACTATAGTTGCTTCATTTTGTTCCCAAAGAGGATAATATTTCTTAATCACTTTTCTATTTATTGACCTTCCTAAAGAAAAAATCGTGGAGCAATCTATACCAGTAAGAGTCATCTATAGATATACCCTTAGAGCATATATACTTTAGCATGTGGTAGACTCATGAAAATCATTGCTTAAACTGAAACCTTGAAGCTTAATCTACTATGAAATAGTCTAACGATAGATATAATTTGATGGTCTTATGCATTCAATCAATTTTTCATTGTCTAGCAGATTGATAAATATTGGGCTGAGAAAGGCATTGCTGGATTTACATTATATAACTGTCATTTAAAGCGGCTTCCAAGACAGGCTAAATTGGAAGCAGATAAGGTTATGAATTTTATGCTTGTTTGGTTGTATCACTTTCATGTTTTTTCAGCTTAGTTTGCACTTGCAGTAGCATTTTTGCCCTGCTGATAGTGGTATTCTAACATCTGGTTTGACTTCTTCTGTTAGGTCCATTTTGCTCGAGGGCAACTACCCAAAGTTCCTTCTGGTTATACTGGGTATGCTATCAGCAAACCTTTTAAGAAATGTACTGTAGGCTCTTTTGATGTGCATTAAATTAGTGATTGAGCTCACAAGGATATGGTTTTCTTAGTTTGGTTTCCAAGGACGTTAGCAATGGTCAAGAAGATATAAGCATTCCTGTTACCAATGAGTGTGATGATCCTCCTGTTGCACCTGCTGGTAAGTTTTAATCATCAACTAGTTGCATTAGTTGTTCGGGTGCAATTTCTGCTTGAGGATATGAGTAATGACCGTACTTCAGAGCCATTGCAGTTTTCTTTGTGTACATTCATTTCAGCATTTAAAATATGTGAATAGTTGGTTGAGTAGAATTAACAATACTGCTCTCAACACTATCTACTATTTGTTTGATTGGCAATCCTTTTAAGGAATGACTAAATCTCTATTAATGGCTAGTGTAGATTTTCTGTAAAATAAATTACATGTGACTGATATTTTGAATGTAGTTATGCTGCATATTTTTTTTCTTTGGTTATCTGATTCTAGTCTTGACTTCTCAATGCCTGCTGTATTATGTTCCTTTATTTAATTTTCACTTATTTGTAGCCAGGATTTACTGCTATTATAACTGATTATGGACTACACAGTTTCATCTACTGTGCACTGTTTCATTTCAACTTTACTGATTTTTTAGTGTCCATCCTACTTGATCTTGATGGCAAGAGTCAAGATATTAGAAACTTTAAAAAGTAGAACACTTGGAGTTTATTTCATATCTTTTTATGTAATCTTATATTTTCATTTCCTCTCCTGTTTTATTTGGGACAGTGTTGTTTGTCAAATTACTCACTTGGATTTTCCATCAATAATGTTTTACAAATTTAGGCTTTACCTATATCCGATCTATCCAAATTGCAAACAACGTGACAGTTCCATCTAGTGTCCATGGATGCCAGTGCAAAGGAAATTGTACAAATACCAGAACTTGTTCTTGTGCTCGCCTTAATGGCTCTGAGTTTCCATATGTTCGTCCGAATGGTGGCAGGTGATATGTTAGTTTTGGGTTTGATTTTGTTCTATGTAATGTACAGTTCTCTTGCAATGGAAGACAAGGACAGCTAGAGACCTACCTTGAGTAGATAACTAAAACTTGAGCAAGTGCTCTGGTTTATCTTTATACTTCTGTCCCTTGAATTTGAATGTCTAAACTCTACATAGTCTTGCTTTTTCCCTCTTGCATTTCATTTGGGGCCATGATTTTTGCCAAGTCATATGCTTTCCTTTGACTTGTGTTTCGTTTGTAAATGCCACAAGCCCGTATTATTGTAAAGGATATTGATGCTATGAACAATTCCTGTGCAGAAGTTGTTACAGTTTTATTTAGTAATATTCTGTGAAACTTATTGTGGATAGCATAATGGTAGTGTTTGGTAAATAAATCTTTTAAGTCATTGTAATTATTTAAACTACAGAAGATACCATTTGGAGGACTTCATGGAAAACATAAATATCCAACGTTTAATAAGAGGAAACAGGAACTTTGTATTTTATAAATTTTGAATAATCTTGGTAGGGTTTAAAAGCACAAGGTTCTTTTAAAAGAGAGTATTAAAGAGTAGCAGAATAAGTCTAAAAGAATTAGCATAAATAAGATTTATGGCTTCATTGTTGGAAAAGTTGCAAAATTTCAAATGGAGCTTTAATCCTTTCTACTTATGGCTTTATTGGGAGGGCATACAAATTTTGTTAACAACCACACAATTTCTTTCCCAGCTTAATTCAGCAAACATTCTATCAGTTTTCCAGGAAAAAATTGACGGTTTCTTTTATTTTTCTCTCCACATGTTGAAATTACTTTTTCTTTTACTTTCTAAAAATCTTCTTTGGTATTTGATTTTCTAATCTTGTGAGTCCTTTAACACAACTCATTCATCTTCAGATTGATTGAACCTAGAGATGTTGTGTTTGAATGTGGTCCAAGATGTGGCTGTGGACCTGATTGTGGCAATCGAATTTCTCAGAAGGGTTTAAAGTACCGGCTTGAGGTAATTTATCCAAAATTTTATGCCTTTTCATCACTAATGTGTGGATAATATATGCAGCAGATACTTAAGATCATTTCCTCTGAACAGGTCTATCGTACGCCCAACAAAGGGTGGGCTGTTAGATCATGGGACTTTGTTCCTTCTGGTGCACCGGTTTGTGAATATGTTGGTGTACTTAGGAGAAATGATGAGTTGGACAATGTTGCAGAGAATGACTATATATTCGACATTGATTGCTTGCAGACAATGAATGGGGTAGAGGGACGGGAGGTAAAGATACAATTATTCTTATATATTTGAGCCTTGTTTTAGTTCTTTGAATGACATATCTTTGCTGCTTCAATGTTTGAGATTGAGTAGTTATTAATATCATAACTGTGTTTTCTGTTTATATAAATTGCATTGTTGTATACTCTAGTTGGGTGTTGAAGTAACAGCATGTTTGGTTTAAATTCTTTCTGACGCAAACGTGAAGATACACACTTCCCAATGCACCCAAACTTGCGTTTTCTAAAATGAAGCAAAGACTTCCTTCTCCCCAACACTCATTTGCGTTAGGGAAAATCCAATACAAACAGGCCATAAATGGTTTTCAGACTTGATTATAATCAAAATGGAATCAAATAACCATAGTGTAGCCTTCTTAGGACAGGTGTGGCCATATGGTGAGTCTTTCAAACAAATTTATTACATTACTTGGCTGGGTGATATTAACAGACTTTCCTAATTATCTTCCCCTCAGAGACGGTTGCGGGATGTATCATTGCCTACAAGCACTTCTGTTGGAGAAAGGGATGATGAGACAGTGGAAGGTGGGCCTGAGTTCTGCATAGATGCTGGCTCTTTCGGTAATGTTGCTAGATTTATCAACCACAGTTGTGAGCCAAACCTCTTTGTTCAGTGTGTTCTGAGCACCTACCTTGACATCAGACTAGCTCGGGTGGTGCTATTTGCCGCAGACGACATAGCTCCGTATCAAGTAAGCTTCTTATTTGTGCTCATTTTAACAATTGTCATTCAAATCTGCACTTGGTTTCCTTTGATCCATTTGGATCGTGCCCACAACATTCTTTTGCAACATGCTATTTTGTCAGTGGTTTTGAGAAATTTATGCTTGACTTGAAAGGAGAGGATGCTGAACCCATTTTGAACGATTCACTGAAATATAAGATGCAAAGATGATTTTTGTTTGTAGACTCTGTACCGGGATTATATTGCTGAACACCTGCAAATGCTGGAATTCAATTGCTTTTTTCTTGATATTTACTGGACAGAGGGCTAGAAAGTAAATCAAGCTCTTGTCATGATGCATGCATTGGCTATCATGTCTGCTTTAAATTTTCCAATTATATATAATGTTAACTGATTTAAAAGATGAACGTGTACTACAAAATATTGAAATGCCACATACCAGATGTGTTGATGACAGGCAAAGTGGCCAACCATGCCCTTCGTATCATGGTCAAGGTCCATGGTCCTTTAGATGTTAAGTACACTCTTCACATCAGCATGTAAAATTGCTCCAATCATGAGCTGCCACACCAGGGAAGATACGGGCTCCACTTTGAACTGTGCCTAGTCTTTTCAGTATTCTTGTTATTTGCTAGGACCTATAGCGTTCTTCTGGATTGTGAAAATGATGAAAACCAGCCACTGTTTTATGTTGTCAATTCGACAATCACAGTTTCACCTCGAGATATATGTCTTACATAAGATAGTAGCAACCCATAATCTGCAATCTCTTTTAGGAAAATCATCAGAGTTGTGTTTTAGAAAAATGAATCATGAAAAACTTTGCATTGTTATGACTCGTAAACCATGTCACCTGACCTTGTGCTTGAGGCTTGGTTTAAGTAACATCTTTTGTCAAATTTGCTGTTCCTGATATGAAGCATCTTATCATTGATTATCGTAAATGTTTGGTTCACGCTGATAACTTTCTTGCAGTATCAGCGTTTCATATGGACATCTTCCTTGGAATGATAAAAGGTGTTGTTGTTTTAACAGGAACTCACATATGACTATGGTTACAAACTTGATAGTGTTATAGGTCCAGATGGACAAATCAAGCAGTTACCTTGCCATTGTGGTGCAGCTGACTGTCGAAAGCGTTTGTACTAGTTAGGTGAAAACAATACATTTTGTATAAGTATCACTTCTTTGAATTCCAGTTATCCTTCTTCCCTTCTGTTTTTTTTTTTTGGGGTCATAAAAAGACTGCTTATTAAATTTTTTGGGATTTGCAATTTTCATTGAGAATTTAGACGGTGCTGCCTATACAATTGTCCATAATTATAAATAATATAAAAATTGTTTAGTAGCATTTCTCTATTTAAAAGCAGTTTTGAAAACTAGATAATGAGTATGTTTGGTTTAGATTTTAGTTAAATTAATTTTAAAAGTATTAATGTAGAAAGAATTTATTTTAAAAGAATTAATTTGGGTTTAGGAATAATATATCAAAAATTAGTCTATAGGGAATTGATTTTGTTTAGATAATAAAAAAGAATAACTTTTGAATTATAATTATAAGTATACTTTTAAAAATTTTATAGGTCACACACCTAGAATCAATTCTATTAATTGAAGAAGCAAAAAAATTCTACTACTTCCAAAATCAATTTTATAATCTAAATTTTTGTAAGAATTGATTTTTTAAAAACAACTAAATACATAAACTATTTTTAAAATTAAATATTTTCACCGTCATCATCGTCGTAATTATGGTGGCAAATCACACAGGCACTAGATTGTTGGCCCAATTAATTGATTTGACTAGGCTTGGTATATGGGTTCTATTCTACACTAATGCAGGCATCCTAGTGGAGTGCAAGGAGATGTAAGAGTAGAATCCTGTATGCTGTGCAACATTTCAAGGATGCTGGAGGAATCACTTAAAATAGAAGTTACTCGGGGAGGATGAACAAAATTAATTTCGAAGTGGGACTCAGATTTTTTTTAAATATTTTTATGATTAATATTATAAAATTAATTTCAACAAGTGAGATTTGATTATTTATAAAAAAAATTTTAAAATTTTTTTAAAACTAATGTTATTCTATAATATGTAAATAAACTTAAAATTTAAAAATAATTTTTAACATTAATTCTTTTATAATTAATTTTTATATAATTTTTTTTCATATTTTAATCTTCTCACTGGGCGTAAGTTATGCTTCATGAATTAAATTAAAAAAAAAACAAGTATAGTTCTTGTTGTGTGTATATAAATTATATTTATAAATAAAAAATTTTAAATTTGGTCTATTGTTAATACTAAAATTTTCATATTATCATCCAATTATGTGTTCATAAATCACTAGAAGAATTATAATATTTCAGATGATTTGGCTTTTAAAACAAATAATTACTTCATTTGGGATATAGTTTTTTGAGATGCAATTAGAATATACTTTTTATATAATTTTTTAATCACGTTTGAATTTCTTTTAAAATAAAAATCATCGTTTCATATATAAAAGTGATTTAATCCTATTCCTATACCAAGCGGGAGTGTCACTTGAATATTAAATTGATACAAGGGGCTTGATAATTTATAAATTTAAAAATCATAAAGGACGACCTTGTGAAAATTAAAATTAAGTAAGCAAAAAATTTTTTTTCCTAAAGACAGAACCATACTAAAAAGAATGTATCATTGATAGGACTTTTTTGTTATGTAATTATGTTTCTAAGTTAAAGAATCACAATTTAATTTATAGAAAGTCACATATTACAAAAAATATTATATTATTTATCATTCTTAATTTAAAAAAATTTTAAATTTATAAGACGATTTAAATAAATTAAATTTTATGAATATATTTTTATTCATGATAAAAAAAAATTGAGACTGTAGTTGACTTTTATGGATGAAAGATAGACTTTAATAGCAAACAAAACCTAATGTATGCATCAATGTTGGTTAATATAGCCACTATATTAGACCAAAGGAGAGGTGTGTCTGTGAAGATGTATTTTATTGACAACTTGGCATGAGGCATCCATTTAAAAGGATAAGAGTAGACTATTTTAGTAACGCCAAAGTCAAATTTGCTTCCTATTTGTCTCTATCCACACCATTGTCACAGTCCGCACAGCTCTCTTTGTGGATTATTTCTTTCAAACCAAACTAGCATAGAAAATAAGTGCAAGCAACATTTTTTCTATCTGTCACTCTCGTGGTTATGCTTCAGTTTCGTAATTAAATTCATGTTCTTATCAATTTAGATTAGCTAGATATGAGTTCAACTTATGTAACTTAATAAATTGATTGGTTGAACTGACAGATTATTAACTTTTTTAAATTTCTTTTTTTGTCATATTTTATAAATATATTTTTTATAAATTTTATGTTATTGTATCTGAATTAATCGACTCTCCAATTTGATTTTATTCTTTTTTTTCATCTCTTTTTATTATGTTTTTCCAATTAAGGATCAACTTTGGTATAGTATTAGAAATAAGAGTAAACAATTTAAAGATGAAAACGACTTCAAGTGACGTTCCCACTTTTCCAAGACTCGTGCCCAAGCTAATCCAACTGTATCCAAATTTCAAAGCAGAGAAAATCTTTATTATGTACTGTAGACTACATTCCGATACGTTATGCATAAAATAAGACAGCACGTATTAGTTATAGTAATTTTTAAAACAGTTATTCTTTTCGTTTATTTTTTTTTATTATTTAAAAAATTCTTTATTTTAAAATATTTATCAATTTAGCATATGTAAAAAGAATTAATTAATTTTTTTATTTTATTTTAAATTTTTAATAGAAAAAATAATAGAATAAAAAAAACTAAAAAGAAAAAAATATTAATAAAAAAATAATTTAATTATATTAAATTATATTTTTTGAAAATATTTATTTTTTTATTTATTTTTATATATCATTTAAGATTTTTTATAAAAATAAAAAATAATTAAATTATTCTTTCTTTTATTTTATTAATATTTTTGTTAAATTATATTTATTTATTAATTTTTTTTATTAAAAAATAATAATAAATTTTAAAAAATTAATTAATATTTTTTTAATATTATCAAATAATAGATATTTTTTAATAAAATTTTTTTTATATGATAAATAAAAATAAATAAAAAAATAATAATTTTTTTAATTATTATATAATTACTTTAAATAAAAAATAAAAATAAATGAAAAAAATATAATTTTTTTTAATAAAATTATAATCATTTTTAATAAAAATATCATATTTTAAAATAAAACAACTTTAAATAATTTTAAACTTTTTAATTAATTTTTTTAAAATATTGAAACTTTTTTTTAAATATTAGTAATTTTTTAAAAAATTGATCAAATTCAATCCTATCATAGTTGGAGATAAACATTACTCTCAATGGCTATATATTTTCACTCCTTGCGGATACCTACGGGCGTTGACTATGCCTTCCTATAAAATACCTTCTGAAATCTGAAGTGCAACTCATAACGTTTGTGCACTGGTTGGTGAGAAGCAGTTCAATAGAGAGAGCGATGGCGGGTGGAGGAATAGCAGATGACAGGCCACTCAAAAGGGCTCATCTTTATGAGCACAGGTTCACTCGCTATTTTGCCTTTACTTGCTTCGTTGGAGCTCTTGGTGGTTCTCTTTTTGGCTATGATCTTGGCGTTTCAGGTCACTTCCTCTCCCTCCGCATGCTCTGGGTCATTTTCCTTCCCTCAACTTTCCCGGAAAATTCTTTCACTTCCCCTGCATACACTTTATCAGATTCAATGTTGGTATGCTTCCCTGCAATTCCATTCAGTCTTTTTTTTTTTTTAAAAAAAAAACAGTAACTTCACCAATTTAAGTCAACATTTGCACATGGCTTACATCATTTAACTTTGGTCTAAGCACAGATTAGATTTTAAGATTTGAAAAAGGTGCATATGACCCTCTAAACTTTACCCTAAATTGTCACCCAACACCAAACAAAAAAAAAAAATAGTGGGAGGATCACCCATACAACTAATGTCTTAGAGTTATTCTCTCAGTTGTTGTAATAAAAAAAAAATTAGGCCGGGTCTTAGATTTCTTTGTAGTAAAAAAATACTTCACCAAGTTAGGAATTCTATACTTGTGCTCGTAATTGTTGTTAAAAAGTTCAATTTTCATATAAAATTATAATGATAATAGTATACAACATCATTTATTTATTTTTCATAATCTTTGTCAATTGCTTAAATAAATGGAGTTTCGTAATCATATGGAATCTTGACCCATGTTAGGAAATAAGCAAACGGCCAAGGATAGCAGACGGATGAAGACAAAAAGCAAGAATGCTTTTTTTTTTTCTTTTTTTTTTTCATGTTTGCATAAAGTGATTACCTCCAGGATTATTGTTGTTGGGGAATTCAAACGTGAGTGGAAAGATTTTAAATAAATTATATCATATAAATAAAACGAACTATGCATTTGATATCTTAAGTTCACAGATTCTCAATATCTTGAGCTTCTTGTAATAACAAGTATTTGGTTTGTCACTGTACCATTTATGCATTTTTTGATGAGTCGTGTCATTGTAAACTCGAGTTTATATGTGATATTATATTTATTTACTTTAGATAATTTACAATTATATTTGTACATACTATAAAAATTAATTTATAGACATGATTCCTTGTGTAATGTTTATCATGAACCGAGTCCGTTGTGACAATACTCTCTATGAATCTCTGCTGGAATTTCTGGAATTGAACAAATCATGTTTCTGCATTAGCTTTGGTTTTCTTACTATCAGAAATTAACAAAAGCCTTTGCAGAAAGGTGATTTGACTGCGTTTTTTACGTCTCATTTCATGGCAATCAATTCCCTTGATAGTTATTGCATGCATCATAGTTTTATGACTATCAATTATATTTTGAAAATTTTGAAAGATAACGACTAATTGTAAAAATGGTCTCATGTTGATAAACTATTAATGAGAAAATTGCAATTTACATTGGTTAATAAAATTCATGCATCAAAAAGTTTATCAAAAAATATCGTGAAGAGTTTTTCTTGTGTAATTTTCTAATCAATAGCTTTACAGTTTGAGTTTCATAAGCAAATACTGAAATATATATACTGACTAGAACAAATCCGAAGGTTGTATAACAAACTATTCACCTGCAATCGAAGGGCCTCTACAGTTTAGAAGGCTTCTTGTACTAATGACTGGCCTAACTGAGGAATGATATTCATATTGCAGCAAAATATCATCTAGACATTGAACTTTACCTGCTATTTTTCAGGTGGAGTGACTTCTATGGATGATTTCTTGAAGAAATTCTTCCCAAAAGTGTACAGAAGGAAGCACATGCATCTGGAAGAGACGGACTACTGTAAATATGACAACCAAGTGCTGACCCTCTTTACATCATCTCTTTATTTCTCAGCACTGGTTGTGACCTTTGCTGCTTCCCACTTAACAAGAAAGAAGGGGAGAAAAGCCAGTATCATAGCTGGAGCCCTTAGCTTCCTGACAGGAGCAGCTCTCAATGCAGGTGCCCAGAACGTTGCCATGCTGATCGTTGGGCGGGTCCTTCTTGGCGGAGGCATTGGATTTGGCAACCAGGTAAGTGAAAATGCTCCAAAGTGGAAAGATGGGATAACAATAAAACCCAAGTTTACAGAAAATGTAGAGGAAAAAATTTCAATAGTTTTGTTTGCTTACTGCCATCTGATTGTGCAGGCTGTTCCCTTGTATCTTTCGGAAATGGCTCCGGCGAAAAACCGGGGAGCAGTGAACCAACTGTTTCAGTTCACAACCTGCGCTGGAATCTTAATTGCAAACTTGGTGAATTATTTTACTGACAAAATCCATCCGCATGGATGGAGAATATCCCTGGGTTTGGCGGCAGTTCCAGCAATTCTAATGCTTATTGGAGGTATTCTGTGTGCTGAGACACCTAACAGCCTTGTGGAGCAAGGGAAATTTGAAGAAGCAAGAAGGGTATTGGAGAGAGTTCGAGGTACCAAGAACGTTGAAGCTGAATTTCAAGATCTTCTTGATGCTAGTAGAGAAGCACAAGAAGTCAAGAACCCATTTGGGACACTCCTCAAGAGGAAGTACAGGCCCCAATTAGTGATAGGCGCCTTAGGGATTCCGGCATTCCAGCAGCTAACTGGCAATAACTCCATCCTTTTTTATGCTCCTGTCATTTTCCAGAGTTTAGGCTTTGGCTCCAAGGCATCTCTGTTTTCATCTTTTATTACCAATGGAGCACTCCTTGTTGCCACAGTGATCTCAATGTTTTTAGTTGACAAGTTTGGTAGAAGACCATTCTTTCTGGAAGCTGGTTTTGAAATGATATGCTGCATGGTAACTATTCTTTTATGCGATTGTCCTTGAGTTCATCAAACAAATGCAATGATAACCACTGCTCATGTGATTGCTTATTGGAATTTCTGATTTGCAGATTGCTACTGCCGTGGTTTTGGCCGTGGAGTTTGGACATGGCAAAGAACTGTCAAAAGGCATCAGTGTCTTTCTTGTTATAGTGATTTTCTTGTTCGTTTTGGCGTATGGAAGATCTTGGGGTCCGCTAGGGTGGTTGGTTCCAAGTGAGCTCTTCCCCTTAGAGATAAGGTCAGCTGCACAGAGTGTTGTGGTGTGTGTCAACATGATCTTCACTGCGCTTGTGGCACAATTATTCCTCATGTCACTTTGCCACCTCAAATATGGAATCTTCTTGCTGTTTGCTGGCTTAATCACCGGCATGAGCGGCTTCATCCTCTTCCTTTTGCCGGAAACAAAGCAAGTTCCTATTGAGGAGATTTATCTTCTTTTTGAAAGTCATTGGTTCTGGAAGAAAATAGTGGGTCAGAGGGACCAAGGGACATCAAATGTGAAGCCAGCAGCTGTTTAAGAGTCCATCAACAAAATAGATTCAACAATTCTATATTTTTTATCAATACCAAAAAAAAAATGTCTAGATTTTTTATTTTTCAATTGTTTCATGCTTGCATTATAAAAATTAAATAGATTATATGCCTAACGTTTCTTTCAAATATAGTTGCTTTGTATTTAATCTCTTTTCTTGTCAATGAGAGTTTTCTACGACAAGGAAGACCATTTTGAGCCATAAGGAGGCCAACAACTAAGATAACATAGAAAATATGACCACGCAAAGTACTAAAAATAATGCAAAATACAAAGATAGTAGAATAAAACAATAATCATTTTATTGCTAACAAATGTACCTACTTCTGCTACTGACAGCTGATATCATGTCAAAAGTTTTGCAAGTTCATCTACTCCTAATGTTCCTTGTGGTACTACATTCAGACATTGCTCATCAAAATCTTCATTTATTCGAATTTTAGAACTCTTCCCCCTTTTAACTTTCACGGAAACCGTGGTAATTTCTGTTGTCTCCAAAGCCGAACCTTCTTGCTTATCACTTTTTTGAACTACAACCTTTTTATGACGCCTAAAACCGGGCCCCGGGGGAGCTGATTTGGCAAAGGCAGCTGCGGTTTGATAAATATTGTCGGCATCCAAAGATTCATCATCTAAAACAAGTGCAATGCCTTTCTCAATAGCTTGCTCCAACAGTGATAAAACTCCTTTTGTACAAGGTGCAGCTGACCTTGATGACCAACTGACATCTGCTGCTCCTGAACCATCTAGCAACTTGTCAGTATGAGGATCTACCATGCCAGTGCTAGATTTGTCAGTAGTTCCAAGCACGGTATCAGATAGTGAAATTGAAGCAGAAAGACCATCACTGCAGCTTTTGCTATCCATTATATCCTCAATTCCATGCCCATCACTGGTAGCTTCTGAGGGACATATATAGTCTGATGTCATCACACTTGGACTCGTGCTCCCGCAAGGTTGTGGCTCACCAAAAGAGCCTGGGACATCTTCTATGGTTTCAACTTCATAAGTTCTCGTAAGAAGTGAAGCAGTATCAGTAACCATAGACACAGATAGATTGCTATTTTCTGTGGGATAAGGCACCTCAACCTTGCGCAAACTCACATCACCTGAACTAGAGGAAACGCTAGTGTAACGGGATTGATGGCTTAGATACTCTACTGAATTCTTCTGTAGACATGGTGCTGGGAATTCTCGGGCTTCTGAAGGCAGTGTATTGGAATTTTCACTGTCAACATCAATTTTATTGGCTTCCTTGCAGTCATCTGTGAGATTTGGTAAAGAGGACTTCCAATTTTGTCCTCTCCACATAAGTATGTGCTCATTTTCAAATGAAAGCAAAATGCATGGAACAAGATCCTAAAATCAAAGAACAGATATGGAAGAAAAGATGTTACTATAGCATCATTAAAAAAAAAATCACAGCACATACGTCAATCCTATGACAAAAAAATTCAAAAACAGAAACAAAAAAGCTCAGTCCATATTCTCTTCAAAATTGAATGCAAATTTGAGGTGAAATTGGTTATACCCTTAGTTTTGCTCCAATCCTTCGATAGTCACTTGCATTTAGTCCTTGACAATTTATACGCACTAGTTCACACTCTTCAAATGCCTCTCTGACATTATTTACAAGGTCACAGTAAACACCATTTTTTCCTGTAACAAGAAAAAGACAGTCATATGTCAGTTTGCCAGATAAAAGAACAACAATTTGCTTCCTTATTGAACTGTAATGAACAACCTTAAGAAGGTACCTAGCTTGCATATGGGTATCAATTTCCTTCCCTTCTGACGCATTTCAGTTGCTTGTTCTAGTGTTAGACCTTCTGGAACTTGCTGAATCAGTCTAGGATATACTGGAGGCACAGGTTTCCAAAGCATCAGAGGAAAACGCGGATGTGTTCTATAGTTGTAGTTTCTGCCCCGGAAAAGGTACAGCACACCACCCTTTCTGTAAATGATTTTCCCCCCTGTCCTTTCCTGGCAAAGAAGATAAAATGAGGCAGGAGGAACATAAATAATAAAACATGATTGAATTCTTTTTATTGAAGAATGTCAGAGGACATAGAGTTTTAGAAGAGTCGAATGAACAGAGTCTTTTATCCGAACAAAAAAAGGTTTCAAACAGCACTAAAAAGCATGATTTGGTCCAACATGACGTGGTGACCTATGCTTCTGTTAGCATTTAATTGCATTGCAGCACCTGAGAAAAAGATGAAGAACTAAAGAAATATTATAACGATGAAACAAAGACACATGGAAATGCAAGCTGAAATTGTTATTTCCAAAACTTCTCATAGCATAAAAAACAAACACATGTTTAAAGTCATGATGAATTGGTATCAGTGCAAAGTGTGAAGAAGAAACCAACCTCCAACTGCTGGCACACATTATCCATATCAACAGTACACACCCCTTTGCACTTTATCTTGCACACCCTACGCCGCTTCCAATGAGCATGTATATTATCCAACATGTTATGTGTCAAACCATCTCTACCTAAAACAGAAAAAATTGAGTGCATAGAATAGTTAAACTTTTCATTCCCAACAACCAGATAAGTGGACAGATGTTATCTCCTTGCTCTCATGTTCGAAATCCCACTACATGCACTATTTAGCTCTCTTCATTCAATGTAAACACATCTTACCAGCTAGATTTTCTAAAACTTCTACATTTGAAATAAAATAAAGGAATAGAACTACAAAATATTTCCCAAGTCAATAAAAGCACACCTAGAACAGTTACATTGCCCTCTTTATCATAGACAAATTGTTAGGATTCTGATTTCCTAAATTTTAGGGATTGATATTAGTTAGGATTCTGTTTGATATTATTTTTTTATTTTATGTTATTTTTCTGATTTGTTAGAATGTTGTTTCTTGTTTTATTTAGAATTCTTAGACTATATAGGTAGATGCCGTATGGCTGTTTTGCAATCAATAAGAAAACTATTAGTCTAAAGCTCTATTTTGGAGGATTAGACCCCTCTCAATGATATGATATGAGAAAACACTAAAATGCAGACTGACCCAGATAATATTGATTGACCCTTAATTCTTTGATGCAAAAGGGTTTTAAATTTCGAACAAAAGAAGACAATTTTCCCAGATTTCAAATCAAAAAGTTGAAGAATGTGCCAAAAATAGTACCAATATTCATCTGGCGGCTGGTTTTCATGGACCCTCTAACCAAGTCATTGACCTCCTCTAGCGTCAATGGCTCCCCCAATATCTCCTCCCTTGACTGCACGTACCTGGGGCTCGTCCCGGGCAGAAAAGGGCCGGGCGACTGAACCGGCTTGACCCCCTTCTTGTGCGGCGGCGGCAGCACGAACGAATCGAACTCCTTCAGCTTCTTCTTGCTTGGCGGCAGCGGAGCCCGCCCGGTCCACGGTCGCGGCATGGTAGCCGGTCCGAACGGCACAAACGGCGGTTCCCGCATCCTTATCGGCTTCACTCTCGGGGTCTCGGTGTAACTATACTTGAACTCAAATGGGGCACCGTCGATCACGTAGGATACCCCATCTTCACCAATCTCGACATTCGCAGGCGCTGCACTCGCCGGTCTTTCCCTTGATTTGGGTATATTGGAAAACCTAAATGCCGGGTGTGAATCGAGGTTGGGTTTTGGCGGGTCCTTGGAGTACTTGGACTTTTTCCCGGGGATGGAAGGTCTCGACGGTGCAGAGGGTGTGCCGGCGGACCTGAATGTTCCGACGGCAGAGGAAGCGGCGGCGGGCGCTTCGTCGGCATTGGCTATCCTGTTGGCGGACTCGAAGCGACGCGTGCGGCGGATTTCGTCTTCGATTTCCTGCTGGGCTCGTCGTCGCTGGTTGAACTTCTCGGCGTTGGCGTTGTTCCACCGGGAGAACCGGACCTCCGAGGATGGCCGCTGATGGGTCGGGTTAAGGTCCGGGTTCGGGTCGAGCGGTGGCGCGAAGATGGGGAACCGGATCGCCAGCTTCAGAGCCATGATTAAATATGATATGGCGAAGAACACACATAAATTGCTGCTGCTTCGCCGTTTTGGGTCAAGGGTATTTTCGGGAATTTACAGAACGACGTCGTTTTTGGGCTGCTTCACCGCCGACAACGACGGCACCAATCACATGTTGTCTGAGACAGTGACACCAACGTAATTATCTGCAATAAGAAGGCTATGTTTATATTCTTCTTAGTTTCACTCATTTAAGTGACCCACTGCAATTGTCTGCAAGCGTCAGCAAAGCCTACCCAGAGAAGCAGCGAAGTGGCTCGGTTGCTTTCTAGAGGAAACGCCCTGCACCTGGTAATGTTCCTTTTTTTTTTTTTTGTGAAATTTGTATTCCAATTCTATCTTTTTCTGTGTTCATGTTCACCTTGTTCTGATCCTGGGGGAAAATGTATAGTGTTTTATGGTTAAAGGGGTTCCATGTTCTATTTCTTAGCTGAAGTCGGTTTAGCTAGTAGAGAAGATTTCTTCAGAATCTGATTGTAAGTTATGCAGAAATGTCTTCAATTCCCAACTATCTTTTATACTGTTTTACTTCTGGGTTTGTGGATTCAATGGCTTGGACGCCTTAATTTTTAGCTTACTTCATGTTCATTTGATTCAGTTCGTGGGAAAGTTGATTTCTTTTTTTTTTTTTTTGAAACTAATTTTGCTGCCTAATTTGATCTTCTTCTGCACTTGAGAAACTCTTTTTATCTGGTATATAACTGCCTTTTCGGGTTTTGGTATAGGATTTTAAGGCCACTGTAATGGTGAATATTTATTTTGAAGCTATCTAAGCAGTCTTGAAGCAATAGGTTGACTTTTGGATGAAATGGGTATCTCTGTTCTAGCCCGGAGATGGTTTCCTGTGGAAATCAGACGGCTCGTAAGTGTTGGCATGGTCATTGCTATAATAGTTGTTTTCCAATGTTTTGCACTTCTCTCTTGGAGAACATATTCTCTGTTGCATGATGATAGGCGATCAATAGCTCTGCCAGTTGAGGTCTCCATTACTGCAACTACAGGAATGGATGTCTCTAGGTCCCCTGTAACCAATGTCATGCATAATGTTACTCATGCCTTCAATTCAAAAGAAGATGCTTCTGAGAAAGAAGTGTATGTGGACTATGAATTGGAATCTGATGGGGGCAGAAATTCAAGAAAGGGGTTCATTTTTGAGAACAAAGAAATCCTCGATAAGAGTTTTGAAGTGGAAAATCATGAAGGTGTAATTTACAGTTTCACTCAGAAAGGACCCAAGTATGTGCATCATCCCATAGAGAAGGCTAGAGAAATAGGTAACAGATACAGAATTCCCGTAGACCCCGAAGCACACAACAGTTTAGTGTGGGGTAATATTCAACGCCAGGCAAATAACAAAGAATTTGCATCTCAAGGGATTCCTTCAAAAGGCATGAAAGTTCCGGATGCAGATTTGAGCACATCTGATCTATTAATTACTGTAAAAAAATCTTCAAATTTCAGTGGAAGGGAAAGTATGGAAATGCAACCTAAAAATGAGAAGTCACAGCTATTGAAAACTACTTTGTCTGTCTTGAACAATAAATCTACGATGGGTACTCGATCCTCGAGGAGTAAGTTGGTGTGGCCAACATCAATAACACAGATGAATTCGTTATTGCTTCAGAGTTTTAATTCTTCTCCTATGGTATGGATTTCAGCTTTGTGGTTCCAATTTGACCCATTATGGAATGTATGGAATCTTAATTTTCTATGTCACTGATGACAGAAGCCAAGGTGGTTTTCTCGACGTGACCATGAACTCTTATCTGCAAAGCTAGAGATTGAAAATGCCCCTGCCATATCAAATTCTTCAGGACTTTATGCACCCGTTTTCCGGGATATTTCCAAGTTTTCGAGGTAGCCTGGCAATAGTTCAATATGTTGGTTGTATAGCATCACATTATAACTTATTCTTGTTTTGTTCTTTATACTCTTAGTTGCAAGTTGTCTGCTAATGATAGTTGGCTCAACTAAAAGAATCGAATTGTGTTGACCCAAAGGTCTAGGGTTCAATTCTTGTTGGTAATTCCTCATTGGTAGACAATTTGTAAGTACCAATGTAAGCCCTCGCCGAAACTTGTGACATGCCTTGCCCTTTGAATTAGGCAACCTCCCCTCCCCCTTAACTTTTCCTTACCAAAAAAAAAAAAAATTGCAAGCTGTCCTGTATTCTTTCGGTGTTACTGTGTTACTATGATTATTTTTGGCTAGATTTTGGAATTGCTAAAATACATTTCAAGAATTCATTAGTAATTTAATACTATAAAGTTAAATGTGTGCAGTGTCAACTAGATTGCACCTACTCCAGCATGGACATCATTCTATCCATTGGGCTGGAGACATTATTCTTTTCTCTTAACCAGTTCATATGAAGGTCTTCTTTTAGTAGATAGCTCCTAAAATTTCACTTAACTGAAGCATTTTGTTACATCTGTTCTTCAGGAGTTATGAACTGATGGAGCGCAAGCTCAAAGTTTATATCTATAGAGAAGGAGAAAAACCTATATTTCATCAACCGAAGATGAGAGGACTTTATGCTTCAGAGGGGTGGTTTATGAAATTGATGGAGGGAAATAAAAGGTTCATTGTGAGGGATCCCCGAAAAGCTCATTTGTTCTACCTACCATTCAGTTCACAAATGCTAAGGATTACTCTTTCTGAACAAAACCTTCACTATAAGCAGATGGAGCAATACCTTGAGAGATATGTGGAGATAATTGCAGGAAGATATCGTTTCTGGAACAGAACTGGGGGAGCAGACCATTTTCTCGTTGCTTGTCATGATTGGGTGTGCTTCCAATGCATCACTTTGATTAGTATTTATATAATTTTTTTACCGGATAATATTACTAAGTTCTTTTAAGATCAACCTCCTTTTAGAAAATGCTATACATAATAGGAATGTTACACATATCTAGACTGGTGTATAAGTCCTTCTAATTTGAGGGCGCCCTGCTTCTAGAATGACATGGCAAAATTTTACCATTGGTTTATGGCACATTAGGTAGTTGTGTAAGTACTTATTATGCTTAAGTCGCGGAATAAATTTTTCTGGCTAAAATGTCCTATAATATCATACCCCATATGTTTTACGCAATAGAACTTGATGCAAATTATAAGATAAATTTTGTCTTTGAAAATTTTTTTTAGCACTAGTTCTTATATATCTAGTGAAAATGATGATGGCCCCATACCTATTATTTCATCATGTTGTTGAACCTGGATCTACGGCTGCTTAAAAATTTCTGCAATATTAACATAATGTGATGCATGAAATTGCAGGCCTCCCAAATCACAAGGCAACCAATGAATGGTTGTATTAGGTCTCTCTGCAACGCTAATGTTGCTAAAGGCTTCAAAATAGGCAAGGACACTACCCTACCTGTTACATATATACGCTCTATGGTGGATCCATTAAGAGGTCTTGGAGGAAAACCTCCTTCAGAAAGGTCTATACTGGCCTTTTTTGCGGGAAGCATGCATGGTTATCTCCGTCCAATCCTGCTAAAATACTGGGAGAATAAACGACCTGACATGAAAATTTTTGGTCCAATGCCACGTGATGTGGAAGGTAAAAGAATTTACATGGAATACATGAAGAGCAGCAAGTATTGCATATGTGCTAGAGGTTATGAAGTTCATTCCCCAAGAATAGTTGAGGCCATTATTTCTGAGTGTGTTCCAGTTATCATATCAGATAATTATGTGCCTCCTTTCTTCGAGGTATTGAAGTGGGAAGCATTTTCTGTATTTGTTCGAGAAAGAGATATCCCTAGACTTAGAAACATACTTCTCTCAATCCCAGAAGAGAAGTACCTGGCACTGCAGTTAGGAGTAAAGCAGGTTCAGCAGCATTTCCTGTGGCACAGAATTCCTGTTAAGTATGACTTATTTCATATGATTCTTCACGCAGTATGGTACAATAGACTTTCTCAGATTAGAACCAGGTGATGATGTCATTTATGCAAATAAGTTCAAGTTGCTGGGATGGTGGGAAACAGAGAGGAGAGGAGTGAAACTCAGCATGAAATAAGAGCACAATGATGGTCAGAATAACTGCAAAGGAAAAATTAATTTGAGACCGCATTCATTGAAGTAGCCGTCTGGGTTCAGATTGTGGCAGATAGAATGACACTGGCATATTTATCAGTATCGGTGTTAAATATAAACTCCTATTTCATGCATTCAATATGTTGGGAGACTTATAAACACCCACCTGCATTATGGATTGCCCTGCTCAACTTGACCCTCTCGTCGGTTGGGCTAAAAGCACTTTGCTAATTGTAAATGAGTCAACTGAAATTAGTCCAAGATCAACGCATGGTCTTTGGGACTGTTGTGTAAATAAAATTTGAGATGCTGGTTGTTCAACGTAGAAATTTTCTCCAAGACATTTGAAGTTACCTTTCTTGTCCAAGTTTGAGCAGTCATGACTCATGAGCAACCCCTGTTGTAATATTTATTTAGCTGAAGTGGATTCCCATGCTACGTTTAATCATATCTGAAAAGTTGGAAACCCTGCGAGTTTTCTACTAGTGTGTTGTACTGTTGCGTCATTTTGTACTGGTTTGTGAGCAGTTCTCTCATTCTGGACAGGTCAATTGTACATGTCCACGAAAGACCATGAATTTGTCCCCAATGCTCCACGTGTCCCATCCTTCGTCAGAGAGGGAAGGCAAGGCAATCGCCATCTGTGTCCGATTGATTGTCATTGAACTACATATGACTGCAGAAATTGAAAGATTCCTGCAAGCAAGCCATGCGCATCTTTGGAGCCAGAAAGTAGCTGCTTTGAACTTCGGACTTTGAAGGGTCCAGTTCCACTTCTGGAATTTTTTAGTATAATTATCAGTTGAAGAAAACAAAAACCTTAATAACACTTGTCTCATGGCACTTTGATTATAGGTTTCTCTGCATTTTAGAAAAGCTACCAAAAGAGAATAAAAAATCATTCGATTAAACAGTTTGATATGTTAATTAGTTAAATATTTTTGTATTCATTATTATAATAAATATTTAAAGTTTATCAAATATAATTAATAATTAATAAATATTTAATATTTTATTAATTAACTAATTAACTAATACTAAAAAATACTTGAATAATGACTTCATTGGATTAATATTTGTGAATCAAAAATGGAAAAGAAAAAAGTACTATATGTTCATGGATTGCATGCTATAAAGGGCAAACTACGTGTGGGCCAGCCAGAGCGGATATCTTTTGATATTCAAGCGACTGGATAACGATCAGCAATTACTCACTCCATTCCAATGGCAGTCAAACTACATGTGATCCATTGGATTCCCTTTCTCTCCCCTTCTTCCTTTATATATTCTATTTATAAATTCATATTTGTCTTGATTTTGGAGAAAACGTGTCTGTCATTATTTGCAGGGTGCTGCCACCTTCATTCTTGGCCTTCAGAACGTTCCACTACATGGTGTAACTGTGAGCCACTCTATCTCAGATTTCCTTTCTTGTTTTGAGATCTCTTGTGAGTTATGACTATGCTTGGTTGGATCAATATGTGTTTCTTTAAAAAATAAAATAAAATAAAATAAAATCTTTTGTTTCTCCCTTTGGGTTGTTGTTGTTTGTCTCTACTGTTTCTCTTGTTGTCTTGAATTTGATTTCAACTTGCTTTTCTACGCCCCTGCTTGTGATTATTATCAACAAAATTCCCGAGGCTTTCTCAATCTGACACCTAACCAATTAAATGTATAATGGTCATTCATCAAGAGATGCAAGACTAGGATGGCTTACTTCTTCACTGAATGTCAGATTCCAGGGCCATTGAGCTTATGTAATGGTGATTTAAAATGCCATGTCTTATTTGTTTAATGTTTATAGGGGTGCACCAAACTAAATACAAGTTTCTGCTCTTTATCAAAGATGTGAAATGCAGAAAATTTCGGATTGGAGACCAGGAAACTATTGGCGTGACTATATGGTTATGTGCCCAAAGAAATAACTGCTCACCTGTAGTTGCATAAGATTAGCTTCTGAATTACTGATAGAAATAAAATAAATAATAGGTTTTAGCCAATTTAGTATTTATCATAGCACGTGAGAAAGAATTGCTTCTGGCATTAGCTTGAACATTTGTGACTCGGATGTCTGTCATTCTGTCTATGCTGCGATCATTTTGGTTTCATTTTTAAACATGGCTTCCAAATTTGACACAGGTTTTCATTCCAGGCCCGTGGCAATGATGTGATTGGATTTTGCTAATTGATGGATGACATACTCACCAATCTTTTGAGATTGACAAGTTATATTAGTGAACAATTTATAGGTAAGTTCTTGATTTTGTGGCTATTTGCTTGCTGTGTATTATGCTCCTTTACACTGCTGCATATCACTCTAAAATTTTATAAAGTTATGACTTTCCAAGTATCAATTTCTGTTTGGAGAAGTTTCTTTGTGAAGTATAATACAACTACATTTTGCATGATGCCAATACTGCAGAGGATCTGGTACTTAGCGATGCAGAAAGATGCACAGAAAATTTTGTGGTCACTCCAAAAAGTCCTACCAGCTGGACATCTTTGCAACCTCAAATTGGTGGTGCAAACCATGGAATCTCTGAAAGAGGAGCCTTCTATAATAGTACAGAACTGCTTGTAGATACGAGATCTGTACTTTTGAATGCCAGTTATATCTCTGCGGTTGTTCCTTTACTTTTAAAAGGGTAATGACCTTTTCTCCTTCCTGCTTAAAGACACTACAAACAAATGACAATACATGAATTTAAAGTAAAGTCAAGCCGGTATTATGTCAATGAATTTTTAATTTTAAGATTAATGTTCAAATTAGATGAAGTGGAATGATCATTACATTAATTCCTTTCAGTTCTTCACTTCTTTCAACTAAATTTATGCACAAGTTATGAGCTCAATGTTACTATTTTGATATAAACTCTGCAATCTATGTGATTGCTATTGCATTATCTTCATCTGTGTGCAGGTTGAGACTCCCATTAATTAGTCTACAATATGCTTGGAGTTTGGCAATGGCCCCTTGGAGATATTCTTTCTCATGCATTAGATGTGCTCAAGTTCACATTCATAGGTAAGACAAGTAGGTTTGTGAAAGCAAATTGGTTGGGAAGATATGTTATTTAGAAAAATTTTAGATTGCTTCTTTCTGGTTGTAACAAATAATTCACTTCATTTTTCTTAGTACATTCATAATATCTTTTAAGTAAGAAGTAACTGTATAAATACTTTTGTTAGTTATTGTTGTGTTACTGAATATTGCTATAAAGTGATAATCGATAATCAGTGGCATTCTCAGAATAACATCTCGTGTGTGGAAAACCTTGCATGGCTCTTCTGATGATATTGGATGGTTGCAATATGTTCCTGGAATGCCTCCAGTAGAGGATGGAACTTCAAGATTCATGGAATTGCTTTCAGAGATAAGGTGCTCTATTATATTATAAGGTTTAAATAGAAAATATACCTTACTATAGACTTCATTCTGTAATTCTCATTATCCTTCCAAGATCATGATTTTCTGGTAAATTCTTTCATATGCCACATTTGGTAATCAGTTGCCAGAATTTCAGATAGAAATTGTGCCCCTTTTTATCTTAGTATATATCACTACTTTTCTTATAGTTTCCCATTGTTGAAGTTAGTATTTAGATGCATTTTTGCTGCTTTGACTATGTCTCCATACGAAGTCTGCCAGAATTTCATTTTTTTATGTGTTTTTTTTTTTTTTGGTATGAATTGTTCTGTTTTTTCATAGGTCATAGTTTGTGAATGAGAAGTTCAGTAGAGATTATCTATATTATTCTGTCATTTTTGTATCATGCTTCCTTTTTCCCACAATTTGCCAAAATGTAGTTGATTTCTTCTTCTTTCTTTTTTGTTTTTGGTTTGTTTACATATACCGTTTTGGGGTTTTATTCGACAGGAATGGAGAGCACTCACTACCCAACTCATTTATTTATCTGTTAATTCCAGGTATGACAGAATCCATATGTCATCTACCTCTGTGGTTTAGGTTCATTTATTATTCTATTTTGTTAAGATTAGAACATGTTACAGGTCTCTTCAGCAATCATGGACGGTTGTATTTTGTTGCCACTAAGAGGTTCTTTTCAAAGATGGGTCTTAGCTTGTCATATTGCAAAAATTCGTAGTGAGGTAATTGATCATCAGTTTATTTAAATTAGTGGACCAATTTTAACCAATTCAAATAATTTTCCTTTCACCTTACAAACAATGGTTTTATAATTGGTTTTTTGCGGAGATGTATTTTGCTTTTAGTTCAATAGCTGTTCACCTCTATTCACCTTCCCCCACAAGACACCATAAAAACGTATTCTGCTGGTGTCTTACTTTCCAATATATTTCTCCTCCTTTAAGGCATCAGTAGAAAACAATGCCTGGGAACTCAAGCTATACATTGAGGAGCTTTACTGGGGTTCAGGCAAGCCTGTCATGCTACTAGGACACAGTAAGGGCGGGGTTGATGCTGCAGCTGCATTGTCTATATATTGGTCCGACCTGAAAGACAAAGTTTCTGGTTTGGCACTGGTGCAGAGTCCATATGGTGGCACCCCAATAGCTTCTGATATTCTCCGGGAAGGCCAAATTGGTGACAAAGAAACCCGGAGGATCATGGAACTTCTAATATGTAAAATAATAAAGGTAACCATTTCCCGTGCTATGAAGTTTGCATGTGGAGTACTTATTTCTGTTTTTTTTTAATATAAAAATAATAGCAGGAAACTGAAACTTTATCTTTAGACCATCATACCTGCACAATGAAATATGAATTTCGTGCAGGAAGTTAGTAGGCCTATACCTCTCCCACAACTTCCTCTATTTTTTTGTCAGGAATCCTAACTGCATCTTATACACACACACACAGTACCAAACTTCATATCATTAATCCAAATTCCAAAAGGACTATCTGTTCTCTCCCTTTTCTTGTGGTTATTTGTGTGTCAATTATAAACTTCAGGGTGATATACGGGCGTTGGAGGATCTCACGTATGAGAAGCGGAAGGAGCTCATCATGAAGTACAAGTTCCCGCTGGATATTCCTCTGATCTCCTTCCATTCTGAAGCAAGCATTGGCCCTGGTGTTCTTGCAACAGTGACCCACATAGCTCATGCAGAGCTTCCCTGGCTCCCTCTACCAAAATTTGGAGCTGTGGAATCTGATTCTTTTGTTCAATCAGGACGCCAGGTTCCTGTAGTGATTCCTGTATCTGCTGCCATGGCTGTCTGTGCACTCCACCTGCAGCTCAGATATGGAGAAAAGAGTGATGGCCTAGTGACATGCCGTGATGCTGAAGTTCCAGGTTCAATTGTTGTAAGGCCGAAAAGGAAGCTTGATCATGCCTGGATGGTGTACTCTTCCAAGAAGAAAATTCCCAGCGAACCTGACGCTTGTGAAATGTGTGAAGCTCTGTTGACTTTACTTGTAGAGCTTGGAAAGACAAAAAGGGAAGTGGAGCAAGTTTTGTAGTGATAAATGCTTCAATACTTTTCTCAAATTCAATTTCGGTTTTGGGTCACCACATGTTAGTTGTTCAGTTTTTCTTTGGTTGCTTACTTGGAACTATGAACAGACATGTATTTTGCTAAAATCAGTCTTTCAAAATTTCAACTCCATGCTTACTTTAGCTACTATCGTACAATCCAAGTTACTATCCTTGTCAAACAAATTAATTCATGATTTGGGCCTGACTAAGCAAATGAGGGTCTTAAATTGTTTGCAAGGAAAAAAAAAAAACACATGCAAGAATAATCTTGTTAAATTGTCGCATTATATCAGAAGTTGCTAGAAGTTATTACAAAAGCCATTACAGTTAAAACTTAAAAGGAAAAAAAATCCATACAACGTTATAATAGAAGCATCCCCGATTGATTGTTGCATTGCCAAAAAGCATACCAATTTTCCAAACAAGGAAGCTACTACTTTTCAGAGTCAGAAGCAGAAGCACTCAACGCCAAGAAACAATAAAATAGCATGTCTTTAGCTGTGTACTCGTTTCCTTGCTTTTTTTCTTTGAACTTTAGAGATTACAATAAGCAACATAGCTTGGTTCTTTGCGGAGAATATTGCATAATGTAGTATGTAGAGGAGGACCAATACAACATGCAAGTCCAAATCCTGTTAGGAGATGTCTAAACTCAAAGAAAGCAGGGTGTGGAAGAAGAGCCTATCTGATTATTCTGACGTCCACATGGAACGGATGTGGTTCAATTCTGATGCAAGCCGAAAAATATCAAAGAAAGTAACCAGTTTGATAGCTTTAAAGTTCGAATAATACTATTTATTCAGCTCTTACATAGACCGGTATATTAACAGTTTTAAATTAACGTGTATTTGAATTAGTTTATTTTGTTATCACAACAGTTAACAATTAAAATTTTTCTTAAGTAATTTAAAAAAAAAGTGATTTTTTTTATAATTAGAGCATGTTTGGAGTCGTTTTTTTTTCAGAAAAAAATCACTTTTTTTAAAAAAAATTTCAAATTTTTTTTAATTATAAATTATTTTGATCACAAAATAAGTTAACCCAAATATACACTTAAGTTATTCTCAAACATGCACTTAAATAAAATTGATTTGCATAAGATCAATTAAACAGGATAGAATGGAGACCAGTCAAAGTGGGCTGGCCAAACCCATTCAGGCCATGTTGTTCAGTCAAGTCGGGTCAACCCAACTAAATATGGACTCACAACAACTTGGCCCATCAGGCCGAACAAAATTGTATTGAAGGAATCGGACTGGCCCATTTGGTGCATTTTTTGGTGGAATTGATATAACCCATCCACAAAATTGGGCCCAATTTGACAGGTAGGCACACATGATGAACGCGAAAGTACAGTGTAGTGCAATCGTACTACAAATGCATTATACTGGGTTGGGCCATTAACAGTTTGCGTTAGATAGCAGAAAGTCCAAACCAAAACCGAAGTGATGACTTTCACTGGGAAAAAAAAGAAACCCAAAGTGATGACTGCAAACATTGATGGCAAATAGTGTCAAAACCAACAGACGCTGGTTTAAAATTTAAATAGATAGGATCGAAAAAGAGATTAATCAGCAAATGGTCAAAAGTGGTTCATTGCTTTTGAGGAGAAAAAGAACTAGGCCGAGGGGTTGTAGTGTACAATGTGCACCGAGGAAACATAACTGACAATAGGACCCATTCAAATCATCATTTTAAAGCCCATCAAGTGATATTTATTACTACTTATAGTAGTAGTAGGACAAGTTTTTGAGCCCATAAAGCCCCCGACCTTCTGTTCTAGTTGTAGGAAAATGATCATATACATACATACATATATGTATGTATAATATGCAAAAATTTATATGTAATCCAATAATTCTATGCACTTTTTTTTTTTTGCCTCTTTTAATATATTCCACAGGAAGAAACAAGGTAATGATTCATTTATGGGTATCGAACCAAGTTTCGAAGGCTCACCAAATTTACGAATTAACCAGTGATTAGGTGCATACTGAGGTGTGTGTACTTAATTTCATCGTATATATAACATAATTGACCTAATATTATTAAAAGCTACATTTTTTACTTTGATTACCTAAGTTTAAACTTTGAACTAGTTAGCATTTACGATTGACTGAGGAAAGACATAATCTTGATTAACGTGAAAACTGAACTAAAAATATTGTTGCTGTAAAAAAAAAAAATCATCCTATAAATTTCATATTGTGACTATGCTTGAAGAGGTTGATGGGTAAAGACTCTGTAGATTTTTCTTATTTAGCATTATTGCAAAGAGAATGGAAACAACATGGAACAATGCGTGAAGCGGTGAATGCGACTTCCAACTCGTCCATAGATATTCTCTAACCTGTTTCTAGCTATTTCTTTCATTTTGTCATTGTCTGTATTTTTTTTTTTCCCTCTAATGCCATCACCAATTTACTATGAATCCTAGATTATAGAATTCTAGCAAAAGTAGAGGAAATCTTTGTCCTTTTCTAGTTATATTAAAGAAGAGATCCCTTGACTAGAAATGTTAAAATGAATTTGAAGCCTAAACATGAGTAGTTGTATTTAAAAAAAAAAATAAATTAAGACGCAAAAAATCCATCGCTCAGTGAGTTTCTCTACAAACACAATTAGCACAATGTTTAGGCTTGGCAAAAAAGAAAGAGACTATTTATTTAAATATATATTTAGGTTAAATTATTTTATGATTAAAATAATTTATAATTAAAATTTTATTAAATTTTTTTTAAAAAAAGCGAAACTATTTTTAAACATGGGTAAAATCTCATGATATGTTTGCAAGAGAATATCAAATAGTAGTTTGTAGATTTGTAATTATTAACTTGAATCAAAATTATTGTACGAACTTTGGACAATGAGAAACATGTGAAGATCAACAACATGGGATATCCATTTATTGACAGCAAACTCAGCTTCTCACAGTCACATCTTGACAGCAATCTCAGCTTCTCTAATAAGATTTCCAGAAGCAAAAGGAAAAAAAGGATCTTATTTTGCTCATTAATGATGTCGACAACTCCTCAATAAGCAAAGTTTTCTCACCTTTCCATTAATTTGAATGCTAGAATAAAAAACTATGTGTACCCAAAATAGTATCCATCTTTCTTGCTTTGAAACTTCTATTTTATTCATTTTTTTTAAAAAAATCATGATATAGATAGTCGCTGAGCAAACAGTATATGCCAAATATATAAATACAAATTGTATTTATCCAAAAATCAGAAATCTAGTGAATGGATCCAAAATGTAAATATTGCTGCTGCTCTACATATCATGGTTTCTTTTTCCCAATAAAAAATGATAAACAAACCCTAATCCAACTGAACATGAACAAGAGGTGGAATTTGAATAAAAACCCATGTCTTACTTCCAAAGTCACTGAAAAGCAAAACATGTCGTGGCTTATCTCCTGCCATCAGCTTTTTGACAAAATGAATATAGTGACAGTAACCCTGCCCTGAAAACACTCTCTGCTTTTCTTTGCAAGATGACAAATTTAAGTTAGTTAATATACAATAAGAATTAAGAAATGATACAAATGCAGAAGTAACAGAAACCATGAACAGGAAGAAAGCAGCTATCAAATATGGGTGTCGAAACTAGAAAGAACAACCCGGTCAAGAGGGCAAATTAGTCAAGTTGACAAGTGTTAAGCCCAAAGAAAAAAGAAAGAGCATGGGACAAGAATAGTATTCTTACCCTGACCCAATCAAGCACTGATGCACAAGCACAAGGGGATAGGTGAAAAGAAAAAGAAGGGAAGGAAAGGTTAATTAACAACACACTGAGACACTGACTGAACAGTGAAGAGTGAGTGTATCCAAGTGAGTAAAACAGAGAGGAAAGTGTTGCTTGGTTGCTTAGGCATTATTAGGCCATGCCAGTGCCACCACCCCAGAGACGGCTCTGCCTGTGCCAGCCTGTTTGTGACCCTTCAGTTTGGACTCTGGTCAAGTTATTTGGGGTGACTGTCACTGACCCTTGTTCCCTCCCCGATCCTTCCTTCGCCACCCACCTCTGTCCCATATCTCTCGCTCGCTCTCTCTCTAAAATGAGAAAATTAAAATATTATAAAAAATAAAAATAATTAGTAGATGTGCATGTACCATAATCTGGTGGCATTTGGTATATGGCTATATGCATATGATGTGGCTTTGAAAGCAGAGCCATTCGTGTGGGGTTCCTTGCAAATAAGCCCCACGTTTTTCTTTCACTTGTGTCGTCCTTCTCTACATACCTCTACTAAACCCCCCCTCTCCCTCTCCCTTCCGGCCACCTCATTGCCCTCATTCCTGGCTTTCCCTCTCTCCCTTCCACACAAACACAGATACACTGTGACTCTCTCTCTCTCTCTCTCTCTCTCTCACACACAAACACACACAATCAAGCTCAGAGACCAAACCAAAACCAAAACCAAAACCAACGCCAAAACCAAAAAAACAAACTTTCTGTTACATAACAAAAAAGCAGGGCAAAACATAGCTTGTGGGATTCAAAGGCCTTGCCAGAAACTGAGTTACTGGTGCACAATAGCAATAGCAATGGGTGAGCTACCAAGCTCAGAAACAGAGACAAGCACCATGTGCTCTTCTCACTCTTCATCAACCTCCTCACCCTCGGAGACCCACTCACCCCAACCGGAGCAGAAGCGGCCCAAGCGAGCTAGAGATAGCAGCAGCGGCGGTGGTAGCAAGCACCCGGTTTACAGAGGGGTTCGAATGCGGACGTGGGGCAAGTGGGTATCCGAAATCCGCGAGCCCCGGAAGAAGAACCGAATCTGGCTGGGCACCTTCGCCATGCCGGAGATGGCCGCGCGTGCCCACGACGTGGCGGCGCTGAGCATCAAGGGCAGCTCCGCGATCCTCAACTTCCCCGAGCTCGTGGCCTCCCTGCCCCGACCCGCTTCCAACTCGCCCCGAGACGTCCAAGCCGCTGCTGCCAAAGCAGCTTCCATGGAGGTTTTCAACCCCTCGGCGGCGTCGCTGTCGGCTTCCTCCTCCTCCTCGTCGCTGTCGCAGTCTTCTTCTTCTTCGTCATTGGCGGTCTCTTCCTCCTGCGACCCGTCAACCCCGGAGGAACTGGGTGAGATTGTGGAGCTGCCACCGTTGGGAACTTGTTTTGAATCACCCGACCCGAGTAAAGACTTCCTGTTTTTCGACCCGGTTGATGGGTGGCCCTATCCTCACCCATGGTATCACAGCATTTATGATGACCAGGACTGTGGTGGGTATTTCATTGGAGATTGCATAACAATGCAAGACTCAAGAGAGTATGGTTCTTTGTGGCCTTGAGGGTTCTTTGTCCTTGTCGCAACATTGATGTTACCCATTGGAGTGTAATTTCCTTTTTTTTCTACTTCTTCTTTTTTCCTGAATCGCATTATTACACAGCACTTAACCTTCAATCTGAGCCCTTTTGCAATTTTTCTCTGTAGGGCTAAATATATTTTCTTGTTTCTCAACTAGCACTTGTGTTTGCACCATATCTCCCCACTTTGGGGCTTCTTTTAGTTTTTTAGCTTAGCTTTGATCATTTTATGCTTGTGATTCTCCTCCTTGTTATCAGTTCAACACACTGCAAGTTTGCAGAACTGGTGTGCATCCTCTGGTTTTTGCTGTGGCTTAGTTGCTTGGGAATGGTCAAAATTGAGTCTTCTATGATGCAAATGAAATGAAATGTACATGTAGAAAGTGTCTCAGGGCTTACATTATGTAGTTCTGCTTTTCAATGACAGGAATAAAGATTAAAGGCAGATTCTCTATTGTATTTTTAGTGTCTCTTTTTTACAGCTCATTCTTTTTTATTTCTTCTGTAAAAGACCTTAAAAATTGGACTTAATTTTTCAATATGGTAACGAAATTCCAAATTCTTGATCATATGATCCAATAAGATGATTAATGCACCCTTACATTCGTATTCGATCTGTAAAGTGGGGGAAGCTTAGAATGGTATTCGCCGTAGTACAATACAGCTAGCAGTAAGTTCTTTGACACGCAACCCGGATTTTCATGTTTTCTTTGTCGTTGCCTATTGCATTTAAGGCCGTACACTGAATAAGTTATATGTAAAATTAATATTATTTATTTTTATAAAATATTTAAATAAGATATTAAATAATATAATATTTAATTAAAATAATTTTATATATTCTTATACAAATAAGATTAAATAAATTATTTTAATTAAATAAATTATTATTTATATAAACATAAATAATATTATTTATCTTATATTATTTATCTTTATATCATGTACCACAAACGGGAGCTAAGGAAATTGTAAAATAGTGCATGATTAGCTAATTCCTGCAAATTGTGGTATAGTTCAGAAAATTATTTAAATTTTGATTTGAAGCAAAATCCACCCCAATGTAAAAGCTGTCTCATTATTTGGATTGGATGTGAAGACTGAAAAGATTTGCACGGAAGATGCAAATATTAGTGACAGGAATTCGAGAATAAAATATATGACTACTTGATTTAAAATATAGCATTATTATGTGGAAGCAACTGGCCTTGTTTATATTCCATTTTAATTTCAACTCTCTAATGCTAACATTGGCGGTTGCGTTGATATGGTAACTCTTGAAAGGCATACATGTGGCCTTTTGTTGTTAATAAATGGCATTCCACCTTATCAATCGTATTCCCACTCATAAATTTAATTATTCCTAAAAAATTCTAAGGAAAAAGTGAAAACTAGTACTTTCTTTTTTTTGTTATTTTTTTTTTCTCTTTTTAACTTGGTTATGGTTAATATATACCTCCCTTTGGTTGTGGGGTTCTAATAGCTCTTTGCCTCTTTTTCTAGTGAGAGTTGCATTTCAACCACCAAGTATGCTCTAGTTGACGTGTGTGTATGCATTTGCTCTCTAGACTTTACAATGTGGTCAAAGACTCAAAACCTTTAGGCTTTGAATAATAAGATACCCAGAAAATTAATGATCATTGAGTAGGCAATGTATATTATGACAGTAGAACCCCCCCCAATGGAGATATAGGTCTCCTTGGGTCGTAAATTCCAATATAGTCAATGCTAGGATCTGATTTTAAGGTTAGCAATGATCAGGCTCCTAACCTAAAGGACACAACATAGAAGCCCCTGCACAAACAATACTTGCAGCCTGAACCAGTTGCCACCACAGAAGAGCTGCTGCTGAAAGGGGGACAAAACTACTGTAAATTTAAGCAGCGTGTAAAGGAGAAACAAGAACCATATAACAGGGCAAAGCTAATTAGACATCCCAAACTAATAGAAGAGGCTTCTTGAAGCTGGAACTTGAAACTGTTCAACCCCACAATGAGGAGGGAAGGGCGCCCTTTGCAGAGAAAGTTAAACCAAATACAGAGAAGCAAAATGCGGAAAGGTATATGTTCACACCAGCCAAATTGATAGGTGTGATTTATCTTCTTCATAGTTATAAAAGCAGTCACTGTTGCAACCCCACTAATTTCCTAGTATTTGCAAAAATTATTAGGCGGCATTCCTACTTGTGCAAATGCAGTTCCCAAAAGGTGTTTTGTGGGATATATAATTTCTGTTCATTCTCTCACCTCTAACTCAGACATTATCGGGAGGAAATCCAATGGTAGGTGGACACCATTACAAAGAGTAACTTTTGTTTCAATAATTGAGCAGAAGCTAGCCTTAACCCATTTCTTATCCCTGTTCGATTCACAATTGGTTTTCCCACCTGCATGGATTCATGTCTGCATATCTATCAGAATGGAAGTCAAAACTCGATGACCCCATTACTTAGCTGTAAGATGTGAGGCAAAGGACCCATTGCTTTGCTTCTCATCCTTGTCTTCAAGTATAAGATTTGGGTGTATTATTTTTATGTGGTCGGAAATGGGAAGATCTCAAAACTAGCAATGAGATTGATTTAAATTAGATTAATCTTAATGGACCAATTATCAAGAAACTTAGTAAGTTCGTGGGTGAATATTCTCTCTCTGGCTTTTCTTTCTTCATCATATATATTCTTCTTCGCCTTTTCTTTTATCTTCCTTCTTGCTTTATTAGCGTGCCTAAGAATAATCCCATCAAATACAACAACTTAAATATTAGGTATTCCATTTATGTTTGCCAACAATTTTTGAAGATGTAACTTCATTGTTTATGCATTTTTTAGATCAAACAATAACTGCATCGTTGATGCATTTTGACCCAATTAGATTTATATAAAGTTATACACATTTATCTTATTGAAACGATGTGTTATTCCTTTTGGAGTCACACGTGCTCTTTAATTCGAAAGTTGACTTCTAATTAATTTGAGAATTATTTGGGAATAACAATAGAGTTAAGAGTGGTGTGTACACCATAGTGTTTCACATGGACGGCTAATATATATATATTTTTATGATTGATACAGTGCTTAACCTACGACAAAACAAGCAACGTCTTATCACTCTACTAAGTCTTCAGCACATAGATGTGAAAGGGGCTGTTACAATCTAGGGGCAGTGTTTACAAGATACGTTCCTGACTTAGTTATTCAGGTTTGAATCTTGGGTCATCACCTAAGTTCTGTTCCAACCCAAATCTCTCCTCAAATGATTTTAATAGTATACTTTGAACATCGGCCTGGTACAGGGAAACTAAAATCTCTACTTACTAGTCAAAAGTTTGAAGTCGAGTAGTCAAGACATAACACACACTTCCTTAACCACTAGGGTTAGTTCTTGTTTAAGTGTTTTAGCTTCACAATTGTATGTAGACAATGGATTCTGCTGACTGTGATTATCATGGTGTTCTCTGATCTCGGTTTGTAACGCCAAGTACAATATACTATCAATTCGAATGCTCCTTTATATCCTAGGGATTGCTTATTCAATCACTCACTTAATCATTCTTTAATAGTAATTCTAAAACTCATGTGATGATTAAGACTATTTTTTTCTTTTGGTCAAAGAAAAGACTAATCACTGTGATTATGGTGAACCAAGTTTCCTGCTGGAGGATGGTGACTTCCTAGGATTCCACGGTCACATGCTTCTGCATACCGTTGCAGGCGCTCCAAAAGACAAGTCTGCGATTTGCTTTGATTAGCAACCCAAAAACTCTAAATCATTATTAGATGCAACAGAGAACAGACTGGCTGAAATTACTAAGATCTTAGTTGGCCTAACCAATTGTTAACGCTGCTAATATTGAAATCTCATCACAGAATCTGCAGAAGTGTTTTGATACCAAACCAGAATAGAAAAAGCACGAAGCAAAATGCAGTTTCCCTCTTTAGATTATATCATTTCGCAAATTTTGTTCTTTGGATTTGATTCTAGCTAATGAGCGTCAACCTTATAATGCCCTTACTAAAATAAGTAGTAGTAGTGGTCAAAATTTGGCACGATTTGTCTGCAATACAATATCTGCTGATTCTGCAATCTAGAATAATAACGCAAGCAGGAAAGAAGTTGTCACGAACACAATAATAGACGTGGTAATAAGATATTTCGATGTGAAATTATTTTATGGCAATTATTCATGTATACATGGTCTGTGTCTCCAATGCGCCCTCTGTAGGTAGTTGAGTTCATTTGATGGCAATGAGAGTCCCCAGAGGCCTGAGAACCATGTCTCTAGAAAATTTTTGTCTGAGAAGAGGGGCTCTATGCAGTCTCATTCCCTCAGGAAAAGTCGTGTACTACAGCGGGTGAATCAGATTTTGGGCCCTCGTGGCAGATAAGACAATGAGGCAACAGTGATCAGTGACAACTCTTGATTTTCATGAAAGGGAGTTTTTTTCTTTCTCTTTTTTTTTATTTTCTTTTTTGTGTGTGTGTGCGAAGCGCTGAAGCCAGGGGTGAGCGACGATAATGGTCTGAATCTGAAGATTCTCTTCCCCTGCTTTATGCTCCAGCAAAAATGATTTTATATGTAAACAGAGTTGTTAATGTCATTATTTTATAACCCAACCTGAAATATAAGAAGCCTAGAGGAAGATTGAAGTAATTATTGGAGCCAGTTTGTGTTACTAAAATTCTAATTTTGTGTAGCAATAGAGAACTGGAACATGAAAAGATTTCCTACTAACACTGGGGAGTTTGGTTTATTTGCCTAAATAAATGGGGCATTGTATTAGGTGAAACGGATTAATGGATAACCACATAAAAGGAAGCATCAAATTAATGCAAGACGATTGTTAGATCCTCGTTCCACAAAAGCCTTCTTTAATATTTCAGCTGCTTCTTTTGCTTCTAGCTATCGACAAGAAAGAAGCATCTATACGTCTCAGTTTCAGGGTGGTCCAAAAATGGCTGTTTTTGGTTTCCAGCTCTTACGGGGGCTCGTATTCAAGGCTCTTGTCTCATCAACTTCCAGCATAACTAGTCAGCTTCAATGGACTAGGAGTCGAGTAATGCTATATCTGCCTCCTTGAAAATCTGCAATTGTGTAATACTTTTCTCGATTAATGTTACATTCTCTTAACATTCTACTAATTATTTAAAACATTGAGTTATTAATGAAAAGTCAAAAATACCTAATATCTTGAGAAAGAAAAAAATTTAATGATCAGATAATGCAAAAGCAATTAATGAATGGGGTGCCCCGAAAAGATTCATATCTGCAAGGTTGGCTCAGTGTTGTCACTTTGCGACCAATTGCAGTATTCAATTGCCTTTCTTAATTTCAGCACTTAATGAAAGACTCAACAGACTCCACCCCAACAAGGAGCGTAGGCTACGTATTGCAAGCGTCACACCACGTCATTTCTTTCTTCTATATTCTTGCTAGAGGTGCTGCCAATTTCCAATCATATACTATGAAAGAGTTATTGTCCCTAACAGATAGATGATGAGGTTTGAACCAACACGTAAATGTCATTAATTAGAGGTAAATTTTAGCAATAGAATTCAAAATTATCCAGATCAGGATGAATTTGATATGGAGGTAAAATTAAAGTAAAAATAATTTATAGATAAATTTTGTGTATGATTTATGATATAAAATTTATTTAAAATTTATTTATTTTTATTTTTACTTTCAAATTAAATATATATTAAGAGTATATTTGATACGAGATAAAAATAAAAATAAAATTAATTTATATATATAACTTATTCATAAAAAAAATTTATTTTTATTTTTATACCAAACATATGTTAAGAATTACTTTTTTAATACTTAAAAAAAAAAAAAAAACTTCTGTTTGTCGCAGTTCGCCTGCTTTCATCTCAAAACTGTGACCCTGACCCAAAAAGGAAGTGAGGAAAAGAAATCTCTAAACACAAAAACAAGGATATGCCTGTTTCTGAGGCAATTATATTCTGGAGCAATATTGTCACACAATTTAAGGCAACATACAATTTTACTATTAATTAAAATTATGACTGTATTACCTGGTTCCTTACTCAAATCATAGCGATTAATAGATATGCCCAATTCGATGCACCAAAAACTACCCGAAACAGCTGGTACATGTTAGGATATGATTGTGTTTTGTTTGAATCTATTTGCAGTAGCACGTTAGGTTCACACAGAGAAAGCCCTATCTTACTTCATAAAGCAGAATGTCCTTGGGACTGTGCGGAAGATGAAAGCCAAACAATTAGATTGTGGTCAAATCTTATATCAACACGTGTCAGAATTCCAAGAGGGTAACGTCATTGTCCGACCATCTTACATCATCTTATCTACTAGAAAAACTTTATCAAAGTGAGAAGCAATTTGTCAGTAAACAGAAAACGACAAACATTTACAGTCTGGTCAGTGCCTTACCTCAGATCAATCACTTGTAACTTGCAAGTAAAATTTAAGCCTAAAATCCCACCACAGAGCGTCTAAATGTAGGCAAAAAAAAAAAAAAAGGGAAGTAAAAGGATAATAACAACAATAATGTACTATATAGAGAAATTGGAAAGCAAAGTTAAAGCAGTTAAATTATTAATCTAAAAAAAATTATTAATTTCGCTGCCCTTTACTTCGTTTTTATGTGGAATGTTTTACTGGCTTTTGGAACGGTTACTGATTTGGGGTATGTAAATTAGTTTTTAGATATTCAAACAAATTTTTGTTTATTTTTTATTTTATTTGTTTTGATAATTATATTATTTTTTAAAATAATTTTGACTTTAAAAATTTATTTAGTCTGAAGTATTTATTTCTTACTTTTAAATTAAACGTGATTTTTTATCAAACATAAATTAATTCATTTAAATTTACTTCTGATTAAAATTAAATTTGTAAACTCTAACTCAAACACACACTTAAAGGCTTTGGGCCATAAATTTTTGTTGTTGTTGCCATTGTTCTATGCAGCTCTAATTATATCATGAGCAAAGCTTCTCTTGTAATCAAACAAGTTCTCTAATTAAGCAATCTCACAAATGCTTAAATTTTGTTGGATGTCATGAACCATGCTTATTAGGGATGTTTATAACTAAATTAAATCGATTTAAATCGAAAAAATTAAATAAAAAAATAAAAAATCAAACAAAATCAAAATTAATTAATTTTATTTTATTATCTTTTTATATATGAAAACTTAATCAAATCAAACCAAATCAAATTTATATAATTTTATGAATATATAAATATATATATATATATATATATAAAATTTTTAGTCAATTTATTGTTTATCTCTATTTAATAATGTTTTTACTAATACTTTTAGTCTAATTTGGTATTAGTTGAATCTCAGAAAGAAAAAAGTGAAATTGGATATAATTATTGTTAAGAAAAAAAGTGCTTGGCCAAAAATCAATTAGACTAAAGCAAACCAAATTGAATGTTCAGTTCACTATTTAGAACAAAATCATTGATTTCTACTAAACAAAAATTGATTGATTTTAATTTGAATGCTTTTTTTTTAAAAAACCAAATCTATCCAAATTGCAAACACACCTAATGCTTACCGAGAGCACCTAATGTTGACATGCCCAAAAGTAACAAGAAGCAAATATGAATTATTTTTTAGTTTATTTTTTATCTTTTACCAATATAAAAAATTATATATTATCATTTAATTATGAATTATTAAATTATTAAAAAAATTAATTAAAATAATAATTATTTAAAAAATTAAATATTAAATAATATATAATTAAATGATAATATAAATAAATATTTATACTGATAAATCACAATTAAACTCGTCATTTTTACTTTATGATGAAATCATTTGAGCATATTGGATTGTCAAGAAACTTGCTCCGCAGAGATAGACCCAAAAATAGAAGACAGGCCCCACTCTCTTTTATTACTTGGTGAGGGCAAGTCTGTGGAGTAAGATAAGCTGACAAGGCATGGATAATTTTTTACCCTTCATAACTATTTACTCTTGAGTGCTGCATTTGAGTGGCAAGGTTACAAACTCAACGACTCTTGCTCGTGCTGTGCAAAGACAGTGAGCACTCAATGGAATTGAAAAATTATAACTTATCCACAAGCTCCTATTTGGAAGCATTATTAATTATTTAAAAAAAGAAAAAGGAAGTTGTAAATTTGCCCACAACGTAGAATATGCATGTAAAATGAACTAAAAATAAAATGTAAAACAAGCACTTTCAGCCACAAAATAATAATAATATTCACTAGAATATTCAATTTGAACGTGCGTAGTTTCTTATTTAAATATGAACAAATGGCAAAAGGCACTTCTTGGGGGCAGTCGTAATGATGATTAGCTAGATATTTCCCATGAAGAAACAAGGAACGTATAGTGATTATCTTATGGTTTACAGCAAAACTCCATGATTAGAAGCTTGCCTTTACATCAATTTTGGCAACAGAGTTAGATCATGCTTCGTTGTGTTTTTTGTCCCTCATGAAAGTGGGCCAAAGAGTAAAGGGGGTTTTGTTTCTGCATTGATAAGACCTAAAGTTAATTAAGAAGAGTCTACGAAAGGTGTGATTCTAATGGATCGTTTGTATTTACTTTTTCACTTTCTGTAACTTTTCAGGATGTGTTTTTCACGTTATTATTTCTGGTCAACAAGATTAAGCCATGTTATTATCAAAGACAGGATGCGCTTTGTCTTTGATTAATTCGCCTTCCCTTTTTCCCACCTGTCTCTTTTTTGAAAAGAAAAAACAAATTCCTTTATCGCACAATTATATGCTCCATGCAACTATTACTAGAAGATTATGGAATGAGTTAAATTTAGTCAATGCAGCAGAATCATTAGACTCCCTGTTCAGAATTTTACACCATACCATGGGGTGGCATGCATAATAATACAGGTGTCTTAGATAGGAATAGAATGATGCTTGATTCAATATATATGTGTGGCCAGAGACAAAAGAATTGAGTGTAAAACATTAAGATGATGTGACAAACTACCATTTTTTTCTTTTTTTTTTTTTGGTGAACCTACCAATTTTTATTTTAAATGTTATTTGTTTCGTTTCCTCTAACTCAAAGATTATCTAAAACAAAAATTTCATATCTTTACTCCTAGTGAGATGATAGAGGTACTTGATTCTATTTTTTTGTCAAATTTTATTTTTATAAGTATATTTTTAAGTTGATAATATTAGAAATTAAAATTATTCATATATATACTTTTATCTAATAACTTAAATTTTTAAAATAGTTGATTCATAATATAATATCACAATTTCTATGATCAAATAATTAAGAATTCGATTATTCTCATACTCTATTCTTTATAAATTACAAGAAAAAGAAAAACCCTACAATGTCATTTTCTTAAAAAATTTCACAGCATATAATTAGGTTTCTAGCTAGCTGTAGAAAGGCTACTGCTGCTTTGAATTTTCAGGACACTGATGTAAAAAAGAATTGTTACTGCTGCATAATAGCTTCTAAAAAATGGTAGATGGAAGTATTCTTAAGTAAACTTCAATATATATTCTGTCAACTAAAAGTTGCTGTACGTTATCTAACATCATTTTCAACTCCACAAGCAGTCACCGCACATTTAGCTAATTGGACTTAGTTTAAGTGCGGAACACTACGGGAATATTTCCTTGTAGCAGCAATGAATGACGTCTTTCCATAGTAAGCATCAAGAGCAATCATTCCCCCACCATTTTACCATGCTCATGGACAAAATAATAGACACAAAAAATTAGGGACAAGGGACAAGTGTATGGTGTGTGTGTGTGTGAGAGAGAGAGAGAGAGAGACAAATGACTTATTATTATGTAAGTTGTAGTTTAATTAAAAACGACTTTTATCTGAAATGTTAAATATTTAAATTTTATTAAAAAATATTTTTTAAAAAGAGTACAATCTTGATATTTTGTTTGGTACCAAAAAAAGAGATTGAAACATCTCGAAAGAGAAAAAAGAAATAGAGTGATAACAGTCCCCAAAAGGTCGAGAGAAGTAATTCACTGTACATCTCCAGATATCTGTGGAAATGATTTGACTCTTGAAAGCTGTGGATTCTATTATCATGTCGTTCTATTATTGACCTTGTTAGGTTTGCATTCGTACAATAATTTTTGTTTTGCCACTTGTCAAAGGAATTTAGCACTAATCGTCTTTCTGATCTTATGATCAAGACAAGATTTTTAGGTTCTGAATAGTGGAAACGTTTCTCACGAAAGCACATGCATTTGTTTGAATTGATTAATTATTTGGATGATTAAGGCTTCTTAACTTAATTTGGCATCTATCAAATCATTAGCATAGTCGTAACAAAAAAAAAGTATCCTTAACATAGTTACAAAACTATCTAACGTAAACGAATACGCTAATACTATTATATATTATGAATTTCTTTTTCCTATGCGTTGATGACCTTTTTACCAAAAAGTTGTTTATCTTCAGGAAGTTATAACAACTGGAAATGTCCATGGGCATGCGTTATCCGTACATTCAACCTATTTATCTTATTTAATGGTAAGAGCATAGGTGAAAAAAGTATACTCAAAATTAACTATATATGTGACTATAAAAAAATATTAAAATATGAATGAATGTTATATCCATTTCATCTGTTTACTCGAATACACGTATAATACTTAAAAAATAAAAAATTACTATAAAAGGTGTTATCCAAATATGTGGCATACAGGCATATAAAAATTATTTAAGTTGTCAATAAACTAATTTGTGTATGTGTGTGTGTGTGTGTAAAATAAAGATGGGCATAAAAGTATTTCTCTTGCTCTCTTTTGAGTACATCCCGCACCCATTTATGTACCTAATTCCAACCTCGTATTAACTAAAGATACTTGTTTTAATTTGACACGAAGTAGCCTTTCTAATCATCTGTTATTTATAATGAAGGTCTTTATAGTATCATTGAAAAGCTTATTTTCTTAATAAAATAATTATTTTTATAATGATTATAATAATACTTCTATAATAGAATAACTATATTATATAATATAATCTTTAACTGTAGGCAAAATGTGAGTAATAACAACTTCCACCGCTATTGCTGCCACTCGCCGCCAACTGATCTGTTATTTTCACCAATGTCTCTCTGCTTTAAGCTATTATACAATTAAATTATAATCCATGTCCAATTTCTTATATGATTAGACTTGTTTTCAAATGCAACATTTGATTTCAAACTTTTCTCTTTTTTTATTATTTAATTTATTCTTAATTTCAAAGAAAGAGAGAACAGAAATAGAATAATGTAGATAGACAGATAGAGAAAGAGGCACATACAATGCAACGAGAAAGAAACACGTGCACATACATATGCATAACACATAGGGGTTTTTATCTCATGAGGGAGAGGCCACGGCGTCGGCGGTGGAACCGTGTGGATTTGGCTGTTACTATCAAAAAAAGTAAAAGAAAGAAAAGAACGGTCCATGCAGGCAGGAGCTGACGCTCAGGCGAGGGTGATGGGTGGGGCTTTTGGCGGTGGTGACCCTGACCCAATGAACAGCGGCTGTCGGCGTCGCTACCGTCACAACATGTGCTTCCATTCCCATTCGCTCAAAATCTGAGGAATCCACCACCACCACCCCTTCCCCTTGCTTCCTTCCCCCATGAGTCAACCTTTCAACGCTTCTTCTTCTTCTCGGTGCTGTACTGCATGCATATGATATCACTGTCTCACACTCACCTCTCTCCATGCCATTGCTACTGCTACCACTAGAAACCTATGGTCCCGCTTTCTCTTTTCTGTTTTCTTACAAAGGTCTCGGTCCCAGTTTGTTTATCAATCTCTATTTTTTTGCTTTTCAATTTTTGCGGCTATGCATGATGATTGAAATTGGGCTTGATGGTCCCAAGGGGAAAACTTGCACGTTCAAGTTGAGCTTAATGGGCTACAACTTCCAGTTGAAAGAGTCCACTGTTGATTTTTCCCTATCTGATTCGTTTCATATTGACAACCAAAAAAAAAAAACAAAGACTTGTTTGATGTCGGTGATCTCTGATTCATCATTCATATGTACACTGAGTGTAAAACATTTTTAATTATTAAAATTTAATTTTAATTTTAATTTATTATTTAGTTATATAGTATTATATATGAATATAATTTTATTATAATAACAAATAATAAGGAAAATTTTATTGATATTATAACATATGATGAATGACAGGGTAAATAACTTTTACCCTAAAATTTAATATATATCTAAACAAAAATAATTATAACAATATTAGTATATATTTAATTTTAAGGTTTTTTTTTTCAAAAATTAAGAAGCTCCTCGAATAATAGCCAAAACTAGCTTTTGAGCAACTATATATCATTTTCCCCCTTGTGTGCATGCCCTCAAGTCTAGGGCACATATATGGCATGAAAAGTGATTGAAACGATGAGATATAGGGAGAGAGATGGTGCTCATGAGAGTAGTGGGTAGCATAATTATAGGATTATATGGTTCATGGAATGCAATAGGATAGTGCTAAAGTGATGGGGAGCCTAAAAATAATTGAATGAGGACAAATGTATAGGAACCTCAAATTGGAAAATCGATCCACTTAATATTATCCCATTCTGGCGACGATATATGCATGCATTTGCATGGGAATTGGGATTTTGGGTAATGGGTGCCGCTTTTGTCTAAAGTCAACACGCTTTTATATATATATATATATATATATATATATATATATATTATGTGATCATATATAATTAACATGTTTCTCGTAAAGGTTAGTGATCATGCATGCAATTTCCACATATCCTCATAGAGAGAGAACAAAATTGATTATGTTGATGGGTATGTAGGTGCAACTGAACCGTCATCGTACATACATACAGACATCATAGAATTATGTTCAAAAAAAGCTACAGTTGTTCATCCCCCAAATCTTCTTTTCTGTATTGTCTATTTTGGATTTTGGTCTCACACGTAGGTGGCTGGCTGGTTGCTTGGTTCCACATATCTTTCTTTTTGGTTATTTGGGTTGTGATGTATCTTTTTATGTCTCGTCTAGCTTTGCAGTTTTAGTGTATTTGATCATGGGATATAAAGTTTCTTTTTTCCAATTTTAAACTCGACAATGATTAGAAATGTCTACTTCAATAAATTGTCAATTACATCAACTGCTTCAAACATTATTAATGGTAATCTCTCGCTGTCTTAACTAGCACCACATTATTCATTAATTAGGACCATGTCACTGCGTAATGTCCAAACTATATGGAAAAGATTTAATTAAAAGTGCCTGTTGATTATAAGAGTTTATTCTAAAAAAGAATCGTTGCTCTTGCAAGAAATTGACAACATGAAATGAAACCAAAAAAATTTATTTAATTAATCTACGCATATAATTTAGGCCGACAAAAGAGCTAATTGTACCTTCACAGGTGGCCTCTCATTGTCAAGCTGTTAGAGTTGACACATTTTGACAATGATGGGAGCCTTTGGAACCGACCCTTGCTCTAACCAATAGGATTGTGCCGACGTGTAGCAAAAGACATTTCCACCAATAAGATTGTGCCGACGTGTAGCAGAAAAAGACATCACCGCATCATTATATCTTTATCAAAAAAGATTTATATACTCTAAAAGAAAATATTTCAGTATCTATTTTTTAAATATTAATATATTAAATAATTATTAATTATATTTTATAGATTTTAAATAAAAACTAACTAATAATAAATATTTGATAATTTATAAAAAAAATATTTATATAAAATTTAAAGTATCGTAATAGCTTTCCAATTCAAAAAGTGATGAGACGGTGTCTGTACTCTGTGGGGACATGAATAAAGGGTCAAATTTTCGTATACCTCCACCTTTTCGGTACCGCACGTGTTATCTCTGTACTCCACGTGGGCTAATTCGTCTCCAGTAGTTTTTTTTTTGTTTTCGCTGTATTTGCATTTTTGAACAGAAAGGCCACGTAGTGCTTGCTCTCGCCTCACACGTTTCATTATTAGAACAAGTGAATCTACTTTAACGATTCTACCATTACTTTATGTTGCATAAAAGGTTTGGATTGTTGTTTGCTTAAGTAAAATGTTAGATACGAGCAAAGTTGTTAAAATCATATTTGATGTTGAATTGGTCAGTCTTTTCAAGTTCAATCACTATAATAATTTAAATTGATTGGTAGAAAATAACAACATAATAAAAATAATTTATATAAAAATTTATGAAAATATTTATAAAATATGTATTAATTTATTTTAAAAAAATAATAATTACCACTTGAATAAGTTGATTAAAGTGATTTTATTCAGTTTTGACCCATGCAAACAAATTTAATTACAAATTTAATTATAAAATTAAATCATAATTAACTAAATATTAAATTTATAGTCAAATAAATAGAACATTTCAATCTAATTTAATTTTGACAATACTAATTACAAATGTTTTTAGAATTTTCGAATTGGATTCTCTTATGGCATACACATACATGACATGACTATTTGATGAGAGAGACATAATATTATTCCTCAAGTAATTATCAGAAGGTGCCGGTATATTGTCATCGGTGTTCCTTCCTCTCCCTGGAGTTGGCATGGAGTTGCATGCCATATATATATATATATATATATATATATATACATATATGTATAACTATTTTAAGTTCATATCTAAATATTAAGCTCAAAATGCAAAGAAGATTCTAGTAAGATAACCCTGACAGTGGTTACCTCATTGGAAGGTACAATTTCAAATGGCCTGCAGGGTTGAAATGGGGCGCTGTCGGTTCGGCTCGGCCCGAATCAGGTCAACCGAATTCGGGCTAGTCTAATTTCAGGCCAAGTCTAAATGTTTTGGGCTTTTAATGGCCCAATTTAAATATTTTGTCAAGTTATTCGAGGTGGTTAATTGGGTTATGCTAATTCTCATACCACTGTTGTTTGGATTCAAACTTCAAACCCTTCTTACAGAATTCTCAATAGAAATGTCAACGCTGTGAGTGAAAGTCCATTGCTCGCAAAACCTTCAATCAATGTGTCATACGAAACGGAATCACTACAAAGCATTTGATCAAACAGGAGAGCATGGCGTTCCAAGAATAAACATCTCTTTTAGTCATCTTATCAAACAGGTTCCGATCATCGGAAAGCTTCCCAAGTTTGGCACATGATGTGGATGTGGCCATCTTTTACTTCACCCAAACAAGTCAAGTGTCTTGTGGGCTTTGGGCGGGCTTGTAACCATTGTACTCTCTGGCCTGCTTGCTCTCTAGTCTCTTTGTATGTTAATTATGTGCGTTCTTGTCTTGCTTTCTTTCTTCTCAAAGGCTCCATGTTTGAAACAACTGTTTAATTGACTATTTCTTTTATAGATTGTTTATGTTATTATAAGAATTTTTTTAACTTTAAGAAAAACCAATTTAGTTAGCCTAATTAAGAGAATCCCTTATTTGGAAGCAATTCTTTTTTGTTTTGAGAAGGCTCGATCTAAGGGTCTTGGGACTTTTCCCAAAATGTAGAGTCATATTGAAAAAATTTCTAAGTTGAGGGATGGAAGTTTCATGTAAGTGAGGGCCACTAGCCTTTTCAAACTTTCTAAATCCTCCAGCTCCATTTTTGGACCTTCTGAATTTGAATTTGGCCAAGTTGAGTCTAAGGGATATCCCATGCACTCTCATAAAGTAGGCAGCATTGCAAAGGAGAGTTACTTGCTCCCAAACACAACCCACAAACAGGGATGAAGTTGATGGGCGATGGCTCAACATCCGATGACTAAGTTGAGAATTGCGGTTTGATAGGATTAGCTAATTAAAGAGAATGCTCATTGAGGTGGGCTTTACATGAGGTCACCTACATTATTATAGTAGTGATACCATATCACAAGAATAATGCATTCTGGAAACAAAGCACCAATGAGCGTAACTGACATTTTCTTTTCTTCTTTTTTTTTTTCTCAATCAAAATGTAACAAATAAACATCACCCATCAAATGATTTGACAAACAGTACATGCTCACTCATTCATAAACAGTTTCGTCAGAACTAGCATTCACAAGTCACACCAGTAAGTCAATATAATATAGGAAGCAGCCTCAGTGTTCCTTGCACTTCGGCCTACTATTTCTTCTATATATATCGACATATATATAATATCTACACGTTTAGTTTTCCTTGCTTTACATTAAACCATTTTCTAATTGTTCCCCAACATCTTCCAAACTTCATAGATCGTCACCTAAGTAGCTATAGTTAAATTCTGAAGTTAAAAGACAAACACCTGCACACAAAATGAGCAGACCCTCCCTTCAAGTCTAGCTAGAAAGGCCAATTCAGATTTCAGAAGCGTTAGCCTGCCTTTGCAGGCCATCTATTTGTTCCAACTTGCTTCTTGAATTTTGACTTTTCTATTCACAATACATCAAAAGATATAGAAACAAAATTGGCAGATGAATAGTTCATACATGTTGCAGGATGATTATGGATATTAGATTCAGCTTTCATGAGTTAAATGAAACTCATTTACGAGAGAATTCTTGTAATACATATGTAATTGATCGGTTCATATGATTCATTCTGAATCCTAATAAATTTTCTTTGCATCAAACTACACTATATTATACAATAAAAAATAAATTAAATTATAATTTAATCAATTTGTATTTTTTTTTATGAATTAAAAGTATCTCTACAAGGTTGACCCTATTTGAACGGCTTTATATGGTATGACCCTCCAATGAGACGAGACTATTAGAAATTGAACAATAATTTTTATACTTAGAGACATAACTCACTATTGTTACACCAGCTTTATAGTAGTTCGGTTTTATTCTTTTAAGACTAACATGCCCTTTGTGCTATTCAAATGGATTACTATTTTCTTTTGGGTACAATTTTATTTTTCAGCAAATCATGAAGCCCATGCAGTTAACTAAATGGATATATTTTGCTTACGGGTTTAACCAACACACACAGAATTTTCCAGCATGCCTTGAGTTGTAAGGGTTAGAAAAGAGTTGGCAATGTTAGTTTCTTATCATTTAAAAATTTTAATGGGGTTGGCGCAGGACATATTAAAGTTGAAGTTTTAGGTTTCAAAACTCTTTGATTCTATATATGCAGCCATGCATCAGCTGGAAACTTGAAGAATTAATTTTTGCTCTTTCTATCTTGAATTCATCAATTTTCTTTGTCATCTATCTCCGGTCCTTGACCTTTTGTTCTATATTATATGGAATAAAAAATATTGGAGCTGGCAATTAGTGAATGATGAATTGTTGATAGTTTGGTTGGTGCAAGGTGCAGAGTGTGTACATCAATATAGGCATAGATTAATTAACAAGACCTTTATGTTTGGTCACGAACGATACCAGGGATGCACACTGCTCAACCATTTTAAAGCACAGAGACTTTTGTTGACACAACCAACCTAACTACCTGAAATTCCGTGTATTTTTTAGAGGAAAAAAGCACTGTCTAAAAATAAATTAAGATAATAAAGCCCTTGTCTCCAATTCTATCAACTCAAATTACTCCTTAATTATCAATAAATGTTAAACATGATGATAAATTAGTTTTTATTTTCAAAAGCTGAACTAAAGTCTAAATTTTAAAAAATATATTTGTTAAAAAAATATTTTAATTACGATAATATTTAATGAATTGGTCTCACATAAAATACATCAAAAAAAAAAAAATACTCCTTAATCCTGTCCTATAAATTAAAAATGTCACTGCTCGATTGGTTGAGAGATAAAGGAACCTACCTCATTTTAACATTAAAGTGTGACAGAAACTTCAATAAATACTTGTAATAATATTTATAGATGATTTATTAAAAAAAATTATTGATATCGTAATCGAATCTAAATTTTAAGAGCAAAATGTATTATTCTTTACCAAGAAAAGTACCAAATTTAATAAACTTTCATATCCAAAGATCTGAAGCCATGTGAAATTTTTTTTATTTAGTACAAAAAATCGTAGATCTCGTTCTCTTTCAGAAAAGCAGAAGACGAAGAAATGGAATACTGAAAGTGGATAAGAATTGAACAAAAAATTTGACTTAAAAAAAAATAGTGGATAAGTTGGGGGACATGACATGCCATAATCCCAAACAACGATAGAGCACCTTTTGTGCATGCCATCATTTGTGAGATTTTTGGTGCTCCATATTGCATTACTCTCGTTCGTCGAAGAAGCCCACCAGAGATTAGTTACAGGACAATTTAGGCATGTGTCCAAATCATACCCAGTATGGAGTGCTAACCATTATTAAAACGTGAAACTCTTTGCTTTGTATTTCTTTCCTTGAATTAGCAATATTTACAGGCTTTTTAGTTTCACCATTATTATTTAAACTAATTATATTGTATTATATAATTTAAAAATTTTCACTAATTTAGTTTACCAAACTATATTAGTTATATTAAAGTTAGCCTACGCGTTACAAGGATTATATGTTAGTATTTCTTAATTTGTTGATTTTAATTTTCTTTGAACTCCATCAATTCAGCTAGTGTCTAAATATAAAAATAACTAAGCCTCTTTTTCATATTTTATCTTTTTGGGGGGTTAAACTTCATCCTTTGTTATTTTTAGTGCAAGGATCAAGTTCTTTTTTGTATCCTTCTAATTGCTCTCGACATTGGGTTAGGCAAACGACGTAAGAAATCATGAAGGTTATATATATATTTTATTTACACTCCACCTTTTCTGCTAATTGTTTAGCTATATATTGTACTATAATAATTATAAATATCATATTACACTTTTTTTTTCCATCAATAGGTAGAGATGTTAAATTACCATCATTGGTTATCAAGGGAAAAATTAAGTCAAAGAGCAACTACATTTTAAAAAGAAATATACTCATTTCTCATCAAAACCAAGCATTAATTACATGCGATTCAAAAAGAAACCAGATCTCCCATATATACTAGACAACAAACAAATTCAGCTGCATGATCCAGAACTTCCATGGAGTCTACATGGCCTTCCACTAGTCTCGTGGAGAAGTTGATCAGTTTTAATAATTAATTTGATTTGTAAGTAAAATTTTATATATATTTAGAAAATTATAAAATTAGAATTGATTTGATTAAAAAATTTATTAAATTTAAGTTATGTATATTTAAAAATCCACTCAAATTTGATTTGATTTTAGTTTAATTGTCATTAATTTATTCACTTATTTAATATAAATAAGAATAATAAAATAAATTATTAAAATAAAATAGATTATTAAAATAAAATAAATTTTAATGATCTTTAAAATGTTTTAATTACAAATTTTGATTTACAAATCAAATTAAATTATATTTTTTTAACAAAATTATATTAATTTTTAAATTAAATCAAATATATTTTATTTTTAATAATGCAAAACACAATCTAATTAAACTAACTAAATTGTTTGAGCTTTATAGGGAACATTTATTGTTGATTTGTCATTACTTAGGAAGAAAAAAAAAAGAAGAATGAATACGATCATTATTCTATACCTCTCTTTAACCCTTTTTTATGGATATTCTTAACATAAAATATTTATTTGATTATTTTTAATAAATAGCTATTAACTTTTACATTGAAAAAAAAATATGAGATTGCCTTACAAGGAACAGAATTGAGAAGAAAAGATAGAACAATGAGATGATAAAACCAATAATTTGATTACAAATGAGTCTATATTTTGGTGGTACCCAACTATATCTCAAGAAGAAAAAAATATTACGAATACTTTCATCTTCTTTTTATTAAGGACCAAGTCCTTTCACTATGAAGAAAAGAAAACTAGGAACTGAATTTTCAATTCCAAAACTACAGTAGTTTTGGACTCAATCTTACACCTTATTTGCTTGATTTTTTCTTCATTTGACTTCTTCCAAATTTTTAACTAAATGATAAAATTCTCCACAAAACTACAAAAGAAAATATTATGTAAAATTGACATTTCTAATAAAACATAAGCAAAACTAAATGAAACTACAGATAAAGATAAAAATGAGGCATATGTCAGTGTCAGAAACCTAGCATGTAAGATTCAGTGGGAACCTAGACATAAATACACAAGAGAAGAGATGTGTAACAATAACATAAGTACATAACACCCTTATCTTGTTATTATGCATGAAACTTTTCTCAAACCAAATATAAATTAAATAAATAAATAAAACTATTTTTCACAGCCGAAAAGTTGCAATTTTTATCCCGAGTCTTTGTCCCTACCCTTCTGCAACATTGCACCCACCTCCAACTCCATCTTCAACTTCCGAGCTCTCTAGCTATACTGTGCACGAATCTCTCTCTCTCTCTGACCCAATTTTCCTTTTCTCCTGCCCCACCACGCAGCATCATGCTGCTAACTTAAAAGTCAAGCAAGAATAACAAAGCCAATCTTCACACAGCACAAGCTCACTTTTTCTCTGACACCCAAGCAGAGAAGAAAGCAAATTCCCCGTCACAGACACAAAAAGATAGGAACTTGCCCCACGCTGCATCAAAAGCATTCGAATCTCTCATCTGGGGTCTCTTTCTTTTAGTTTTTTTGGGTTTAATTTTTGGGTTTTGTTTGCTATAAGGAATGTCTATGAGCTTCAGAGACAGAGCACTCGGAGGCTCCAAGAGACACCAAACACTGCAGAACGCCATGCCCGTGCACCCAATTGAAGACCTTCCTTCTCCGTTCGGGGACCAGGGTTCTTCCAAATCGGAGCTCCGGGAAACGGCCTACGAGATCCTGGTCGGGGCTTGCCGGAGTTCTGGGCCGAAGCCGTTGACGTTCATCTCCCAGTCGGAGAGAGGGGATCGGGATCCGGCTCCGTCTCCGTCTCCGGCGCCGTCGTTGCACAGGTCGCTGACCTCGACGGCGGCGAGCAAGGTGAAGAAGGCTCTGGGTCTGAAAACGACGTCGTCGTCAAAGAGGAAGGGTGGCGGCGGCGGCGGCGACTCAGTGAGTCAGGCGGCGAAGAGTAAGAGGGCGGTGACGACGGGGGAGTTGATGAGGTTGCAGATGAGGATTTCTGAGCAGACGGATGCCAGAATTAGGCGAGCCCTGCTGAGAATAGCTGCAGGCCAGGTGTGAACTTTGTTCATTGGAAACTAGAAAAATTCTATTCTGAATGCATTTGATTGGGGATGCTCATTGTTTGACATCACTAGACTTTCATTACTCCTGTTTGGTTACTGAGGAAATTTAAGGAGCTACCAGAATGAGGAGAATTGGAATGTTTTTATGAAGCATTTAAATTTTTCTTTATCTTTTTTCAAAATCGTTATAGTGAAATTGAAGTAATGAATCTGAGGAACTAGTTGTAGGGGCAATATTGGAGCCATGAGAAATATGTCTATGTGCTTTCAATTTGTTTTGAACAATTGCTCACTTGCTTAGTTGCTGAGATGATAGAGGGGATAGCCCTTTATAATTTATTTTCCTTATTATGATATCACCATTATTTCATAAGAAGAAGCTTAGAAAACTATCTAGGCTTAAAAATTTCCGTTTTGATCCTTTTCATATTCAAATGTTATTCCTGACTGACTCTCAAATTCAACATTACGACCTGTGGTTGTTTCAAACTTTTTTCCTGGCCTGCTTTCTGTTGGTTCTTTACTGCCAGACTGCCAGTGCCAAGGCAATGCCCTTCACTAAGCCATGAACTTTTGGTTCTTGAAAATGAAATTTTGTAGAGGCCATTTATGTCTCTATGTTGATTATTATGTATAGAATAGAGAAACAGAAGAGAAGAATTGTTGTTTTGCGCATCTTTCTCATCTTTCTTTTTGTGCTGCAAAATTGAAATTATCAAATGGAAACTTTATTAATACATCTAATTATTGATTAAAAAAGACAAAGACAAGAAGCTAAGGAACATCAGCTGTTGGCTACTTAATTTTTTGTGCATTTCATTTGTTATGTAGTTCAGAATCTGTATTTCACTCTTGTTTATTGCTTGTATATTGAATTATTGATCATTAAGTTGGGATTATATTTCCTGCCACTAGGAAAGGTTACACCTTTTTATTCCTTTTTGAATTTTGGGATTGAAATATGTGGACCAAATTTTGAAATTTCAACATGTATATGATAGCTGCTAACTGCTTACGTCTGTTTAATTCACTAATGATAGCTTACTAGGTTTTTGCTATTGAAATAGCTTGGAAGACGCATGGAGTCAATGGTTCTTCCGCTTGAGCTAATTCAACAGTTCAAGTGTTCAGATTTTCCCAGTCAACAAGAGTACGAGGCTTGGCTGAGGCGAAATATGAAGGTTCTTGAAGCTGGACTCCTCTTGCATCCTCACCTGTCATTAGATAAGGCAGACACTTCTGCAAAGCGCCTCCGGCACATAATCCGCGGAACCCTTGAGAAACCAATGGATATTGGAAAGAACAGCGAATCGATGCAAAATTTCCGGAGTGTTGTTATGTCTCTTGCTTGCAGATCATCCGATGGGTCTGCTTCGGAGACATGCCATTGGGCTGACGGGTTTCCACTGAACCTCTGGATCTACCAAACTCTTTTAGAAGCTTGTTTTGATATTCATGAAGAAACTTCTGTGATAGAAGAGGTTGATGAGGTGCTAGAGCTCATTAAGAAGACCTGGGTTATTCTTGGAATGAATGAAATGCTGCACAATATTTGTTTTTCATGGGTCTTATTTCATCGGTATGTTGCCACTGGCCAAGTGGAAAATGATCTACTGTTTGCATCCAGTAATCTACTAGCAGAAGTTGAGAAAGATGCTAAGGCCACGAAAGATCCTTTTTACTCAAAAACCTTGAGCTCCATGTTGAGTTTGATGTTAAGTTGGGCAGAGAAAAGGCTCCTTGCCTACCATGATATTTTCAATAATGGTAATATTGAATCAATGGAAAGCATTGTTTCTCTTGCTGTATTGTCAGCAAAGATATTGGTTGAAGGTATCTCTCATGAGTATAATAAGAAGAGGAAAGAAGGTGATGTATCTTGCACCAGAGTTGAAAATTATATTAGATCATCATTGCGTGCTGTTTTTGCTCAGGCAAGTTCCATCATTTATGCTCTTTGAACATAAATTCTCCCTTTCAGATGATACAGACATATGATAAATTTGACATATTTGTATAATGCATACTTTTGATCCCACTGACTGAAATAGGATAAAGTCAGCTGTTTTGCTCTATTACAGTGTTAAATTAAAAAAACAAAAAAAAATTCTCTTGGGTTTTTCTTTGTGGTTAAAAAATTGCTGTTAATTCTTTTTATACATTGCAGGAGATTATGACTTCTGGTGACCTCTTCTATAATGTGCAAGGATAATTTATAAGCTAAAACTTCTTTCTGATTCTGCTATGATTTATGCATCAACATTCTCCAATTGGGGGTTCATTTTTGAATACAAAGCTAATTACCTAATTTTGGTTGCGTCAGTATGACTTAACTCTTTTTAATCTCTTTCAAGGCAGAAATTGGAGAAACTGGATCCCAGCAAGCATGTATCTAGAAAACATAATAAAGCATTTCCCACTCTTTCTGTCCTTGCACGAGACATTAGTGAACTGGCTTTTAATGAGAAGGAGATATTTAGTCCCAAACTGAAGAGATGGCATCCTCTTGCTGCTGGTGTCGCTGTTGCTACCCTTCATGTGTGTTATGGAAACGAGTTGAAGCAATATGTTAGGGGTATTACTGAGTTGACGCCCGATGCTATAGAAGTGCTGATGGCTGCTGACAAATTGGAGAAAGACCTGGTACAGATAGCAGTGGAAGATTCAGTTGACAGCGAAGATGGTGGGAAATCCATTATAAGGGAGATGTACCCTTATGAGGCTGAAGCTGTAATTGCCAATCTGGTCAAGTCATGGATAAAGATCAGAGTGGATAGACTGGGGGAATGGGTTGACAGAAATCTGCAACAAGAGGTATGCCAAATCTTGTTGTTAATAATCTAATCAAGTAGAAATATAATTTTTATAAATAATTGTTTATTTCTCTTTTTTCTTTCTTCTAATAGGAATTTTTTAAGGTATTGTAAGATACCATGTATAATAGATGGAACGAAGCAAAACAAAAATTGTTGTCAATCCACCATAATTACCCACTAGATATTTCGCGCTGTCTCTCCTGCTTATGCTCTTGGAAAAAAAAAATCTCAAGATCTTTTGAAAGAAACAGATGAGACAGTATTTATTAATATTAGGAATTTAGGATACTGTTAATCAAATATTAGAACTTAGAAGTCTGAGTATATTTTCTTCTATTATTACTATATATATATATATATATATATATATATATATTGGTACAAAATATATTTTTTAACATCACCAATCACCATCCTTTTTTCTGTAGGCATGGAATCCACAGGCAAATAAAGAGTGCTTTGCTCCCTCTGCTGTTGAAGTTCTACGAATCATAGATGACACTCTGGAAGCGTTCTTTCTGTTGCCTATACCCATGCATGCAGTTTTGCTTCCTGAATTGATGTCTGGTCTTGACAAATCTCTCCAACAATACATTTTGAAAGCCAAATCTGGCTGTGGTATATATTTACTGCATAGCATTTGATTTACCAGACGAGTTATTCAATCCCTGTGTGACCAGGTTTTCCTTTTGAATGATCTGCAGGGAACCGTAATACTTTCATCCCAACTATGCCTGCTTTGACTAGGTGTTCGACAAAATCAAAATTTCATGGTGTATTCAAGAAAAAAGAAAAGTCACAAATGACTCACAGGAGGAAAGCCCATGTAGGAACCACAAACGGAGAGAACTCATTTGGGATACCCCAGCTTTGTGTTCGCATCAATACTATGCAGCGCATTCGCATGGAGTTAGGGGTTTTGGAAAAGAGGATAGTTGCCCATCTTGGTAGTTCTAAATCTGCCAGCGAAGAGGATATAGGAAATGGGGGGGGCTTAAAGTTCAAGCTGTCTGCATCTGCTTCTGTGGAAGTTATCCATCAACTCTGTGAGAGTATAGCATACAAAATCATTTTCCAAGATCTATGCCATGTTCTCTGGGATGGCCTGTATGTTGGGGAAGTTTCATCGAATAGGATTGAGCCTTTTCTTCTGGAGCTTGAGCAATACTTGGAGATCATATCATCAACAGTGCATGATAAAGTTAGAACACGTGTAATCATTGATGTATTGCAGGCTTCTTTTGATGGGTTCCTGTTGGTTTTGTTAGCCGGAGGTCCATCGCGTGCTTTCTCTTTGCAAGATTCTGTTATAATAGAGGAAGATTTCAAGTTTCTGACTGATTTGTTCTGGTCCAATGGAGATGGTTTACCTGCTGAATTGATAGAAAAGCTTTCCACCACTGTTAGAGGTGTGCTTCCCTTTTTCCACATGGATACTGAGCACATAATTCAGCAATTCAGTCAGCTTACTGTGGAAATGTATGGTTCTTCGGCGAAATCCCGGCTTCCGTTGCCTCCAACTTCAGGTCAGTGGAGCCCAAGAGAACCAAACACACTACTGCGAGTTTTGTGTTATAGGAATGATGAGGCAGCTGCCAAGTTCCTCAAGAAGAACTACAACTTGCCCAAGAAAGTCTAACAATTGATGATAGGTAACCCCTCTGATATATATATATATATATATATATATATATCAGCCACTGCCACCCTATATTCACTTGTTTGTGTTTTGAAAGTCTCACAGGCTAGTTTCTGAGGATATGATGGAGGTTATAGGTGGTATGCATGACATTCTTGAATCAGTGAATAACTTCAGGGAATATGTGGAGGGAACATTTTGCGGCAATCAATCTGCTTTATCGATAATGTTCAAAACTATACTCTGTACAGGTGAGATTCTTTGGATTTCTAATTTGTTCGCTTGTTGCATCTCGTGCCAAAATGCAATTCCTTACCACTTGGAGCATGCAGAGAAGTATTTATGAAGAGTAAGTACTAATTAACACAAACAGATATGTACGAATCCACTGCACTAAAATTTCTGTGTCAAATGCCGCGTGTGCTTGGGCATATAAGTTTGTCTCACCACTATATTCTTTTTGGGCTACCATGTGTACTCGTATAAATTTGGTGATTTTTTTTTTTTTAGGGTACTGAATAGCATTACTCATTTATAAATTATAATTAGTCGTTGTTTGTTTAATAATTTTTACCAAGATGATTGGGCCGGCCCACTTTTAGCCCAAAGCTGGTATTGGGCTTGCTTGATATTAGTCTGGGCTGCCACAATTTCAACCCGAAGGTGATCGAGTCAGCCCAATATCAGCCTGAAAACAAATCGGGCTGAAATTTTGAATGGATTGTCTCCATTTATCGGTGCAGCTCTGTAAGTTTTTTTTTTTTTCCCACGACTTGCGATTGACCATGTAAATGAAATGCAATTAATCATTTATTCTTGCAACTGCATTAATGCATGTTTAATTTTAATTAATTTTTTAACAAATACTTATTTTAAAAATTTTTTAATAAAATTTTAATTATGAATTATTTTACACATAAAATAAAATAATTTAAATACACATTTAATCACTCAAGCATCACTTGAATAAATAGATTTTAAGTATTTTTTTTGTTTGGGTAAAAAGGAATCTGACATTTGAATGCATGAGACCTACAATATATGTGAACAATGTGTTAAAAATCAATTACTTGTGCAGATAAATGTAAAATAATTTACAAGTGTCATTTCTCTTTCATTTATTTATCCAGTAAAGTTTACAACTGGTGGGGTGGTGGGAGGTAAGACAGAAATTACGTGATCCAAAAAAATGACTTCTTTCAACGTCACACCAAGCAATATTCCCTTTTTCTTTTGCTCGTTCTTTCAAGCCTGATCACTAAATAAATTGCCGAGTGTACATCGCAAGAAATATCAAAAGAAATAATGTTGCTGTTGAGCCTTTTAATCCTAAAAATGAGATCATGATAATTCGGTTAGAAAACGTGATTCCAAAATCTCATTTGATAAGGCCAAAAAAAAATATCTCATCTGATCATTCGACAGTCATGGCAGAATGACCAATCACGCCGGCAAAATCTCTCCATGGCCCTTGTATACATGTATAAGTGCGAATTAATAACTGTTTGCCTAATAATAAAGAAATGGAAAAACTAAACTAAAAAGGGTTCCTTCTTGTTCCTCTTCTTTTTGAGGCAGCTGTTGAGCTTGCTTTCTGCAAGAAAATGGGAACAAAATACCAGTTAAGGCTACGAGTGAGTGATTTCGGATCAAATATTGAGGCTTATAAAAGAACAATATACATACCGATTTTGATTTTTTAACCTTTCCACGAATCCTGTTCTTTGGAGGTTTCAACTTGTATATCCGAACCATCCAATGGTGCGTTGTGAACACCTGAATGCATTAAAAGCCATGACTGACATCAGAAGACCATAAAAGGTATGGCAATGATGAATCTCTATGAACAATATCAGAAGATTGATAGCTGCTATGATTTATCTATTTATATGGCTTTAAGTTTTTGCTGTTCCAATGAGCGTTAACTATGATGGGCAAGAAAATATAGATTGGCATCAAATTTCAAATGCTAAATATGATTATCCCAAATCTGAAGTTTGTGTCTTCTTGTTTTTTACCAGTGGCAAGAGCTAAACTAGATTCTATACCTCTTGTTACAGGTCATTTGCAGAAGATAATTACTACTTGAGACCAAATAATCAGTTGGAATTATGCAGTGTAAAGAGAATATCCACTATAGGTAAATGACATATTCAAATGGTAAACTTTATTGGTACAATTGTCATCAGAATAATAGTGGAATATCAAGGAACGATGTGGTATAACTATCCAAGGACAATGATCCAAAGATGAAAACATGGAGACATTAAGAAATGTAGGCCATTTTAAACATAAAAGAGATAAGAAAATCATACAGTACAGGTTATCCACATCTGGTATTGTAAAACAAATACCCTAGATTGAAAGAATAACCGAATCAAGCAACAGCACTTCAAGAGGCTCTGAGAAAAGGCCAAGGATATCATGGACATTTATTTTTTTTTTGGTAAAATATCATGGACATATTAGTAACAAGGACTATAGGACTTGACAATGAAGGACAGTTGCAGCTAATCAGGACTGATACCCCCCCCCCCCCCAGGGCACGGTTTTGACCAATAGAAAATACTAAATCAAATTAAAAAACAATCTGACCTCTTCAAAATGGGTAAGTTTGAAATACTTCTTCCCAATTTCGGTCTGCCTCACTCTGTCAAAGGCTTTACCGTCTGTCTCCACAAATCTGTAGCAATAACAGACCAGGGAAGTTAAGTAGCCTAACAGTTGAAATCAGAAAAATTTACAAACAACCAAATTTACAGCAACACAGACCTGTAATATGAAAGTTTATACATGAGGCAGTTTAGCATTGTTGGTGTGGCCATAGAATCAATCCGATACTGACCATCCCTCTTTTGAACAGGAGAAAAAAAGAGGGGTTAAAACTCCTCATAAGCCAAGTAATTATTGAAGGAAGCTCATTAGTAACTCACTAAGTAATCTGGTTCCCTTATGTGAGGGAATACACCCCCTCCAATTCGAACCATCCACAGGAACTTATTAATATCATCACTGGGATAGCCAACCAGTCCTAATAATAAGTAAAACAACAAATCAGAACAAGGTGACTTGACTAAGAATATCTCAGTAAAGAGAAAAGAAGTTAACCTCCAAAGACAACAAGAACATATTTGACATCCAAGGAGTGGAAAATTTCCCAAGCTGCCTTCTCTGGAGAAGACATGGCAGTACCAACAGTGGCAATATGTGTGTTATTCCAGGTATTATTGTCAACGATGACAGTTCGGTTAGCCATGGCAGTTGTTTGGTATCCATAATCCCACCAAGATGCCACCTGCAAGAAATTTGGTATGAGTATCAATATCTCTTGACATCCATAATGTGTTGTTAACCAACATATACTTTCTGTTTATTTGGGAGCGTGGAAGTAATCTTAGGGAGAATTACAATTTAGGAACTTGTGGCAGAAAAATTTACAGCTTAGCAACATTAATCAAACAAGTGGTCAATTAAATTAATACATGGTTAATGCATTAACAATGTTTGAATATTATTAACCACACCGGGATTAATATTCCTGCATTATAACTTTCTTGTCAGGAGTTCATAAATTATAATTCTCTCATAATCCCTTTTGACAATATATAGCATTAAAGAATGTAGCACTCATCCATCCAAATATAATGATTAATAACTTCTACCCACCAACTATCCACTAATAAAAAAATGGGAAAAGGAATTTCTTTTACTTTCATTTTCTTTTTCTTTTTAGCAGAAACTGCATACGTCAATATGATACTGTCTAAGATATAGCAGATGAGGCCCAATATCATAATAGAATTCACAGATAAGTAGCAAAAAATTCACACTTTTACAACCAAAGTCTAGAGAAAGGAATGATCATGTTCTTGAGACCAATTTTTTTTTTTTTTCTAAAAAGTAGGTTACACCCAAGTTAATTCATAATATCAATTTTGTTAAATCACCTTAGTCTCAAATGCATTTCACATCCTATAATATCAAACTATTGAAAAAAGTAGACTTCCATCATTGCAACCTCGATGTCCTACTTACTCTGCCTACAGAAACATCACCGGTCATAGTTTGTCCATTTAAATTGGAAAATGCAAAAAAAATGATTTAATTTCAATACATAATCACAATAAAAGGAGTTAGTACAAACACAGAAATTCATGCAAGCTAAACATCACAATTTATTCTAGACAATCTTTTTCAAAAGAAATATCAGTAACAAGCCTAGATACTGAACTTGTAAGAGAAAAGCAAAGATAGTTTCTTCCAAAATGTTTCCAACACGGACAGAAAATTTGTACACAACCACACTCAACCATTTGAACAGAAAAATCAGGAAATGCCATGAAACTCACTTTATCATCCACTTCTGTATTATGACTCAACCAAGCATAAGCCTCTCTAAAATCATCAAAAACATGAAGACCGTCACGTGAATATGATGTTAGAACAATAGAAGGGGCTGAATAAGCTTCTGCTGCTGCCCATACACTATGAACCTACAAGAGAGATCAAGTAAACATTAAAAAAACTTTATTTATCAGAACATGCACAATAGCATGAAAGGGCATTCGTGTTCAGAATGATGATGACAAAATATCTATAAAAGACATCATATTCCTAATTGAGTATCAATCCGTATTTAACAAGCAAACCTCAGGTTCATTGCAAAGTGATACTTATGTAATATACAAGTTGAATAAAAAGGAAGAAATAAATTAAGAAATAAATTGTAAATTCTTGGTGGAGAAAAACAAATACTTGAATAAAATACATAATCCACTATATATGGTTCACAATTGATAGATAGTCTGAAATCTGAATGATGTAATGGTTCAAAAACTTAGTAAACTTCTAATGAATGATGTCATGCTTTGGAAATTACACAAGGTAGAGAAAATGAAAGTTAAATTACCACATAGAAGGCACCTAGAAACACAAATAAGAGAATAGCGATGAAGGATGCTTCCAGAGGTAAAACCAAAAGCCTCTTCTTAATTTCCGACTTACTAAGAGGCTTTTCCACAGGTTCCTTTTCCTTCTTCTTGCTCTTTCTTGAGGTTCGTTCCTTTGATGTGTGCTCGCTTTTATCAGTCTTCACCGTCTCATTTGGCACAACACTCTCAGAGCTGGCATCCCCTGCCTTGATAGTCAAAAGCAAAAAATGAACAAGGCAATGTAAAGCAGTGCCAAATCTGGTGAAGTATAAAGAACAAATGCTTACATCAACATGAGAATGACCAGATAGGCTGGGTAACTGAAACTTAATTGATCGTGTGAAAACATCAAAAGCTTGAGAAAGAGCAATCCCAGACAAGATGCATGCCGCTGGCGCAAGTACAAGCATCAGGCGAACCTGATATTTGACAAGACTATGTCTTCAATAAAATAACAGAAAAATGTAAAAGGTGGTGAGAATACAGTCCCATGATTATTCTTACCATGACTCCAGAAAAATATACTGATGTTACAATATAAAGTACCACAAAAGAGCTTGCATCAGATAAAGGCGAAAAGCATGCCTACAGCAGGTAAGCAGCAAGAAGACTTAGTTTATATACGATAGTATAAGAAAAGGAAATACAAGATTCTTTTAAAAAAAAATTATTACTTACAATAATGCCAGCTGGAACCAAGAATGCCAAGACATTGATGTCCATAAAGTAAGAAGGCCAAGTAGGCGGCTGATGCTCACTAACACTAGCAATGATTGGTATATACTTGCTTGCATAAGTACTGCCACACCACAAACAATCTAAATACTTGAGAGCCAAATCATAACAGTAAATTTGCAAAATGACATATATAGGTAAACCTAAAGACACTTCTTCTAGCTATATTTAGTAATTCCATAATGACTATGAAATTGATGGAGCAACAAAGCACCTAAAACAGAGAATAGCATTTTAGAGAGAAAAAAATGGTTGCAAAACTCCATGTCATGCCACTAAAGATAATTTTACTAATACTTGTCTTATAGAATATTTTGAATAAAAAATAGAAAAGGCTGCAAATGAGGCACTGACGGGTCTAGTAGACTTAAACTTCGTCCACTCCATCCCTTTGTTGGGCTTGAAGCTACCACTGCTATAAGTACTGCTATCATTGCACAACACACTGCCCTGCAAAATAAATAGACAAGCACAGGGATCGGTTTAATTTTCCAGCTGAGATGTTTTGAACTGTCAAATAAACCATACAAAGGGACACTCACAGGCCAACAGAAACAACTAGTGCCACAGCTACCTTGAACATTTTTGGGGAAAGAATCCCTTTAATGTAGTATACAAGAGCCACCACATGGATGATAATGAAAACCTGCAGAAAAAAAAATCAGGAAAAATAAAATAAGGTTTCAAAGTAACAAATTAGTGGGATTATAAAGAGAAGGCAAAATATGAAATTTTGATTTGTCAATTATAATATAAATTATAAGTTATGGCTACTTTTACTGCTGAAATGGCTACTAGGTACATTTTTAATGCTTTATTGGCGTGGAAAATGAATTAGTTGAATTATGCTTTAATAAAAAGACATAGTACCCATTCACAACTGGACTGTGTCCATGAATTCTTATCTGTCTCTACTTGTTGGGTCACCATTGTGGAAAAATTTTCACCCCTATTAAATTCATTCTTAATTTTCCACCCTTTCCATATACAACTTCAGCAAATTCAACTTCGTTCATGTTCTAGTAAGCCCTTTCAGTTTTCACCGAGCAAGCTAGTTTTGATTCTGCTAGGCCAAAAGTGAGTCTTTCTCTTTCTACCTCATTCACAAATGCAAATAAGCCTACAATGATAGAGCCATCGCTTTGACCCTAGCATGGGTTGACACACACAACCAAGAAAGCTCAAAACTTAATCACATCAAGCTTTACTTCCTCAGTAGCAACAACCTTAACACTCTGAGAGAGCATTTAAATTTACTGTCAACAGTATTCAACTTCTTTGATTGCGAAACACACTGCTATATATTTCAGCCATCAATCAGGCATGGATTGGGTTTTTCCCTCTAACAGTTAAGATGAATTGCAGTCAATGTATTTTGTATTCAGAAATTTTTGTTGGTTCAATAACAATGACTCTGCTCAGGCATTTCACTTTTAGAAGTGTGTTAAGAAAATCCCCGAGACAAATGAAGAGAGGACAAAGGTGTAGTGGTTATGGAGAACAGTACTCAAGAGTTATTTACACCTTCTTTGTCAGAGAGAAGTAATAAGCGTGGGCTTAAACAGTGATTTTATGACTCCAATTTTTTGCATTGATTAAACAGTGGCTCCAGCCAATTTGCTGAAAAATATCTAAATCCTATAATATAATATACAAAGATTCTAAGGTTACTGGGCAGCTATGGAATGGGTATTTTGATATTTATAACGAGCAGTGGTCTCTCCAACTTCTGTATCACAATTTTTGTCTATACATTTTCAAGGTTCTGGAAAGTAAAGGGAGTGTAAGGCCCTTTGGAAGTGTGTTATATTTAAGAGGTTGTGCTTAATTCTTCTTTGAGTTCTTTCTTTTAATAATTTTTTTACCAGAAAAAATTAACATTGTATTAAAGGAGTCACAAGTTAACCATGAGATAGAACTAAATAATTTCGTAGTTAGTTAACAATGTCTTACTTAAACTCTCGAGTCTGACAAATCAGCACAAAACTTTCTCTCTCTAAAGAAACAAAAGAAAAACAAAGAATATTCAGCATATTACATATTCTTTGTGATAAAAAGCAATTCCACTCAAAAGCCAAAAAAGCATTCACCAAAAAAATAAAAGACATGTCATAATAATGCTAGGCTAAAACACATTCTTAGTTACTAAACTTTACGGCAAGTTCAACTTTGTCCAAAGAGTAGGGGGAAACTCACCAGAAATGATGCAAAATGTTCTGATGTCATTACAGCATTAAATCCAACAACGGGCACCAAGGAGGCCAACAGTGTTCCCAATACAACCTGCATTAAGAAAATCCATAATGTGTACCAGGAACAAGATATGCTAAATCAGAGAGAGTTTCCAAATATAGAATCCAGATCCAGTCCAAGTACACCTCTGGCTGGAAAAGTTATGCAAAGCAGTAAACAATACATAACCCTGAAATGAATGACACATTCTCTAATCAAGTTCAATGCAGAATTCACGCCTAAATTAAATTCCACATCTACTTGTTGGAACAAGCAAGTTAAACTTCATTGTATAAGACTATAGTTGTCTGAAACTTTACCAAAACTCCCTCAAACATTATCCAAATAACTCCAAAGAACAACTTACTTTTTCAAGCTCAAGCAAAAGTACCATGTATTTTCCAACTTTCTAACTAAAAAGGCAACAGCATTTATATAAGAACTCTAACATAACTATATGATAGCAACAGATACTTACAAGAGGTGCATATGCAATGTAAAGTCGAGAAGAATAGCGACCAGTTACGATGCACAAGAGTACATGCATTGGAATAAGGTTAATGATAAAAGTGTACCCTCCCCATGAGCAAACCTGCAAGACAAGAAAAGCAGATAATACAAATAAGAAGAGGCAGAGGCAAAGACAACAGAAAAGCAGTATCCCAAAAAGCTTACCATGTAAAAGTATGCTATGGAATTCAAAGTGGCATAAAAGAGGGACCCTGTATTTAGTGTCTACATGGCATGTAAGTCAAGTCAGAAACTTCATAGAGAATAAAGAAGTACGAAAATGATTTCTATCCATAAAGGCATACAGAACTGACAGTTCATGCAGAATATTCAAATCATATATTATTGGTCAATGATGATAATTCATTCTAATAATTCCCTGGAAATATTAAAGAAACCAATGCCATTGTACAAGATTGTTCTATATAAAGTAAACTTGCTGGCTTTCATAGAAGTTAACCTTAATATAGAGATAGAAAGTGAAGATCAATGCAAATATAGCAACAGCTTCATTATCATAGCTGCCAGCCACTGATCGAGATATATATGAGGGGACCTGCAAACACAAGAAGATTTAGAGAAGAGCAACCAACATGCAATAGGGGAGACAGGGACCAGCAACCAAAACATATTAGACAAGAGCAACCATTATCACTAGTACACCATAAATTTTAGATATACACATCAATGCACATGGTTGTTATTCAACCAGTTAACACTTGTACTAAACATTGATTCATCAAGCAATCAAATTAAGAAAGCTGAACGGAAGAACCATTAATTTTGATCATTATGACCATAAATGAAATGTTAATCAATAGGAAAATTGCAAGACAATCTCATTAAGCCACATAGCCTGCTGCGAAATTCACCATAGCCAACAGAACTGCTGCTGTCAAGCCAGCCCCAGCACCCTTAACCTCCTGCAAAAGGGTATAACTGCAACAAATTAGCAAACACTTAGATAATAGCCAAATATAAAAGGCACGAACTAGGCATGAACAAACCTTTGTCAGTAGATAAGTCGCCCATGAAGCAAAGGCTGAGAATATAGGTGCAGTAAACACACAGACAGTTTCTACTGAGAGAGGGATGTTTAAAGAATTCAGTATCCTGATACCAGAAGGGAATGGTCCAAAAATATCAATCACCCTTAAAATAACTTTGAAATAATTGTTTGCATGGATATTTAATATTAATCTATAATCAATAGAAAAATCACAGAATACGATAACCAACAACTCAAACAGTGTATTTTCAAATACTTACCACCATATGGTGCCTGCTGTCAAGGTCAAACCGGGATAGACAGTCCCACCAATTACACGACCAAGAGGATACCTTGAAAGGGAAGGGCAATACCAACATTAAATCTAGAAACATTTAACAACAACCTGATTAAACTACATATATAAATAGGGGAAAAAATGTTTCAATCCAAACGCCAGTTACTTACCAAGTTCGGTCATCAAACCAGTTCCAGAAATCATATATTCCATTCTTTGTCAAATGCTGAAATCAACAGATATGTCTGTCATCTTCTGTGAATCTTTATTGCATTGAGATTAACAAAGTAAAATGGACAAGGCAATGGGTTCTTTTTTTTAAAAAATCCAGAAATAATAAATATGGTTTGTCAGAGAGATACTGAAAACAACAAAATTTGTGTCATCTTTTGTGTATATTCAGGATATTGTAATGTAACAAAATGAAATGAATCAGTCACTGGATTTTTTTAAAAACAATGTTACATACAGCCATGAAGAAATTTCAATTTTCTAAAGCCGTTAACCAGCAACTAAGAAGCTAAAGTTTAATGTACAACGTTAGCATGAAAATCCTCAGTCCTCCCAAGAATATGAGGTAATTGGTGCAAAACAGTTTCATTTCAAATAATGCTCACCTGAGTGACTCTATAATTGAAATAAGGATCAAATTCATGAATAACACTCTCGTACTTTATTACCTGTATATCAATACATGGAAAATGTGAGGGGCTGTTAGAACAACTCTGACCAACAAGTAGAAATAGTTAACCTATTATGGTGCTGGGGAAAAAATGTAAAAACACAAAAAGAAAAAACAAACATTATGATCTCAAAATTTTCAGAAACAGATAATTTCATAACAAGGAAACATCATTTTAAATTAGAGTTACTCAGTGTATAAAAATGTTTACACTATCACTACTTTTACAGAACTATCTCAACAAAAATAATTGCTGAAACCTACATATAACACAAAATATGACTATGTTAGATGGGATCAGGATCCTCCACCGTTAAAACTGCAGGTGCATTCATGCAGTTGAACTCTAGAAGATCCAAATTCTGTTAGATGCATTCATGCTTTCAGTTTCATAAAAAAAAAAAAAAAGTCTATCGAAGTATAATTTTACAAATTAGAATTTCAACCAACAGGATGGTTTGAATTTATTATTTCTAAATTTTAAAATTCTAACCAAAGTTTGATTTTAAGATTTCAAATGCATGTAAATTTGAATGATATCACATACTAAAAAATCATTTTGGTCTAAGTACGATTTTTAAGCCGTAGTGTAAACATTTTTATACGGTGACGGTGTAACTAGTGACTGATTATCGATCAGTCAAGTCACAAAAATTTCTAAACAGCTATGGCTGCGTCACTCAGGTTCTGCTACATTTTTCCATCACTTTGCCATGCACCAAAAAAGATAACTACGGAATGCAAGTTATGCTGGTATATATATATATTCAATTGGTCGGTCATCGCGGTCGTTCAACTCAGCAGCAGCCAATCCCAGCGAAAAAGAGGAAAAAGGAATTGAAACAAGGTGTAGGTGATCAGATCTATGGAGCTAGAAGGAATGGTGAAATGCTTACAGAGAAGAGACGGATCGAGAAGGCCAGAACACCGATCAGGAGCAGGATGAAGAACGCGAGGACATTGCCGAAGGCATTCCTAAGGGAGGTACCGTTGTGAGCATTGGAGGCCGCCATTGACAGCCAAATTGAGCTCGGAGAGAGAGAGAGTGAGAGAAAGAGCGGGTGAGATTGAGACCGGGGTTTTTGTAAGCCATGACCCCAAGGGGGATGAGAAGACTGGCTGCGTTAACATGTGTGACAAAGAAACTGCAACTGTATTGTGAAAAGACAATATTGGGTCTATAATTTGTGTGATGACAAAAATACTCTCCCTCTTGAGACGTGACAAAATTCTATTGCTCAAACCATCATTTACGTTGCAATCGGCATAGGGCTGTGTGGATTGCCACGCTGAGTCATATGATTGGATGATGGACTTTCTTCTCTGTTCTTCAGGCAATTTATATTTTTATTTTTCAATGCAATGTAGATTTTTTCCTTTACATCAAAATACCATGTTTTGAAAATCGTGATACTCAAGTCAACAACTATTTTTGAGATTTAATTTTAATAAAAAATTTATTTTTCTATATATAAAAACAAACAACTATTTTATATCATTAATTTTGTAGCGAAAATAACATTTTATTATTTCTGTATATATTCACATATTATTTACTTGTTATATATATATATATATATATATATATATATATATAAATTAAAAATATCTTCGTAAGATTTAATCATTTGAATCATTTTATAGATTTAATTTTTTTAATTCATAAATGATAATAATATAATTTTTTATTTTAAAAAAATTTTAATAATTTAATCATAATTCTCATATTTAAATACGTAATTTACTTTCATTATACTACAATTTCATAAGTTACTTGTTATATTTTTTTAATATTATTGAAATAATACTATCCTTTAATTAATAAGGGTCCTTTTTTACTTGCAACAAATATAAAGTGAATATGACCACTTTAATAATTTAACTTACCAATCATACTCAATAACAAAATAACCTATTTCATAAGTATCATCAATTTGAAGTGAAATGCCAACACGGTATTATTGGAGTTATAATCACTTGTAATAATAAAAAAAAGAGAGTAAGAAACACTAGAGTATTATTTTATATATATATATATATATATAAAGAAACTTTTGAGTTAATTAACAGTTCATAAATTCATGAATTATTGAAAACTGTTAATAGAAAAAGAACTCCTTGGTAATTTTTTATTAAACGCTCTAATAATATTATTACATTTAAATTCTTGTTAAATACATTGATAAAGATGAGATTGAATTGTGTCATTAAAAAAAAAATAGTGAAATGAACCCTATTTATGCAACAAAAAAAATGAAGCCTATTTACTCTTTTTTATATTCAACTTTACTCTTTTTTATTTATTTTTTGGGTAAATAACTTTACTCTTTTTTAATGATCTTATTATATGGATTAGAATTTTGGATCGTAGAGCGGGAAGTTCTTTGGGCCTGGGTGACAGAAAAATGGCAGAAGCCCAGTGTCCTCTCAATGGTGGGCATGGGTCGAAGCCCACTTACCCGACCCATGACTGAACCGACCCCAAATGATACGAAGACGCAGGGGCAGACGCAGAAGCGTTATTTATGGTGGTCAAGGACCATCCAGCATCCTCAATTCCTTGTTCTGGCTTCGTGCACCTGAACCCGCCGTCGTCGTCGCTGCCCCCCCAGGTTCGTTGTTTCCTGCCCTTTCTAGGTTAAGGTTTTTCTGTTTTCTAATCAAAAGTTTTTCTTCGAATTTCGGCATCGGATTAGGGTTTTGCCTTCCAAACTGTTAAAATTCGGCGTTCATTGATCAAATTTGGGAAATTATTCTCCTTGGCATGTTTTTACTGATTCTGGATTGCGATTAGGTTTTTTCTTTCTTTTCCTATAGGAATACTTCTCCCCTTGTATGTTTCTTCGCATGGCCAGCATCAGCATCTATGTATTCATGCGTAGATTTTTTTTTTCCCTAGAAAAGGTGAATTTGTTAGTGATGTAGTCCGTCTCTATGTTTCTGCGTAGACTAGGTTATCGTTTTGATGTATTTTGGTTTGTTTCAGGTCTCTACAGTTATTGGGGACTTCAGAAATTTTTCAGAATTATGGCAGCTTTGAAAGAGCTTCTTCCCCCAGCGAGATCAGCGTCGACCACTTATTATGACCATAGTAACGATCCATGGTTCAAGCAGAGATTCACTTCATCTGAGGACGAAAAATCCACTGTGATTAAGCATAAGCCAGTGCCACCTTACTTGAAGCGCGCTGGTTTTGTTCCACGGAAGGTGGAGGATTTTGGGGATGGTGGAGCGTTTCCTGAGATCCATGTTGCTCAGTACCCACTTGACGTGGGAAGGGAGAAGTCATCTAAACCGGGGTCAAAGATTCTTCCTGTGACGGTTGATGCTCATGGGAATGTAGCTTATGATGCAATAGTGAGGCAGAATGAGAATGCTAGAAAAATTGTGTACTCACAACAGAAGGATCTCATACCAAAGATTTTGAAGAATGATGAAGAAGACAGTATGAACGATGATGAGGAGGAGCAAAAGGAGATTGAAGAAACAACACAAGAAACAAAAGCTGCACTTGAGAAGATAGTTAATGTGAGACTGAGTGCAGCGCAGCCAAAAAATGTTCCCAAACAGTCATCTGATATGAAGTATATTAAGTACAAATCTTCACAACAATCAGCGGCTTTCAATTCTGGGGCAAAAGAGAGGGTTATTAGGATGGTTGAGATGCCAGTGGATCCACTTGAGCCTCCAAAGTTCAAGCATAAGCGTGTTCCTAAGGCTTCTGGCTCCCCTCCTGTGCCTGTGATGCATTCCCCTCCGAGGCCTGTTACTGTGAAAGATCAGCAAGATTGGAAGATACCTCCTTGTATTTCTAATTGGAAGAATCCAAAAGGTTACACAATCCCTCTTGACAAGCGTCTTGCAGCTGATGGGAGAGGCCTTCAGGAGGTTCAGATCAATGATAATTTTGCAAAGCTTTCAGAGGCATTATATGTTGCAGAGCAGAAGGCTAGAGAAGCAGTTGCAATGAGGTCCAAGGTTCAGAAGGAGATGCTTCTAAAGGAGAAGGAACGGAAAGAACAAGAGCTGAGGGCTTTGGCTCAGAAGGCACGTTCAGAGAGAACTGGTGTGGCCCCCCCAGCTGCTGTTCCCATCCCTTCTGAGAAGAGCAGCATGGATGATACTGATATGAGAGTTGATTATGAGCATGCACGAGAAAGAGAGAAGAATTTTCCAAAGGAGACAAGGGAGGAAAGGGAGGAGCGACTGCAACGGGAGAAAATTCGTGAGGAACGACGAAGAGAGAGAGAGAGGGAGAGAAGATTAGAGGCTAAAGATGCTGCAATGGGAAAGAAAAGCAAGATTACAAGAGATAGGGATCGTGATATAAGCGAGAAAGTTGCTCTTGGCTTGGCTTCTACTAAGCCAGGTACAGAGGTCATGTATGATGAAAGGCTCTTCAACCAGGATAAAGGAATATCGTCAGGGTTTGCCACTGATGATCAATATAATGTGTATGACAAAGGCTTGTTTAATGCTCAGCCAACACTCTCAACCCTGTATAGGCCAAAGAAGGATGTTGATAATGAAGCTTATGGAGGTGCAGATGAGCAGTTGGAGAAGATTATGAAGACTGATCGCTTTAAGCCTGACAAAGGATTTGCAGGCACTTCCGAAAGGACAGGTCCAAGGGATAGGCCAGTTGAGTTTGAGAATGAAGAAGCTGATCCATTTGGTCTGGATCAGTTCTTGACAGAGGTAAAAAAGGGTAAGAAGGCCATGGAAAAAGTGGGTAGTGGAGGAACTATGAGAGCAAGCGCTGGGTCTTCAATGCGGGATGGTCATGAGGGAGGTTCTGGTAGGACTCGCATTGGATTTGAAAGAGGGCATTAAGTAGCTCATTGTTATTTGATGCCTATTTCTCATGCTCAGTGTCTCCTTGAGCATCCATAGTGGTGGCTTAGGTTGTTATATCTTAAAATGGATGGTGGGGATAATATAGTTGTGTTAGAATTCACTTTCTCTCCAACCCACAGACCCCCCTTTTTGTCTTTTAGTTGGTGAAATAAACTTTGTTTTTGTATTCTGTTTGTAAACTTGCTTATGACTGCGTATCTTTCCATTATGTTATATTGAATGAAATGGAACGTTTGGAGTACATCTTGTCTGTAAGTGGCACATATTTTGACTTCCTGATATAAATGGTAGTTCAAATCTTTGAGTTGTATGAAACAGTATTGCAGGAATTGACCTTTTTTTTTTTCATTTTCTTGTTTGCTTTCATAGGATTGTGTTTTTAGTTTTTACCGTTCTGGGTGTTTCTGGTTTCCTTTGTATCTGGAGACATCCCGGACAACTAGGATTATTTATAAAAACTTGAAGAACCCCTATATTCCCCCGTTGTGTCAATGTCTTTTGCTTAGTAAAAATTTTAACGTGAACACTGGACAGTTCACTGGGAGCTGGCAACTGGCAAGACCAATCTGAATGCCGTTTGATGGCTCCGGTGTCCATTGTACTTCTGCAGGATATCCTTCCTGCGATATTTCAATCTATCTTTCGAGAAATGTTATGTTGTCTGTGCTCCCTTTTTTGTGTCAATATCGTATTTTGTTTTAATTTTTGAACATTTAATTTTTTTTCATGGTTGAGTTGTATGTCTAACATGTTTTCTCTGTTAGGTCATATATTTACTGCATCTAACTAGTTCAAGATTCAGTAATTTGCTTTGACAGTTAGAATTATACTCTTCAATTTTCTTTCCGCTCTTTCCTTGGTAGGTTGTTCTGTATAATTTTGTTTCAAAGTTTTTTTCCCTTCGTTTTGAGATGTTCAATTTGGGAAGTATAGATATCCTCTTAACCTGTGTCTATTGTCCTCTTCAAATTGTAGTAGTTATTGGTTGAAGTAGGAAACCAGTCCCCATTCTCTTGATTAGCCTATGAAAACTAGAAGGAACTGGTAAAGCTCCGAAACATTGAAAGATGTTAGTTTCATCTCTTCAAGGAGCGAAGATAACACTTTTACAGAATCACGACCAAGATTGATGTTGCATATGCACTAAAGTTAGGGCACACGAAGACCTAGGCTTGCTTTTTATTGTTCATTGGTTGGAAAAGCGAGTCCAGAAAAATTCGTTCCTTCAGAACTCCATCCCAAAATGGAGTTACTCTCCAACATCAATGACATATGGTGAAATCTAGTTCTTTTTCTATAAAGATCTTTCTTAGATTTAGATAGGTCAGGGCATGTCAAGTCTTACTTCAACGCCTGCCTGGTGCCCTATATAAGTTGCATCAATGGGCAAACTCCCAAGGAGAGGTGGAATGGATGCCGGATATCTAGTATATTGGCTATAAACAAAGCTTTCTAACGACGCTTTTGTTGCAGATGTATGATATTTGATTTGAACAATCACTGAGTCTGATTCCTCTCTGGTTTTTGGTGGCATAATGTAATGTATATTAAGCACAATGTGATGAGAAATTTTTAGGAGCAGACATGTTTTACTTGATCCCAATACATTCAGATTGATAATGTTCTGATCGTTATTAATGAACAGGTTATAAAAGTGGATTTTGTAAATTGTTGCATTATTTTTTGATGCCTTAGTAATAGTAAGCTTCTCGCTGACCTAGAATGCCATGTGCAAATTGTTGATCATCCCTTGAATTGACTTGGCAGATATAAGTTGTTTTCTCCAAACTCTCACCTTTTTGCTTTTTCAGAACATCTGTTAGTCTATAACCATTTGTCTTTTTCTTTTTCTTTGCAATATAAATTGATCGATAAAGTCTTATAGCAAATTAAAACACTACCAAAAAAGTTTCATTAATCAATTCTGCTGTAATGGAAGATATTTTGGCCGTGTGATAAGTTGAAGTGCACCATCTCCCACCGACAGACATGAAAATCTTCCTCATGCTGTGATCAGCTCTTTACATTGAAGTTTCATGTTTATCAGTGGTAATACGTTCATATTATTATCATTTGAATCCTAATTCCTATGAATTGGAAAGACGAGAAGAATTGCCTCCGCATTAACAACTTCAATGGCAGATCAGGATCAAATGGAAGTCTATATAAGAAACTAAGGACACTGACACGGACAAAAACATCAAAATTTGAAAGTTTCCCATTTAAGATTTGAGTAACTGTGTTGTATTTGATGCAAATATCTAATACGTGTGTCGTGCTTTATAGGTTGACTCAAATTGTTCGAGCATAATGCGAGTCAGAAGAAGTTGCATGTGCAAGCACCGGTGCACCTGTAAATGATTGACCCTTGTGCTGCGGTGAATGGATGACTACTCATGTTACATATACAATTCTGGATCAATATAGACCAGTCCATATCTTCTAGTGGGATTACACCATGTACAGATGAATTCGTATGGTTCATTTCCATCAGTTAACCCCTGTTAGTTGTTACCACAAACTGCATGTCTGCGGGAATATGGCTGAAGGGGTATGGTCCCTATGAACGCTTTGGACTGTAGAACCCGCACGAGGTATGTCTATGATTCTCTGTCAGCACCATTGAAGTAGGCTATGTTTAACCAGACTTGGGGAGAGAAAAGGGGAAGAAATTGCAGAAGAACTTACTGCTATTGATGTCACAGACAAGAAAATTTTACTTTGCTCTAGATATCCAAGTCAGTAAAACAAATTTTCTTAGAATTTCACGACCATTGTACTACATCCTTCTTCATATACCAAAAAGGTAGCTGCAAATGTCACTAATACAGTAAGAGAAAGCGTTACTTCAAAAAAACAATGTCTGCTGTGGTCTGCAAAACAAGAAACCTATTAAAAAAAAAAAGCATATTCATTCTACTGGTAACCAATTGTCAGGCAAAATAAAATTGTCCAGTGGTTGATCAGTATATTCTTCTCATCATGTGGACAGTGTCAAATCATCAACCTTTCAAAACAGAATCTGCATGAATGACAGCCTTAGTGTATGTTTGGAATAGGGAATTTGTATACAAAACTCATTCATGAAAGTTTACTCCCCATTTTTAACTCCATACCAAACATACTCTTAGCAAAAATTAATCAAAGTGCAATCTAAAACAACACTATTAACAATGACAAAAAACTTACAAGGAATTTTATAAAACTTACAAATGGAAATGACAAGTCAAAGCTTCAAAACTACTGTTTTTCACAAAATCTGAAGCCAACAAATAAGAAAATATATCAGAATCAATTTGTTGTATGTTGGGGAAGATTTGCCTTAAGATACTGAGGCGACCTAGCCTTGGAGAAAAGAGCAGGATTAAATAGAGTTCTTAAAGAAACATATCATATAAATGTGCAGAGTACAAAAGGAAAAAGTAAAACATACCCTCATTCTTCAGAAACCAGAATAACCACACACCACAAACTAAAACCAAAAAAAGCTAATCTCAGCCTAATTTAGGGAATTCAAAACTTAAAAACCTAAAAACCTTTTTAAATTATTTAAAGCATACTATTTAGGGGATTTACATATAAGTAACAGTAGAAATTACATGCAGCCTGTAACATCCTCATCTATTACAATAGAAATTACATGCAAGTGGTTCCAACAATATTTTGCTCAATTCTAGTCAATTTAGGCTCAATTACGTATAAGTAAAAGGTTTCCTTTCTAAACTACCTTCCTGATAAAAAAAAAGTTATGCTCTAAATAGAGATATCAATAGATAAAGAGCTCTAAGCCTTAAACAATATTTCGCAGATAGGAAATTGACTATAAAAAAAAATGAGGAGGATGATGAAAACACCTCCCTAGAGCTAGGGAGAAACTATTGTGGAGCTCTGATTAATATACTCCTATTTCAGGAAAAATATCTCCTCACACCAGCTATAATAGATGTAAAGTGAAACTTATGGATAAAGAATACTTATGAGTCCCACTGTTGCATATGTCAAGACATTTCACATGCTTATAAGTCCACTGAAACACCCTTTGAAATTCAGAACAAACAGCTTATTCAATCGTTGAAACACAAAACAGCATAACTTTTAAAGCACTTTCAGTTTCTACTAATGAGTAGTGACAAACGAAACTTATGCAATCAGACGCAACAATAAAACTATTAAAAGTAAAAATCTGAAATGGTTCTAGTGCATTTCTTGGTGACCTCTCATGATTACTTCAATTTCAAGCTCTCAGTGCTTCTTCCATGGCCTTCAGAGCTGCCTGCATCCTCTGAGCCATCACCTGCAAGCCCGAGCCGATGAAGGAATCAAGATCTTCCAGTCTCCACCCTTCCACTGGTTCAACTTCATACAGCCACTCAATCTCACATCCATCTTCCTTTGGCAGCACTTTGACTGTTGAAATGTAGGAGTGAAACCCAACATTTCCATCTACAATGGAATAGCTAAATGTCCAGTGAGTTGGGTCAATGGATAGCAGTTTCTGCTTGGTCCAGTTCACGTTTTCTTTGCCATGGCCATCCACTGGGGTCTTGAAACCGGCACAGAAGCGCACACACCCAGGTTGGCCAGAGATGCCTTCAACAGGAAGGCATATAGAGAGAGTAGGGAACCACTTGTCAAGGCCAAAGAAATCCTCCAAAAGAGGCCATATTTGCTCTGCTTCGTGCCCTATTACTTCTGCTTTGGCCTTGCCCTTCCATTTTGCTGCTTGGCTTCCTTGTTGAGCAGGCTCCATAATATCAAGTAGGAAGCTGCAATGCCACACAAGAGTGAGGTATCTTACAAAAATGGCCTTATATATAATGCAACTGGTCTTTTTCTATAATTTTACTTGGACTACGACACTTTCACAAATATCGCTACTACGATGCTCCTCCAGAGGCATAATGATAATAATAACAATAGTAATAAAAATGAGTTATCTCTCATTTTATGAGGACCAACAATTGTCTGGATGTTTTTGATGCCACCATCCCCTATCATTGCAGTGTTTGCTTTGCGAAATATTTTTTCATTCCTATATTGAATTCTTTTGTTTACTATAAGATTTTAAAAAACATTTCCAAGTAAAAATAATTCTTGAGAATGATTTTTGCCCAATATTTTTACACTTTCATTTCCACGAGGAAGTACGTTTGTTACATTTCCTTGATATGAAAGTGTGTAATATCTATAATGTGTACCTTTTCATTGTCTAATTATTACCAATCATCGCCACGTCTTTGTTTGTGGCTACCACATGCCACTGCTGACTATCGTCCACCGCTGTTGACCACCATTCCCCGCCGCAAACCACCATCATTCCGTGTCAACTAGCATCACTTACTAATAATATATAGTATTACAGTCAAAATTACTTTCTTATATATAGTTACAAACACTTCAAATCCGAGGTTATCTTCCATAATCTTTTTTTTCCCCATTTGTTAAAGATCATGGAGGAGAACATCATATTTGAAGTGTTTGTAACTATATATAAAAAAGTAACTTTGGTTGTAGTACTATATATTATTAGTAAGTGATGTTATTTCAAACAACTTGTTTATAGAAAAATTACAAAATTAAATGGACCAATCATATGAAATCGATAAACAAGCACAGCAAATATATGTTTAGTATGAGAGTCAAGATAAAGGTGAAATTTTTATAATTGAGTTTTATATATAAAGGGGTGAAATTTTCATAAATAACTCATTTATGAAAATTTCACCTTTAGTTTTACCACCAAATTAAACAAACACTAAACAACAATAATTATTCAAGCAATAAATAATGTGCCACATTTAATTCGTATCATGTTTCTTAAACAATTTTTCTATTCAACATGACTGATGAATCTATTTTATATATAAAAGAAATTGAGAAGTTTGACGTAATTCATATGTGGTATACAACGATGACGTAAACTTTAAATTTTGTAATATATTTATTGTGATAATTAATAAATCATGATTTTAAATTATAAAAAGAAAAAATTCATGAGTTAAATTTTTTAAAATTCTTTCTTCTTTCTTTTATTTTTCTTATTATTATTTTATTTTTTTAATAATATTTTTCTCTCATTTTTTAATTTTTTATGAATTAAATTTAAAATTTTAATTTTTTTCACCAATATGAATTAACCAGTAATTAGTACTAAATTTTTTTAATAAAAAAATAATATTAAAATTACTAACAAATATTAAGATAAGTTAAAATAACTAATGAATATATAATTTTAAATTATATCAAATTAAAAAAATAATGATTTATTAAACATTAATGTTATGCTAATAGTATTAAAAGTATTTGAGGGATGGTACTGCGTACGCCGATAAAAATCGTAAGGATTATTACAATCTAATGATGCAGTTTAGGCCTAGGTCTATCTCATCAACATTAACGTACTCGTTGCAATAGCGTTGCTTCAAACTATCACGCACAAATTTGTTATTAATTTTTAAGCTTGCATTAGTTTTATTTTTCTTACTGTGTGTTTGAAATTTTAAAAATTAAAATTAAATTCAGTTGAACTAAATTAAATTAAATCAAAAATTAACTTTTTATGTTTACAACTTCATTATACAAATTATTATTTCAGTTGATTTAGAAATTAATTTTTATATATATAATACATTAAAAAAGAATTGAATTGATTTTATTATATTTTAAAAAATTTACATTTTTACTCCTATAATAATATGATTATTATATCTTTATTAAAGATACAATAGTAAATGTTATACAAAATTACTAAAATTCATTTAAATCCTTCTTATTTTTAAAAAGATTTTTAAACTAATTTAATTTAAAATTTATTAAATTTCAATAAATGAATTTTTAAATCATATTAATTTCTATTTTATAATTTTTTAAATAAAAAAATTTAATTTATAAGTGAAATCAAATCCCAAAAGTTATGATTCCAAACACACTTTAAATTCAAAACCATTCCCACCTTTCATTTGTTTTTTTAATTTCTCCCGGTCACCTCTAAACTCCACTTGTCATTTCTCAACCGTTGGTTTTGGGGAACGACTTCATCAGGCATTTCAATAAATGGCTGGCAAGCGTTCTCATTTGAATATTGCTCCAACGAATATATAATCATTGTCCATATGAGCCACTTGATTTAATTTTCTAGCTTGAATACAAAATGTTTATATTCTATGTGCGAATAGTAAGTTATGTATAGAAATGCTTCGCCTTTGAATCGTGCTTGAATGCATTCCATCCAACATTGAAACTAGTAATGCAGTGGTCCTTTCTCAACTGTGTGTCAAAATTTTGTCACAAAACAACTATTTTAAAAACTTAAGTTATTGAGTAAAGTCACATGAATAATTTTATATTTAACACGTCTATTCTTTGAATTTAAAGTGTGGACAATGTACAGACTTACCTTATTTTATGCTGAAATTTAACTTAATTGTGAAGAATAAGGACGCTATTATACAAAGTCACGTAAATGTTTTTACATCTAACAAATTTCAGATGAAGAAAGTTGCCGACTAGGTAGTAACAATTATCAAAATGTTCGTCTCATAAAAGGATATTTTTGAGAATGTGATTGTGATCGTTAGGAATTTCGTTGCGGAAACAAAGGCATCATGAAAATATACATAGCCAGCCAAACGGAGCATTAATTGAGCTAGCTAGCATCACTTGTATTTCCAGAAAATTTTCGCCCTTGACGTTGGAAATACCACAGCTAGTGCGTGCTCGGAGTGGTTTACATTTGTCCTAAACAAACACAACACAGAGGAGCACACATCCAGAAAGAGAAAACACATGAACGTGCATGGGGGACCATAAGAGGCTAGGATAGAGACAAAAAAGGGTGGCGGTGCAGAGACACCAATGCCGTGGACACGACCCTCTTGCAGCGTTTGCGTGGCTACTCATTGAACCACATGCATGGTCAACTGATCGATCTTCATTCCTCTGTTTAGTATCAAAGATGTATAGCTTTTCTTGTATGACTATATATATTGAAGCATGCGAACAGAAGTTCCCAGTTTTTTGTTTCATTACTTGCTTAAAGTTTTGTATACTTACTACATATATACATTCGTAGAAGTGGCTTTCAAGGAAGTTCTTTTTCTTACAATGGAATAGGCGAATTTGATTCTGCTCAATTATATATATAGTTCCTCTATATATATAACATTGTTGTGTGAGTCATATTATCCCTTAGTATATATATAATATCACGTTTCTGACCAAACTATCAGCTCAGTTCTCCATGGCAGCATATGCTGCTGGTTTGCATCTTGATATGTTGAGTTTGGGGACCTTTCAAGTGTGGGATAAAACCTCAAATATAATGTAAGTGTTTTTTTTTCCCTTTATTTTCGAACATTTTAGATTTGAACCACCTTATTTTACGGCGTTGTTTTAAAAAAAAAAAAGTCCTTATAATAGTAAATCATAATAAAGATGCAGATAATACAATGTGACACTTTGGACTGGCCCTCTTGGATGGGAATCTTGGGATCGGACACGAGATGGACATGGAGCGACATGCATGTCATATACGAAACACTGCACGTCTTGGAGTAGCTGTGTGCATGCATGTGCATTGCAGAATCAAATAAGAGTTACAGTGATACTTTCATTTGAGGAATTTTTTTTATTTTTTGTTTAAATTAATTTTAATATAATAAACATAAACTTTGCATTTTATTTCCCTCAATTTTCATAAGTATACGTTTTGTTTTCTTTCAATCTTTTAAATTTAAAATTATTGAATTATTAATATATAATTAAGTTAAAATTAACATTAGATATGTCTTACGTTATGTTTGTGATAATTTTCTTTGCCAAAAATTTACTAACGAAGAATGCAGTCTTCTCCAATATTCATAATGTCTCACAAAGTCACACTTTACCTTTTTTCTACCATCCTATGCACGGAACTTACTGTTTCTTGTACCATGTTTCAAAAGACATATATCTCAGTACATTTGGTGAATTTTCTGCCGGTTCAGACAAAATTATAAAAATGAACGTGTTGCCTGAATATTCAAGAAGCTGCAATGTATATATATATATATATATATATATATATATAAAAGATTTATAAGCATCGAAACCTCTAATCCCATTCAATCTTTTGTCATTTGAGTTATAATCATTTAATCGGTGATTTTTACATGTGATTATATCATACATAGACAACATATACCAACCGAACCTAGTGAGGTTCTGGGCCCCAACTAGAATTTTTGGTTCCTATCAAATGAGGTTAGGATCTGCCCAAAACTCGCTGCATGCTTTATACCTCGCCTTGAACCAATTAGTCATCAACACCACCGATATGGTTTTTTATTTGCCCACTTGTGCTTAGTATCAATAAACTGCATTTCTATTGCACTGAGCTATAGAGAAAAATCGTCTTTCAAATTATACATGACAGCACCAAGTCCACTTCTCTACTTCTCTGTAAGTTAATTAATGATGGTTTTGGGAACAATTAATTCAGGCATTTCATAAATGGCAGGCAAGATGATCTTCATTGATCCAATCAGAAATATATACATATAAAATCATAGGCCATGGCGTATATATTCTCCTACAGCTTGATTATTCGTCTTAATTATATTTTATGGGACACATATGAAGTAAAGAAGCTTATTATGGACTTCGCATAAGTCTATGACTTAATGATAGCTAATACCTTCTTCAAAGAAAGAAAATGAGGAGCACATTGATTGTTACTTTCAAAAGTAGAACCTCGAAAACACAAATTGATTATTTCCTTATAAGAAGAATGGATCGCAAAGCGTTTAAGGATTGCAAAGTCATTCTTGGGTAGTGTTTAACCACCACCAAGCATAGCTAATTAATGGTGTTATATGTGCATATGAACAATTATAAGACGAGGCGAAAAACACACAGATTTGAATATTAAGTGGTAAAATTTACAAAGGCAACCAAATGACCTATATTGCAATTTGTACTGTAAGTTCTTGGAGTTCTTTTCTGTTCTATGGATTGTGACTAAGCCAAACTTTTAACCAATGTTGTCTTATAGATAATGACTAACATATTCTGTTCCAATGCTAAGATCACTAGCAAACCAAAGATCTGATAGATAATGACTTAGCCAATCTTTGATCTCGGATACTATGCAAATACTGATTATGGTCGATCAACCACTCTCCAAAATCTCTTTAACTACCAAGGCTTCATTAGAAGTTTTTGAATGTCCAAAACCCAGAAATCAAACCCCAGTTCTCATTTATATTTGATTCTAATAGCAGGTGGGTAAACAAACTCAAGACAGGATTTTGAAAGTAATTTCGATTTCCACCGTTGTAATTAATTTATTTTTTAATTATCTAAACCAAGTCCCTATAGGTATCTGCTCTATTGCTGCGATTATCAATAAAAATACCAAGATACTTACCTAGCTTCTTAAGTTCTTACACATCGTTTTTTCACTAGGCTATATATGAAAATATTTTGTGTTTCTCTCTGCTATTCTGCTTATACCAGTCCACATTTGTCGTGCTTCGCAATCCAACAGAAGTTCAAAATGTTCTTTGATTTGCTTTTCAGCATAGGCACAATAATGCAGATGAACATTTTGCTGCAACAGCTCTAACTCGTTGTGAGCATTTTATGTTTTGCTGGACATTGCCAAAATCACGTTTGTTCCAAGTTGATAAAGTAGATTTAACACTACCAAGTTTGGAGGCAAATTTAAATGCACAAGACTTCTACTGTAGCTGATATGAAGAAGGATCAGGCTTCTTTTATGATTTTTGTGGAGAACTTAAGTGAACAAATGATAGAGCATCTCTTGAGCCTTAAAAGCCTCATTCTCCAAAAATCATGCGTTTGCGTTGAGCCTTTATCTCTGTCTTGTCCATGATTTGTTTACTTTTAATTTCTTTGACACATTTTCTCTTCAATCACGGCTAGTTTTGGTCCTTAACTTTAATGGATCTCTTTCATATTCGTTACTTTATCTTGTGCCTTATTCTGATATGCATTCTTGGACATATTTTGCTCTGACACATAATTATTTTCCATGCTATTATACAATGTTCTGCTCAAATTTTCCTCTAACTCTTTTGGATGTGCTCTGGTTATTATTTCTTGTGCACAAGTCCATGTCTTATATATTCTCCATACTCTTGACATGTGCTCTGGCTAAAATTCAATCATGTTATTGATGATAAAATAATTGCTGCCATTACATAAGACCAAATTAAAAATAATATGGATTAAAATAGATAATTAGTCTCTTATAGTTTCACTTATTTTGAATTTTGGTCTCTATAATTTTTTTTCTTTAGATATCGATTCATTATAATTTCACTTATTTAAATTTTGGTCCTTACTTGTTAAGGTATTTAATCCATATATATTTTTTCACTCATTTAGATTTTACTCCCTATAATTTCTATTTAATAAGGTATTGAATTTTTATTTTTTCATAAAAAATTAGTCCTTATAATATTAGTTTCTGATATACTAAAATTTAAATAAGTGAAAATTATAAGGATCAATATTCCAAAGAAAAAAAATTATAGGTACCAAAATTTAAATTAGGTGAAAACTATAACGGATTAATTATTTATTTTAACTAATAATATATTAATATCGTTTACTATTAATAAAAAAAACTAAAAAGAATTTTTTACTTTTATATTTGAACACAAAAATTATAAACTTTTCATATTTTTTAATTAATTTTAGATAAAAGTCAAATATATTATTCATTTATTATTTTTCAAAAATAGATAACTAGTAAATAATAAAATTCAAGACATTCGCCATCTATTTCTTTATTTAACGCATGCATTCTTTTTATTTTTCTAATAATTCTTATAATTTTTTCTCTTTTTATTATTTTCTATTTTTAAAAAAATTAGTTTTTTATTTAGGAGAGGAAGAAACACTAAGGGGGGTGACTTGGCCTGTTGCCATTTGTTACGTTGTATCCAGAAAGATATCTAGCGTGCCATATAGGTTTTATATCTTAACCACTTATTCTGATTTGTATTACATGAAAATCTTCCAATCATTTTTCAGATAAGCACCAATTTTTGTGTGGCAGATGTGTGAGCCGCCAAATGGCAAGCAAATACAATAAAACCTATAATTAAAATGTGAAATGAGCCCACCATGAAGAACTTTAATGCCATTGCCACCATGAAGAACTTTAATGCCATTGGGAAAAGTCCTAAAATTAAAGTAGATGCATTAAAAGTAGTTCAATAATGGTGGGGATGGGTAGCCTAATTGGTGAAGCATGCACAGATAGCTGCCACCAAGACTTTGCAATACAATGATTTGAAAATCACTGCCTCAATGTGTATATCTTTTGCCAGGCCCCCAATACTTTAGGAATAAAATATCTGAATCTTTCTTAAGGAACTGTGTGTGTTTGACAATTGACAAGTTTAAATCAAATTGATGTGAGAGCTATTAAACCCTAGCTAGGCCATATATATAGCACTTACCGTTCAACGACGTTTGGCATTAAGCAATGGTCTATTTCTAATTTTCTACCTTGCTGATCTTTGTTGCATGTGTGAATGTCTATTTAATTTCTCTATGAATTTTTTAAACTTTCATAAAAGAAAAATTTTATTTTCTTCCCATTCTTTCTGACTTCATCGCCTCATTAATTCTCGTCCACATAGTCTTTACATTCTTGAGCCCAAGTCAAGAAAAATTTTCTTAACTCTAGGTACTAAAACATGACTAGCTTAGTTAAACGTTTTGAACCATGCTTAATCATAGCCATAATAGCATCAAATTAAACTAGTTAAGTGAACTGGTTTGGAATATTAAAGAAGAGAGAGGATGTATTTGGGTGGGTGGGCATTTGTCACACCCAATCGAGCTTTTGAAAGGCTCATACAGCTATTTTTATTTTTTTTATCTTATTTATTTTAATATTTGTATTATCTTTTAAATATGATTTTGATTTCAAAAATTTATTTAATTTAAAATAATTATTTTTAATTTTTGAAGTTGGTTATAATTTTTTTTTAAATATAAATCACTTTCACTCAAATTTAATTATGACTTAAAATTAAATTTATAAACTCTAATTCAAAACACCCCGAAAGAAACTACTTAATTCACTAATTGTACTTAATGTAGATAATGGACGACTATTATGTAGGTAGCTATGGTTAATCATATTGTTTATTTTATATATATTGGTAATTTTAAAGAGTTGCAGAAGTCCTTGTTGCATGTGGAAAGCGAGATATGTAGGTGATTGTCTTCACAGCGCTTATATACCTTCTTCCTCTTAAATATATGGAGTCGAAGTTTAACAAATTCGGGGACCAGTGGTTTTTGAATTAAATGGACACACAACCATATATGCATAGATGCCATTTCCAAATTTTGAAAAACAAGAAAGAAGGGAACATGGTTGTTTTTATTAGTAGGTATCCGCTCGTGTGCCCTGCAATACTCTTTTCCCAAACTTTTATTTATAAAAAAAAAAACAAAAAAGAATGCCTCTTTGCTTTCCGTCGGCGGGTAAGATCAAATGTTTTATTTAGAACATTATATCTTAATCTTTAATTAAATTAACTTTCACAACTCAATAAACAAATATCTCAGTTTTTAAAAATTTATTTTTAATTATAAGAACTTTTTTAAAAAATCTTCAATATTTAGTTAGGGTACATAATTATAATATTTGAATCTTAGTGGTAGTACTATATAAAGTTTTGAAAGTTGCTGAGAACATTCTCGTAGAATTACGTTAGTGCTCCCGTTGATTAATTATTCTTTACTTAGAATAATATGTTACAGTTTTGTTCTCTGTCATTTACCGACTATTATTAACAATGATACTTTTGTCAATCAAAAATAGAAAACAAAGATATCTTTAAAAAATAATTGACGTGATTGATTATGACTTAAACAAATAAATTATTTTTTCCATATTAAAATAAGAGTCTTCTCGTGAAAGATACAAAGATTAAAAAAAAATAAGATAAATTTTACTTATGAAAAACTTTTATTAAATTATTTTTATTCAATTTATAATAATTAATTATTTTATATTATTATTTTATATCATATTATCTTATTTAATTTCTTTACATGTTTCCATTAATTATTACACACCATTATTAAACCAAGATAGTTAAAAAATCAATTAATTAATATTACTTTAATATTTTTAAGAAAGATACTTGATATAAATAATAAAATTTTTATTAAAAAGACACTTATTTTAAATCAGAAAAAGAATAATTAAATTTTAAAATAATATTATATCATTTTTAAAATTTTCTCTCAATAATCCTATTAATACTTACTTAGGTAAGCATTAAATAAAAAAGTAAAGTATGCATATTTGATAAGTATTAAATGAAAAAGTAAAACATAAATACTTGGTAAGAGAAAAAAGAATTGAATGAAATGAGAATGACAGATTTTTTATACTTTAATTTTAAAAATCTTTATATATTCCATTCTATTCCATTCAGCTCTTTTTCTTTTTATTACACCAAACAGTACACTTAATATATTATCTATATTATATATAAAGAGGAATTACCTTCTCTTGATTTCAAAATTTTGGTTTTCCTTCATTTTGTTATTAAAAAATAATTTAAGCGTAACTATATAAATGGAATAAAATTATAATATACTATTATGACATATATTCCACATACTCTATATTCTCCTCATTAATCATAACTATTTTTTCTCATTAATCATAACTGTTATTTCTTTCTTATAAATATATTTTTTCTACAAATCACATTTAGAAGTACTCTCTCTTTCTGTTTGTGGACTTTCGTCTAACACATGGTATCTCAATCCACCAATTTATGAGAATAAAATATTTTAAGAATGAATTTTAAAAAATATTATTTATTATGAAAAATATTATTTTGATAAAATATGAAAAAATGAAAGATAATTTTAAAAGATAATTAAAAAAAATCATGAATTAATAAGGGCAAAATAAACTTATTAATGTCATTTATTTCTTTAAAATAAAATGAAAGTAATTATTTTAAAAGAATATTAATTCATTCAATATTATTTATATATAATAACTAAATAGATATAAATTGAAAAAAATATACAAATTGGTAGGCACGTTAGTGCCTGCCAATGCATTAGTAAACATAAAAAATATTTAATATTTATTTTATTTAGTAATTATAAGAATTATTAAAAAGATAAATTAAGAAAATAAAAAATTATTCTAAATTTTTAAACACACTTAAAGACATATCCTCAACGAAAAATAAAACAGAAGAAAAGAAAATATTGGGAACTCTCATGAATATTTATTTTTACTATTGAAACTTTACAGGTATTAGAAAGCATCATATCATATCAGTGTTATCAACATAATCAAATTGATTATTAAACAAAAGTAACAGGTGTTAAATCAATCCATATATATACAAGGCCTTAGTACATTGCTCAAGGAAGAAGCAACTATTATCCACCATAATTTGGAGAGATATGTAAATTAAACACAAAAATAGTTTATATCTTTTTTCCTCGTAATATGAAGATCCTGATCCTATTGTTATTTATCTCTATTCTATATTTTAAGGGGGGCTTCCTAAAGTAACTTCAACGAAACAAGGTTTAGGGTCTCTATTTATTAAGTCATTAAAAAAATGGATCCAAACATTAACAACGAAGTGTTTAATTTAAATAATAAATTTTATTGTTAAAAGATTAAATTATTAAATTGGCGTGACTTGACATTAGTTCTTAAAATAATTTAATTTTATATATAGTTCATAATCGATTATTTTAATTTTTGAAATATCTAAAAATTAATCATATTAGTATTTAAACAGTGACTAACTTAAATAATCCGTTAATGGCCAAAATAAAATTACAATCTTTCAAGAATTTGATAATTTAGTCCTGTTAAAAAATTTGAAAAATTATTGGAAGTGCCCTCATTGCCTGGCTTTTCTCCCGCTGTTTATTTAATTATGTAAAGTGAACTCTTGCAAATGCGAATTAATATATAGGAATTTCTCAACGGTTTCCATGAGGAAGATGAGGAGGCTAAGGAAACTCAATTTTAGATTTAGTCAACACACAATTCCCATGAAATTTAATTTCTTCCCATTTTAATTCGTCTTTTTTTTTTTTTACTTTCCGCAGTAAGCAAACCAAAAGCAGCCACCGCCGACCCGAAAGAAAAGAAAGTTTTTTATCAAAAGAAATTCAAAGAAAGGAAAAATCATAACTTAGTGAATGAAATAGAATTTTGCTTTCGGAAAAGTTAACTACTGGAAAGTTGCATATCCTTGTTTATCTTTCTTTTTTTATTTTTTTTTTTTGTTCCGTATGTATTCAAACTAAGGGAATGGAGATATCCAATGACCAGCTAAACTAAGAATTTGATGATAAGTGATACTTAAGGGTTGTATTTGGATTCTCTCTTTATAATAGAATTACTATCTTATTGAAGAGAAATATAAATTATATTGTATTAAGATTTATTATAATAAGTTATAAAATTTACTTTTAATATTTAAAATATTTTGTATTATTCTCTTTCTAACAAAATATTCTCTTCTTATTTTACTATCAAAAGAAAATTTTGATCCTTTAAGAGAACATTTATTATATTTAATCATATAGATACTATTATATATTACAATAATTTATTAAGAAAAAGTACGGATTATTTTTTTGTGTTATAGAGAAGTTCTATTATTTACAAGGCAAATAGCAAAAAAGTATATGTTAGATTCCATTTAAGAATGAATTAATCCTTAATGGTATATTTAGATTAAAGAAAAATAAAAAAATAAAAAAAATATTTATTTTAAACTTTTAAGTTAAAAATATTCAAAAACAAACTTCTTCCTTCTTTTTCTCTCTTTTCTCCTTAAAATCAATTTCGAACAATTCTTTTGAAAAGAAAGTTATGCTCATACACCTACCAATCTTCATCAAAATTGGGTGTAGTTTCAGGCATTGATTAAGAATTTTCAGTTGACATGAAATAAATCACAGACAATCCCATACAATTATTATTTACATAGTCAATTCAAGTAAATTGCTTTCCCAATTTGAAAATTCAGTGCTTATTTGGAACTACCGGACTGAGGCATTGGGTCCCCGAAACCTTGGATCCCAGTTCATTCGGTGCGAGTTTCTCGCAATCCTTGCTTTGATCTGATGCTATCATCAAAGAATCTTTTAAGAATGGAAGAAAAACATATATTATTTGATTGGTTACACTTTTTTAATTTTCTATGTAGTTTAAAAAATTTAATATATACAATTTTAATTAAAATAATATTTTTTTTCATACTTTTTTAGTTAATATAGATCTCACCGTCAATTTCCCATTATCATGATATTTTCATCGTTGATATAAAATTGCGTCATGTCATTTTTATATGGATATAACATATATATTTACTAAGGTGGATATAACACAATACATTAATTTTGTGTTTGGACAGGGGTTAGAGAAAAAAATAATAAAAAATTATTATAAGTTTCTCTTTTGTTTGAAGTTTTATAAAAGAAGTTAGAACGAAACGAAAATAAATATTTTTTAAATAATTTTTAAAAAAAAAATTTAATTAATTTTTATAAATATTTTAAAATTTTTTTAATTGGATAGATTTTAAAATATTTAAAACATTCAAATCAAAAAAAGAGAATTTATTAATTAATTTTTCATTATTCTTCTTTTTTTCTTGTTTCATTTTATTTAAATTCTTTTTTTTCATCTCTTATAAAATTTCAAACATTGCCTAACAGGTATTATTTGCTTCAGTTTTAAAAAATTATGATGTTAATAGAAAAGAGAAAGTTGTCATGACAACATAATTGAAAACTGAAACAAAAATTAAATGAACCAAAATTAAACTTTTTTTGATATAAACTAAGAGTATCTACATAAGTTTCATCCATTTAAATCGCTTCATATGCTTAATATTTTTTGGTTGAGAATGATAATAGTATGGCTTTCAGAAATCGAATCGCAGGCTTTATACCTGAAGTATAATTTACTTTTATTATATCAACATCTCTTCATAAAATTAAACTTTTATGACATTATTAGTCAAAAATTCAAAATTATAATTATATTTTTTTATTTGCCTATTATTATATTATAAAGTATATTTGTAAAATATTTGAGAAAATCTTACTCCCCTAACCCAAATTTAAATGGCTGGGTCGAGACCAACTAACTCTCATGGGTTTGATCAACTATCCCTCCATTTATTTATTTAAATATTTAAATATGAGAAAATAACTCCTCTCACTAATTTAAAACAAAAATTTTCTATCTTTCCCGTTTCTTTCCCCTCACTAAAAACAGCGAAACACAGAGTATGTCCCAATAAGAGGTACCGATAAAACCCCTTTATATTTGGTTTAGGATTGAGTTTGCCTAAATCTTCACCTATTAATATTCATCAGCAAAAAGAAAAAACTTCACCTAATATACAATCTTATTAAAAACATATTAATACTGAGTTTGATATTCCACTAAAATTATGGTGAAAATTTTAATAGTAAGTCATATATAAAAAAATTGTTGGCTCTTAAGTTTTTTATCTCGAGTTTTAAGAGAATATCAAATCAACCATAGATAAATTAAATTAAAGAGGGAAGTGGATGACTCACCGCCTCCACCAAAAGGGAAAAATTTACGCCACCTTTTATTTTTTGTGTTAAAGACTAAAAATTATCAATTATTTTAAATTTATATAAAAAATGTTACAAATTTGTGCTAATTATTTTAACTATGAAAGATGACAAGCCATCATTTTCACCAATTACTGATTCAAAGAGAAAGTGATTAATAAGTTACAACTTAATTCGTTAAAAATAATGGGTTGCAAATTTTTATATTAAAAATAATAATGTGTCATCTATATTTTAACTTAAAAAAATTTATTAATAATACTATTTATATATTATTTTTTTATAATAAAATATAAAAAATACACATTTTAATATATGCTCTTTATATTTTTTTTCTTTTCTAAACAAAAACACGTAAAGATTAGAGTAAATAAACTGACGTGTAAGGAATATTTTTTGTAAATTTACCTAAGTAGTGTTGATATTTGATAAGTCTAGATAAAAATTTCCGACAGAGGTAAGGAGAGGGTTTCGTACGGTTGATTGATTAAAGGCGTCCACGAGAATGCCACGTGTCCAAATTTACTTACTGCAATTCATGATTGCCAACTCTGTCGCCCGCACCAACCACATTACATCAATCACTGTCTGTGGACTCTGGACTTGCACGCCCCCCGCCAATCACGTGGTCATGCGTTTTTTTTTAATAATTATTTATTTATTTATTTTTAATATATAATTATTATGTTTTAATATCATTATATCTGACGTAAATAAATATTAAAATTATATTTAATATATTTTTTTTTATTTTAATTTTAATTTACTATCAAAATAAATTTTTTTAATCATTGTTAAATGAATGTAATGATTTAATAATATATATTTAACGAGATTTAGTTAGTTACTATTTTTTGAGCTAAACTGGTCAGTAATTGAATCTACTGGGGTATGGAGGAAAATCAGTTACCATAATAGGTTAGTTCTATATTTTTAATTAATCTATTGTTGATTGGATAGATTGAGGTATAATTATATATATATATATATATATATATATATATATATATATATATATATATATATATATATATATATATATATATATATATATATATATATACTTACACACGTAATTAATGTAAAAAAAAAATAATCAGCTCGTTGTCAATGAAAATTGGTGGAACTGAACATTCCGTCATAAAGACTATCTTTTTAAATTTTCAATCTTTATTGTTTGTTAAAAATAAAAACCTTACTTCTATAATCATTTTTATTAAAAAAAAATGCATTGCTTCTGTTGCGTAGCCTATATTTTAACGATTAGTACTATTTACAAAATTATATGATCTAGTAATTTCAATTTTATAAATAAATATAGAATGGGTAATGAATTCAAAAGAATTTTGTAAATAACTAATTAATTTCAATGGACCAAAAAGTCGTGTACATTTTCAACATTTTCACGTTTACCTTGTTGATAAAAATAAATGGTCAAGATAAGGAATAAAAATGGACGGTAAAGATTACGCGGTTGAGTTGCGTCATTGATTAACTTAATCTCCACCGCAAAGAATAACCCTTGGGGGCTATACTCTATTATTATTGGTTTCCATCATGGAGACCTTCTGGTAAACTTCAACCCAACTTCCACGTAATTAAAGCACAATCATGCAAGCAAACAAGTTAGCGATTATAATAATCCCAATTATTTTTGTCCATAACAATAATCGCTCTTTTTATGCGTGAACTCCAATCTCCATAATCACTTAATATCTTCTATGTTTTTTATATTACTCACTAATAGAGGAATTTTTTTATTACCATTTTCTTACAAAACTTGCACCATAATATAACTTGTATTGATACTATGCAAGTAACTAATTGATAATATATTTTCATTTGAATTTTTTTAACATTCTTAAAATTAAGTTTCTCAAAGCAAAGGCTTGATTACAATATTGTCTTTAGGTGTTGTATTTTACACATCAATGTAATCTCAAGTTCTCATAGTTCAACTTGTATTTTTTTTTTAAATAAAAGTTTAGGAACAGAGGTCAAGTCATATCATAAGCTTCTTAATATTTACATATTGTATATCAATAAAAAATCTAACAACAATTGAACCAAAAATATGTAAAAATAAACAGTTTGATTTTGCTAGTTGAATCCATATGTCACTCAACACTATAGGCGCGCGATATTACTGAAGGTGGAACTTTAGTCCCTGCTTTTATTAGTCCAAACCTTAATCCCTTTTTAATAAATAATTATCTTGGATTCCTTTAAATAGCTCCCAACCCCCACTCTCCTCTTGCAGACCAAACACATTCCAATTCAATTACTCTCTTTCTCAATAAACAAAGCAACAAAAAAACACACACTCAATCATCACTCTCTCGATCACAAAATGGAAATTGAGACAAGCCCACCACCGGTGGTAGCAAAGAAGCTGTGGAACATAGTACGCATAGTGTTCTTCATGTTGAGAAAAGGCATAGCCAAGAGCAGAATAATGGCGGAGTTCCACTTGATGCTCAAACGTGGGAAGCTCGCCGGCAAGGCCGTGGTCAACAGCCTCATGCTCCATCACCACTTCGCCGCCTTCACCTGCCGCTCCCACGATGCCCACCTCTCCTTCGTGTCCCCCCGCGACTACGAATTCAGCTGCAGCAACAGCCCCGCCTTCCCCTTCCACGCCGTCAAGAGCAAGCACCACCGCCACCGCCACCACTTCGGCCGCTTCTCTAAGCCGTGCCAATACGATGACGTCTCCACTATTAATGCAGTTCAGAAGGTGCTCGAGATGCTGAACAACGACAAGGTGGAGGCCTCGCCGTTGGTGACATTGCCCGGGTTTGGGAAGAGCCCCGTTAACGGGAGGCAGCTGAGGATCACTGATTCGCCGTTCCCGGCGAAGGACGACGGTGGCGATAGCCAAGTGGACGTGGCGGCTGAGGAATTCATCAAGAGGTTCTACAAAGACCTCAACTTGCAGCAGAGAATGGCTGCTCTCGAGTCACCTTGCCACACCTTGCGGGACAGATGAAAACTGTGCTTCCACGTGGCACGCACATGGCTCTTCTAGCTATGCTGCAGTGCTGCGTAGCTATGTCTCACAAGTCACAACCACCTTTTTGTTTTTTAGCTGAAACACAAAGTCACAGTTTCACAATCACAAGCACCTTCTACATGTTTTTCGCTGCTTTGTCAAGTAATAGAGTCACAGCGTGATGATCAGATTCACTTGCACAGAATTAAGAAGCTCAGTTAACAGCACTCCCAGATGACTAATCTGTGACTTGATTAATTTGATGTAGTAGTTTTTCCTTTTTTGGATCGGTTCGTGGGGGAGACGTGCTGATGCTCATAATTTTGTCTTTTGGTTATTTATGTTCAGTTATCACACTTTAATTTAGGTGTTTTTTTTAAAACTCTTTTCTGTATTTTGGATTTCCCATTCTCAACATATGTTGATAATAATAGGGGATTTAAATTTGATCTAATTTTTTAATATTATTTTTCAATACAAAAGTGTCATAATTTGAAGATGGAATTCAAGTAATAATTAATAATCAAGAGGAAAATAATTAGATCTTAAGAAACAAAAAAGGTGATTATGTTCGTGCCTATCCTTCCCTTGTGGTTAGAAATTTCTCTGATGCCAATAAAGCTTTGCACCTACTTCGACTTTGCATGATAAAGTGGGGATAAAAAGCGAGAGCGTTATGTTTTTGTCCATGGTCGTTAAGTGTGGAAATTTAACATAAGCTTTCCAAGGATGGTGAGTTGGAGTTTGGCTTTCTTAGCGCTTTTAAGTCTTTCTTGTCTCTCATTTGGTCTCTCTGCATTATGGTGGTGGTTCCAGTGGTTCTGCTCCATTTACACACAGTTCTTAAGGCCACCATCAATACTAATTAAAGTACAATAATATAAATACAAATAAGAATAAATCAGTACTTATTATACTTAATTTCCTTCCTTAAACTTAAACATACAATTTTTTATTCTAAAATTTATAAACGCACTCATTTGAATTTTCACATAACAAATAAATTTTTTCTATTAACTTTTCTGTCAACTCAATGCTTACATAAACACAAGTATTAAAAATACAATACTAAAATTACCCTTCTTGTGCTTACTAACTGGTGTGATTGCTAAAACTACCCTTCTGTTAACTCAGTTGTGTTTATTATATCTAACAATTATAAATAATCATTATATTCTGTTTAACTATATTTATTTATGTAACAATTAAAGGTCAAATGTGTTTATCATTTCTTAAAAAAAACAACAAATTAAACAGTAATGAACACCATTCCAAGGTAAACTAACGGCGAAAATTAAATTTAAATCTTATAAGTGAAGCGTTAGTTACGTTTTTTTATATATCTAAAAACGCTAAATGCACTGTTTTATATCTATTTTAATTATTGTAGTGTACTTCAGATTTTAATTTAATATTCGGAATTTTTAATTGTGTAAACTTAGTTCGTATCGTCCCTTTCTTTACCCTTGTTTAAAATTAGTTGCTATCATTCAATTCAACGAGACAGTTAAATGTTCCACTCACAATTGATTGAGGCCTAATAAAATCCAAAAACAAGGACTCTTGAGACAAATATGTGAACCTCGTTGTTTTGTTGAAAAAGATATTTTGGAATAAAACAGGTTGATCCAATTCCCCAACTCTTACTTTGTCAGAGAAGATTTAATTACTCATATTATATATCATTGGTTCTAACTTCTAATACCTCCACCATCCTTATTATTTGAATTGTATCCAAATCACTTAATCACGTCGTCACATTTGAATTTATCTACATCTCATTTTATGGTTAATAGAAGTTAATCACATCATTGGATTCAATGTGTCTGCCGATTGTCAATGTATAACAACTAGTTGGAAAAAAAAAAACTGATTTTTTTAATTTTTTGGTAAGATAAATTAAAAAAATTAGTTTATATCTAATTACTAATGATTAAACACCACTTAAATCATGAAAGGAAAAAAAAATTATAATTACAACTTGTGGGGTCTAAATTAATTAGTTTTTGAGAAAATTAATATATATGTAGGGTTCCCTATGCGTGGACATGCATTATATATACTAGACTAGGCTGGGATGCATTAATTCTATTCAAGTACGAACAAAAGCTTAATACATTTTGTTGGTAGTTTTGGATCTTAAAGAGGGTATATGAAAAGAAAAAAGTATTTTAACGGGAAAAAAAAAGGAAGAAGAAAAAGAAAACTACAAGCGGAGAAAATGACTCTAATAAAGAGCTGTTGCGAGATTGTGGTAGTAGTGCTCTATAATTAAAGCAGAGTCCCTCTCAAGCACTAAAGAGGGCTCTTTTCTTCCTCTCAATATGTTATTATAATAATTTGTTGATGCATGCAACCCATATGTACGCTACATACATATATAAGTAGAGGTGTACGAGTGCTGTTATGTTTTTGAATGAGTTGAATTCACATTTCCAACAATTCATATAAAAATAAAATAATTAAATAACTCATTTTTTCACAGTAAAAATATTTTTAAATTAATTTTTATCTCAACTAAAATTAAATCTCTATTCAAGATAATCTTAATAACACAACCTACATCAACTTGATTAATTTAAAAAAATTAATTCTCTTAATGCGATTACAAAATTTGAATTAAATAGTTAAAATAAAAAATTAATATATATCTTTAATCATTATGTCAACTCTCTTAAATTTAAATAACCCGTTTTATTTAAATTACGAGCTGAGATAAGTTGATCTATACAAAGTTATTTTTAATTATTTAAATTTTTGTATTTTTATTTTTTTTAATTTTTTTGTTTTATTTTAATTTAAAGGGATTATTGCTTTTAACATGCAATTTATAGTGGGTTGTCATTTTGTAAATTTTTTCCTTAAGGACAGGTGACTCTGACAGCTCTATGGATAAGCTCCCTTTGTACTATACATCTAAGCTTTGCTTTTAGCCGTGGCCGATTTTTTTAACCTTTTTCATGGTGTTTAGTTTTCATATCTTCTTTTGGAGACACATTGCTACACATGTCATTCATATCTTCTTTTCTTTTGGAGACACATTGCGACACATGTCATTCGTATATATCACAGGACATTAATTAACCATTAACCATTTGATTGAAAAACGTCTCACATATCACCAAGGAACATCAGTCATTTCATTTTGACACTTGGTATACGGTGTGACATCACATTGAAGCTTAGGGAAAAATGAATTTGGAACTTTTTTTCTTTTTGTGATATCTCTTTTTGTCTAGTAACAGGTGAAATGACAATGGTTTTACGCAGAATTTTTTTTTTTTCTATTCGAGACATTAATATAAGTATAATTTGTGTAAAATAGCATGCTAATATGAATAGTTATCATAAATAATATAAAAATATTAATTATACTACGAACGAGGTCATGGTTCTTTTTTATTTTATGTTTAAAAAACTTTAAAAAATTTTTAAAAAAGTTAATCAAAATTAAACATTCACTAGGAAAACTGAATATGTACATATATCCCTATAAAAGTCTTGTGGAAGTTAAAGTCATATGAAATTCTGCATGCTTTATTGAATAATCTTAACAAACATTGCAAGAGTCACAGTCAGAGTCAGTGTCAGAGTCGGAGTGATAAGGAAAGCGTTGCTAGTTGTGAGCCGTGATTGGCCAGTGGGTGTGGATGTGGGGTCTCTGTGATGGTCACGTATGAAGGAAAATCTTTAATCGGTGCGTGGATTGATTTGTCCGTTTCTTCCCAAAAGCAGCGGCCATTATTTAATGGCAATATATGGCGGAGCCATTTTCTCAAAGACGAAAAAGCCATGCTGCTTTGGGTTCACCCAAGGCGTAGAATCGTTGCTTCGATTAAGTAAGACATAATGGGGATAAAAAGGAACTTTAAAAGTTCTGGTGTATATCTAAATTTGAGCATTATTGTTTTTTTATACGTATCCATGGTCCATGGACACTTGGAAAGCTCTCTGCTTTATCCGAAAGAGAAATTTGAATGATACCACATCTCCATTGGTTTAAGAATTGGACTCTGATAATATTATCTTTTGGAGTTGTCTAAGCAGCTTAAATTTGAAGGGGCCTAGGTTCTCCCTTTCAATCCAAGAGAATAGATGTTGGTTCTTAGGTAGAAGAAACTAATTAATGGAATCCCTTATCAAATGAAAAGCAATCAATATCCAAAGCCTTAACATAATGGTTTTTCGTTTTTTTTTTTTTTCAAATATAAAAATGGTAAGGAATTTTGTGTTGTGCTAGTAATCCAAGCATGCTTGTCGTGTTAATTTTTTTTTATTAGGCTTCGATTAATTATATTTTATTTTTTAATTTTATAAAAAGCATGTAGAATGTATATATAGCACAATAATTGATCATGATATCCATAATAAATTAAGTGATCGAGAAATGAAAGTAAACTTTGTATTTTGAGTTTGGGTCCAACGTACTAATACTACAAGATGTGATGTTAACGTGTGTATGGCCTATCGAATAGAGAAGTCCTGATGAGTGGTTATATTTTACAATCGATATTTAGAGGTTGAGTACTCTCCTCTCTTATCTTAGCACAATAATTGCTTTCCCACCAAATTAAAGATTCTTCACAAAAAGATGAGTTGGAAGACTATGCCTAAACATGTGCATGTCTCTGAATTTTGGTTGACTTGGTAATTTATAATTTTCTAACATCAAGATTCATGGTATGAAATATGAATATAAACTATGATTTATCAAATCTTAGGTGGTCTGGAGTATATATATTATGTAGTAACTTACATATCTGTATCATACTTAATAAATTTATCAAAATTTAACTTTCCACAGCCTCCACACCACAAACGTACATTTAATGATATATTATATCCCTTATTAATTATCACTAACCTTAGTGTTTAGATGGTTCTAATTTCTTTTATAAAAGGAGGCTTTGGGTTGAAAATTATATGTCCTTTATCATGAGCAGGCGAAAAAACTTTTTGTGGACACTAAAAATTAGATTCGGTTTGCTTCTTTTTTTACTTTTGGGTGACAGTATACAGGTATACTATTTTTAAGCATTGATTCCGCACCATCTGTTAACCCTTTTGAAAGTTTTGTAGGATTTTATTATTTATATAAATAAAAATAGAAGATATTATATTGACAAAAAAATGTATACAATACATAGCTATCACTGATATTATTTGAGCTGTTTTAGCATTAATGCATTGCATACATCCGGGCAGCTAGCTAGGACCATGGAAGCAGCGGGGATGCAGATTCATCAACCATGAAGAACAAAAAAAAAAAAAAAAACAGATGCATTATTCATTAATAGGAATAGGGAAAAGTCCAGGGAAGAGCTGGTTCAAAGTATAGAGAATAAGAAGAGGGGAGGAGAAGAGAATGACAGGTATTGCAGGAAGGCGTTTGCAGTGAGAGTTCAGATTTTTGAAGCCTAAAAATCTGTGTGGGTCATTTTCAGATGTGCTGTTTGCAGAGAGTTTCAGAATTTTGAAGCCTAAAAATGAGCTTGGGTGTGGGTCAGATGTTTCCACCTCAACAAACTGTGATGAGTCTTTTTGGTCTGGACTAGAAACAGCTGGATGAAATTGCTATTGCACAAGTTCCCTTAATAAATGAAACCAATGATTGTTGTATTCTTGCTGTGATTGATATCCACAGTCACTACCGATCAGAAAAAAAAAAAAATTGTGTTCAATTTACTATTCATGGCTCATAAAAGTGGTGCAGTGTAAGTGTGTACTTAGATTAGAATTTATAAATTTAATTTTAAATAAATTTGATTTTGTAAACTTAATTTTAATCAAAAATAGATTTGAATGAAATAATTATTTCATATTAAATGGACTTTTGAGATTAAAATTACATTTAAAAAATAATATAAATGTTAAAATAAATAAGATAAAAAATAAATAAAAGTTTATTTAAATTTTCAAAAATTAGTTTGAATAAGATAAACACTCACCCAAACAAACACACCTTACGTATTTTTACACCTAACATGTTTAGTATCACAAATTTGGACCATACAAGAAGAGTTATAGTGAGTCTTGGTAAAGTTTAAGTTGGGCAATAGTGTTAGAGTAAATTATACTTATTATTTTTTAATAAAAAGTTGTCGATATAGTAAAAATGTAATATAAAATAGACGTGAATTTAGTAAAAGGGTAGATAACACTACTCTAAAAATTTTACAGGTGGTCAGAGAAATGTGTTCAAATGGCATCATCTGAACCTTTTCCCTTCCTAGGTTCACATTGACAGAGAACTATTCTATCTATTCATAACAATTTCATACAGCTTACAAAACAAAAGTGTGTGTGGTAAGTCTACGAAAACAACTATTCATAATAATGATATAGCGTTACACTAGCAGCAGCTCCCTAATGGATGAGACCCAAGTTATGGTACTCCTTACTAAAACGGGCCTTACTTGAGGAATGGGCCTGGTTTGGCCCATTTAAGTTCAGCTTGTTTTCTTTTCTGTCTGCGGCCCACTCAATGGGCCTCCATGTAGATAAAACGACACCTTCCAAAGAGCCAGTGCGAGCCAGACAATCTGCATGGGCTTCTTTAAGCCCAACTAAATGATCGTGTTCGATTTTGCTTCTTGCACGCTGTGTCAGTCCATTGCATCAAAGGCTGGGAGAGTTTTTCAATAACATAACCAGCAAAGAATGGCATGATCAAAAAAGGAGAGGGGGAAATGACACAATACTAATTAACGAAAAAATAAATTTGAACCTTTCTTTTTGAGTTTGTCTCTTTTTTTTTTTTCTGGTCTTTAGAGAACTAGCATTTTACTAATTAACGAATAAATAAATTTAAACCTTGTTCTCCATTTTTTATTATGAGTTAAGTTATACCTTACCTATTACTAAAATGATTAGTTTTTTTTTTTTTATGTGCACTTGAGGTTCTAACTCTAGATAGAAAAAAGAGAACACTCACTTAATAACCAAGCACGATGCCTTTCTTTTTTATGTTCTAAGAACAAATTAAATGTGAGAAATAACGTGTGACAAGTGAGAATTAAGTAGAGGGAGATTTATACACTAACATCCAAATCAAAAGAAAAAGATCATTAGCAAGAGGAAAAAAAAACTCAAAGTAACCATATCCATGTTGAGGTAGTTGAGCTATATAGGAACTTTCTAATGACAAACTGAAAGTTGACATGATACCTTATTTCTTATACTAATTGAGTCCCTAATTACTTCAATTTTACAAGTAGGAAGCACAAACCAACCTCTTCATGGGTTAATGATTGGAGGTGTTTAAATATCCAAGTCCAACAAACTGAATAAATTATGACTAAATTTAATTTATTTACTATCTCTAATATTTACATAGTAATTTTATAAAAAAAAATAGAAAAAAATCTTATTAAAAAGAAGTTCAATAAACTGATTTATCTAAATTAAATATTTTTTAAAAAATTTAATGTCACTATATTTTTTTTTATAAAAAAAGTTATTTTTTAATTTGTGTAATTTAATATTCTAGTTATAGTTTTAGAGATTTATAATAATTGATATTAGAATTTAATTTTGAAATTAAACACTTAATATTAATACGAAGTCCTTAGTTTATTTATTTATTTATTTTGGGCTAGAGTAGTTTCTTCAATTGTACTCGTAACACAGTCACAAACCAAGAAAGAAACGGTTTTCTTTTATTTCTCGCGCGATTCTCCGAGCAGAGACAGAGAAGTTGCAGTGCATTCATTTCTCGATTGCCATTGAGATTGAGATTGAGCTATCAACCAGAAATCCCAAGCGACGTCGTACAGTCTCGCCCTTTCGTGCATGGAAGCTCAATTGCTCGATCTCTTCTAGGTCAGGGCACGAACCCCTTTCAGATCCGAATCGAGCTCTTCCTGCAATGGCGTCCTGGCTCAAAGCTGCTGAAGGCATGGATCTCGCTTCCTTTTCGGGCCTGGATTTATATTTTCCACGAATTCGATCCTAATCAAGCATTTGTCTTCTTTTTCTAAAATTTACTTTGGGTCTAATCCAGTGCAATTGTGTTATTGATTCAATTAGTTAGCCCTCTAGTATGTATGTCTAAGGATTCGAGATTGATTTGGATGCCTTGGAAAATTTCGAGAGCTGAGAGTTTGGTTTTAGTTGGCAGCTTGGTATTTCGATCTCAATGTTTAAGCATTTAATTGGAATTCTACCAGATTAACTTTGAATGATCAATATGGACTACAATTTTGATCATCAGAGCTTCGATAGTTGGTCAATGCTGATATGCTGATGTTGTGAATTACATAAAAATGTGTGCTTCAAAGGATGATTCAAAGTTTTTTTTTTTAAATATTTTTTGGCAATGAACTATGATATCATGCCGAAACTGAAGAAATGCCATTGAAGGTAATATTGGAAATTAGGGAATGAACTATTGAATATTAACTGTTTCATCAATGTAATATAATACCCTGCACGGTCACGAACTGGTGAATATTAACTCATTTAACTGTTTCATCAAAGTAATATAATACCATATATGGTCACATGCTTTGTCCATTTCAACAGTTTCTCTCGCGCACCCCTGTTTTCGTGTCTGCATATGTCTCTCATTTTGAGCTTGAATGTGACATATAATTTTTCATTTTGATTGATCAGATTTATTTGAGGTGGTAGATCGAAGAGCAAAGCTGGTTGTCAGTGACTTAGCAGATGAACAGTCTGATTCTAAGTCTCCAGGTTTAGATATTAGTTCTTTTGGCTTATTTTTTTTTTCTCCCTTTATTTAGCAATCAATTCATGCTGACTACTTTACCTGAAATTAGGCCTGGTTCATTGCTGTAAAGCTATGCTACCAACTAAATTGAAAGATTAAAATTTTAAACACCTGGTGATTAGCAGGTTTATTGTTCTAGATTTTAATTTTCATATTCATATTTCTTAAACCAAAATTTCCATTTCTTAGTTCCTTTCTCTCATATTTTCCTTGATATAATCAAAATACTGAAAACCATCTTGGGTTAAAAGATTAAAAAATTTGTTAAAGTCAAGAGAAGCAAGGTTTGATACTTCAACTCCTAAGCTGTTAGATTGTAAGAGATAGAATTTACATATTTCATTGAATTGGCCATCTCTGGGAAATTGGTGTTGCCAGCACATTCTTTTAAACTACAGCTAAATAACTAACGTTTTACATTTTCATCTGGAAGTTACAACCTTTACTCTGCTTACCAGAGTAATCTATAAAGCCAAAACAAATGTATCGGGCATTAGAATGTCTTTCAGATATCAGTATTAAGTTCTGTATATTTTCCTAATAGCACAAGTGCTTACTTTTGTGTTATTGTTACCTTTGTGAAAATTAGCTTCTAATGGGCAAGGATCTCAAGGCAAAAGGACAAAATCAAAACCTAAGGTATTGCCTGTGTATTTCTATCTATAGATAGATAATGTTTGCATAATATTCTCATCGAACTTGTCTTCTTGAATAATTATTTTGCAGGGTCAAAAGGGACAATCTAAGCCATCTCCTATGATTAGTGATACTACTAAGAATAAAAGTGGCACTTCAGCAGCACCAGTGGATGTAACAACTCTGAGAGACAAAGTTGATCTTGTAGCCGAAAATGATGGGAGTGCTTCCGTATCTACAGACCAACCAAACACGGAGCAGCAACCTACTGATGCAACATCAACCTTGTTAGGCACTCAATTATCGGAAATGCTAGCCAATGACATTGATAAACATGATACAGACAATGTGGAAGTCTTAACGACTGATACTGATGCTGAAGTTGCCACTGTTTCTGCAAATGGCGAGCCTGACAAAGAGAATACTTCAGATATTCATGAGGAGGATCCTCCTCCAGCTTCCAAAGGAATTGAAGGCCCCAGTAAAGATGAATCCTCTAATGCTGGCCAAATTATTAAGTCTGGAGATTTAGATGCCAATCTAAATATGGATCAAGAGAGATCTGAATCTGTGGCTACTGACATTGCTCCTAATAGTGATGCTATACCTAAAGATGCTGATATAAAAGTTGAGTCCATTGAGAATAAAAAGAGCCAAGAGGATCATAAAACTGATATCTCCCCTAAGAAAATACAGGATCAACTTGATGAGGTAACACTTATTATGAGGCAACATACACATCTTTTTTAAAAATTTATTCTGACTAATTTTTTAGTTGTTCAATAGGCTCAAGGACTGCTTAAAACAGCAAAATCTACTGGTCAGTCTAAAGAGGCGAGGTTAGCTCGGGTAAGAATGTTGTTTAAACCAACATTTCTGTTAGCTAAGGCCTCCTTAAATGGGAGAATCCTGATCACAGAGGCAGATCCTGTTGATTAGTTCTGCAACCTTGGAAGAGTTTTTTTTTCCTAATTGATATTTTCTCATGAAGCTCAGGTCTGTGCTGGACTATCATCCCGTCTTCAAGAATACAAATCCGAAAATGCACAGTTAGAGGAACTTCTCACTGCAGAGGTGAAGTGTTATTAATGCTTCCTGTTTAAAGGACTATAAGGTCTCATTATATGCTCAAAATAGAAAGAATTTCATTGTTTTTAAATTAATTCTAAATTTACAGAGAGAGCTGAGTAAATCATACGAAGCTCACATAAAACAGCTACAGAAGGATTTGTCTGAAAGTAAAAGGGAAGTAACAAGAGTTGAATCAAATATGGCTGAGGCCTTGACAGCAAAAAATGCTGAAATTGAGACACTTCTTAGTTCTATGGATGCAGTTAAGAGGCAAGCTGCATTGTCAGAAGGAAATTTAGCTTCCCTGCAGGTTTTTCTTAGATAATTTATTGAAATGTGTCTTGCACTCTTGCTTACAATTTCTTTTTTCTCCCATACAACTGCTGTTTCTACCTGAAGTATATTCTGTATTATTTGCTTTGGTCTCTTGTGGAAGCTTTTTCCTTCTTTAATGAATGTATTGGGTCGCCGAAGTGTTGGTATCTTAAATTTTTTCATACAATGTTGCCTACATGACATATTGTTTGAAGTTTGAATAATCCCTTTCTCCTTTTTATATTTAAATCCGAACATGGTCTATGAATATTAAGATCTGACTTGTATACTTTTTCATGGCCCACCAAGACTGTTTTGGTTTATGAATGATATAGGTTGTTGGAAATACATATTCACCTATCCTATTTGTTTCCATAAGAAAACTGTCACTAATTTCTTCCAAAACATAACATGTCCTGCTGTCCTTGTCATAGCTATGAGCTGCATTTATACATTTGCATGTGGGTGTGTATATCCACGATCTGTTAGAATTCACTACTTTAGCAGCTATCTGGGAGTCTTTTTGCTTAAATGAAATAAATGTTGGGAAAATTCTTTGTCAATATAAACTTTTTGGACTGAGTAACATGGTGATCTGCTGTTTCACTGTACCTTAAATATATTCGAGCAGTGGATTTTTATTTAAAAAAAAAAAATCGTTTAAAGCTTGGGTAACACTCTGTTCATATCTTATCAGGCAAGCATGGAGTCTTTGATGAGAAATCGAGAACTAACAGAGACAAGGATGATGCAGGTAAGTAGGTTCTCCACTCCATGTAAGATTCCTATGACTGTACTGCTATTTTCCATTCATACAATGAGGCCGTTTGTTCATAGAATTATTATTACTTATTCTCCTAGGCTCTAAGAGAGGAGCTAGCGTCTGCTGAGCGAAGAGCAGAAGAGGAGCGTGCTGCACATAATGCTACCAAAATGGTCTGTAGGTAAAATTATTTATTTCTTAAGTTTTGGGTTTTGCATTAAATTTTTGTGATTCCGTGATTGGTAAAACAGGCTGCTATGGAAAGAGAAGTAGATTTGGAGCATAGAGCAGTTGAGTCATCCACAGCTCTTGCAAGGATACAGGTAAAGTAAGAACTTATCATGGTTTAACTTTGAAATTATGTGCAAATCTTATTAAAAGTGCTGTGTTTCAAGTTGTTTGTTTTCTTTAAAAAAGGAATAAATTCATTAAGATGAAGAGAAGAAAATTACAAGGAATTTGGAGGATAAGGGATCCTCCATAACTAAAAATGGAGAAACAAAACAACAAAGAAAAAGAGAAAACATCAATGGAACAAAGTTGCCCAATCCCTCTGCATATCTGTTAAGGAAGCAGTTTGATTTTCCCCTCATGTTTGGCGTATGTCATTAGTTTATATCATGAATTGACATCATAATGGTAAATATACTCGCTGGGTGTCAACTTGTCTATACTACCATACATTCTATCCATGAACTTTGAAATTTTTAGATTTTTCAGGCATATGAAAAGATGTTTGGTATAAGTACATGATCACTTCTGCTTGGAAATTAGTTTTAGTTCAAGCAGTTTAGTTATTACAATAGTAAATGTTATGACAAAAAAAAAATTTATTACTCCATAACAATTTATTTAGAAACGAAAGAGTACATAAGAGGAGGATCAGAAATTCTCCTTAGGCGACAATGAAACTACAGAGGAAAGAAAGAGAAGAGAAAATCCTTTGCATGTCAGACCAAGAAATACCTTTAAAAAACCCATAAACAGAAATCCATAAGGAAGCTGAGAAAACAAGCCTGCCCCATAAAAGGTGTGCAGGAAGAAATTTAAGGCTAAAATTTCTGGAATTATGTTCCAGCCAAATACGCCATACTCCAGCAAATAGAGCACCATGCGAAAGCACCTTACTATCCCTCCTAACTCCCAAAACCCCTAAAAAGTGTAGAGAAAAAAAAAAAAAACTTAGGCAGACATTTCCAGCAATTTCCAAACAGTCCAAACAACTTATTCCAAAGTGGCCATGCTACCTCACAATGCAAAAAAAGGTGGCTATTTTCTTGGGAACTTTTGAAGCGCATAACTCAAACATCTAGAGAAAGGGCCTTATGAGGTCTGTGACACATCGTTAACAAATTATTTGGGTTCATCCTATTAAGTACCATTGTCCAAAGAAAAGCCTTAACCTTAAAGGGAGCCTTGACCGTCCAAAAAGCATTAGTTAAAGCTAATTTTGAGGATAATGATTAGAAATAAGAAACTGAAAATGAGGACTTAAAAGTTAGTAATCCTGGAAGTTCTAAAGTCCAAGAACAAGCATCCAAGGTATTAAAAAGACAGAAAGTATTAACAATGCCCAGCAGAGAAACCAAATCAGAAGTCTCTTGATCATTAATATTTTGAAAGAAGTGGAAATTCCAAGAAAGGGATCTGTCAATAGATAAAAAAATCAAGAGATTGTTGCATCATGCAAGGTTGGGTGCCATAAAGGCAAGGGAAGAGGCTCAAAAAAGAGGATTTCCCCACCACACATCCTCCCATATGATTAATCTTTCATAATTACATTTATAGTCCTGGTATGTATAAAAGTCTATTTATGTGGATCTTGACTCATTGGAGCCTCTAAGAATACAGAAAGGGTCTTGTATAGTGAATCATGAGATGATTATGAAATAGATTTCATCATGTGAAATTGTAAAAGCTTTCTATCATATTAAATTTGAAGGGGGGAAAAGATCATCCCAGCTCATCCAATGCTGCTACACAAGTCTGACTGCATTCCCTCAAACTTTTTGCCATAAGTTGGCATCATATAATCATCAATGTTGTCTTCTGGATCTTGCTGTTTTAAATTGTTAATTTGGTCGTCTGTTTTACAAAATAATCATGACAACAGTACTAAGTCCACAAGATAAATCATCTTTGTGGTAATAAGGCTGTTGCATTTTTCTCACGTATAAGCTCTAGAAATTGCAGAACTGTTACCGACATCAAGGTTAAACATATACATTGATTTGTTAGTTGCTTCTCTTTTCAGAGAATAGCAGATGAGAGGACGGCAAAGGCCACAGAACTTGAGCAGAAGGTGGCACTTCTCG